>VWZF01006639.1:2719318-2825004 GCA_013396755.1 Sclerurus mexicanus
GCGGTGGCTGAGGGTGGCTAAGGGTGGCTGAGGGAGGCGGTGGGAGCGCGGCCGGCGCTGCCCGGGCGGGTCCCGCGGCCGCTCCCGCCGCCAACAATAACAGCGCCGCCCNGGTGCGGCCCCGGGGTGCGAGGGGAGCGATGGACGGGGAGATCCGGGACTTGGGGGCTCCCTGAGGGTGCTCACCGCCGAGGGAGCGCGGCTTCCCCTCACGGCCCGGTGAGGGGGCTGTGGGGCGGCAGCGCTGCGCTGAGGGCACGGCGCCTGCGGGTGTGTGAGGGCGGGAGGGCGTCGCCCCGTCCCCGAAAACTCTTGGAGCCTCTTAGTTCCTCCCTGCAGCGCTTGGCACCGATGGGAACCCTTTAGCTCCTCTCGCCCTCCCCACCTCTGGGTTATTTCCTGACCAAAGTGCCCTAAAGTGTGAAGCCAAAGTGGGTTTCGCAGTGGGGTCTGAGGATCTTCCTTTGAAAGGGCTGCGTGGCCAGAGTGTACAAAAAAAACATTCAGCTCTTGAGGTAACCTTTAGAGGGTAAGGCTTGAATGTGACACAGCTTTCCTGTGGACTGATCCAAGAATGCGGAATGAATTCCCCAGGAGCTACAGACAATTGCAAATCTGTTGTTTGGCTTGGATTTGGCACTGATCTTCTCTGACACAAGAACTTGAGCTGTGCTTTAACATCAGAACTTCCAAGGACCCATAGGGACACTCGTGTTCCTTCCCAGGGATCAACAGTAAAGCAGCAGAAATGGTGCTTTTGCCATGAGGTTTGTGTCATGCAGTTTTTAGAGTATTCATGAAATAACATTTTTTCCTTCCCCACATAGAGCCCTTTTGTAATTATTTTAATAGAAAAATGCCTTTATAGTAGGCTGAAGTAGCTTTAGTGTCTTACAACACTGCAACTTTATGCTAAGTTAAACTAAATTTGGTAGAAAATCACCCCTTTTGTGAAGAAGAACCACTCAAAGGCAGTGTGTTTGATTTGAAAAAAGAAGAAATATTTAGACTACATATATAGATTATATACAAATATTTCTAATTGTCTCCTCATTTCACTAGTCACATTGCTTACTACTTTATTACCAATTGGAATTTAAAGTGTTGACTTTATGGTGTCCCTTGGAGTCACCTGATGGTGTGTTTATGCACAGGGTTACCAGTTTAAGGTACCTAATGCACAATGTGGTCTTGAAATCCATCTTGTTAATTTAGATAACATTCTTTTTCAAGCTGCATATGCCCTTAGTAGTCTGTTCTGTTCTTTAGTTTCACTGACTAAACAAAGCCTGGCTGCCTAGAGATTATACTCAGGCAAGCAAAACAAAAAACATCAGATGGTGCCAGAACATTACTAGTGCTGCCAGTTAAAGCTGTAGCTGGAATGGAGCTTTATTATCTCAGATCACTACTTTGGCTGCATTATACCACGGGAGTTGAAACAATGCAAAGAACTCGTGCAAAAAAACCTCGTGGCTTAACTGCATAGGCAGAGCATCTGCAGTGAGAAATTCCCCACAGGAGAGCTTTCTACTTACCTTGTTTTGCTGGAGGATGAATCTGCTGAACTTGGGCTGAATATCTTCCTAGTTCTTCGTTCTCTTTGGGGTTTTTTTGTTTGTTTTGGTTTGTTTTTTTTGAGAAGAAATGTTCCAAAGACTTGTCTCCACTAGCAAAAGCATGTATTTTAGTTAGCTCAATTTAGCCAAATCTTAAAAGCTCTAGAGTAGATGAAAAAGTTGTGTTAACAGGTGTTAGAGGGGAATTCAGCTGAAGGTTCTTTTAGAAATCTAGTATGGATATTCTCTTTAGGTAATTGATAGAGGTCAGAGAATCATTGTTTTTTGAAAGCACCCTTCACAAATTAAAAGAAATGCATATGAAATTACAGTCTATGAGCATCTGGAATACAATGTCATACAGGTTTATGTACTTCCATGGCATGCCAGGATACTCTGTCTTCTGTCAGATTACTCCCCTATATATTGAACATTGATCACGAGGGCATTATTGAAGGGATTAGGCTTAATTCATTAGATCCTTCTGATAACAATTCTAGGGGCCCATTCAAATTCTTTCAAAAGATAAGTGCAACCATTTTAGTTCATTTAAACAAATCAGCAAACTGAAATCAGCCACAACTGTGGTACAACCCCTCTATATATGCTGTGTATTTTAAATCACCAGCAACAAGGATTTTGATTTTTAAAAATACTTCAAATAGAAGTTAGTAACTTCCTTAACAGAAGAATTCACTTTATCATCTTCCATCAGAATCCAATCTGAAGCAATAACAGAGAACTGTTATTTTCTGCAATTATAGACAGTTTTATTGTAATGTTCTCCGTATTTTACACAACTTAAATCAAACTAGTATGTCACCCTCTGCAACATTTAGTACTTACTGTCATCTGAGAGAATAATGTCCTACAGAGGTCAACAGAACGGGGCAGAAGGCAGCAGCTGCTACCTTGTGCTGCCCTTGTTTCACACACTGCTCCATCAGCTGAAAATCTTGTCCAGCACTCTTCTCTTGCCACATAGAGGGCTCAGTGAAATTATCCTGATGTGGTGTCCCAGACACACACAGATTTCCTGACCAGCCACAATGTTTAGCCCCTGAAGTAGCCTCTGGAGTACTCAGACTGTCCCAGCAGAAATGTAGGGGGAAACTTGAGATACGCCCAGTCCTTCCTATGCATTCCAGGATATCCCAACCTGCACCTTACTTCTAAATAGTTCTTTGTCCAAATTTGTCCAATAAATTACAATTTTTTGGCCTTTACAATGTAAATCTATATGGTTTCTAGCCAAAAGGAAGATACTGCTGCTTAAATACCAGTGAAGGACCAGGGTGGAGGGGATGGGAAGCAGGCATATACTGGAAGTCTAATTCTTTAAGAGGAAAATGCTTTTGTGCTGTAAATTTTCCTGACATTATAGCTGAACTAACTCTGATGAAGCTGTGGCTTGTGGGTTTCCTTAAGGGTGTCTGGGAGTGTGACTGGCAGCAGTGAAAGTGGCTTTAGGTTCTCCCAGCAGCTGCAATTGCTTGGGGTTTTGAGGAACATAAGGAAGCCATTTGAGAAGAGAACAAATAATTTTTGTTTCATTTTCTTTTCCCACTACAGAAATGTGCTGGTAGTTTAATTTTGTGTTGCTTGTCCTATCAGGTGATCAGCTGTGTGTCAACTACTGTCAACATAATCATCATAATTAAGAAATTATGCTTTAGCCTGATAATGGATGTTTCTTTTTCTGCTTGTTGGCAGCAAGTAATGTCTTTTATTTGTTCCTTCAGGTAAAGATTTCTTCAATTTTATTTTTTATGGGTAACAAATGCACTAAACAAGTACAATCAAGTAGAAGATGGAGCATTCTGTGTCATCTGCAGTCTTCTGCTATTGTCTTTTAAAGGTATTTTCTAGTCCCTCTGTGCACATCCCAACTGTGCTAAGAATAAGAACAATGTCAGAACCTAAACATTTTTTATTTTATTTCTTCAGAATTATGTTTGGTTTAGGGGGCTATGGAGAAGAAGATAGATGGGAGAGAATCACCTTCACCCTACAAGCAGTCATTCTTCAAAGAGGATAATTAAATCAAGTATGACAGTAAGTGCCATTGTAAGTAGATTTTCTGAATAGATTTATTATAGTCACTGGTTTTAATACAAATGTATATGAAAAAAAATCATCAAGATAGTGGAAGGAAGACAGTTGTTTTCTGAAGCAAACAAATAATTCTCTTGGGCCTTTCTTGCCAGTTCCTGTATGATTCTATGAAATAAAAGCCATTAGCAATGAATTTTCGCAATTCTTTCCATTTTCATCTAGTTTTTTGCTGATCTTAATGAATTGTCATAAATTCCTCTAGGTCAGGGATGAGCAACCTCCTTGAGGCTAGGCAGACCTTTCTGAGTCTTCTAAATGACTCCATATTAGCATACACTGGGAAAAATCAAATTACCCCAGGTGGGATGAAATTAAAGCCATCAGGTCTCAGAATTCCTGTTCTGTTTTTGCTTGTTGCTGTGTTTGGTCTAAGTTCATGAGAGAAGGGACTTTTCTTTTTGAACATTATAAATATCTGCCTTATTAGTGTTCAGATTCTCATCCTTTCATGGCATGTTTATAGCTGCACTGGAAAGTATTAGAATATTGGAGCCATTTCCCCAAAACCCATGGAATATGTTCAGCCAAAACATGACACCATTTAAGAAAGGGCTGAAGACTCTCTCTTGCATTTAAAATAGATAGGGATGATTCTGAAACTAAGATTTACTTAGTCTGTAGTTGTTTAATCCCCTCTAGTAGTGCTGTGTGTCAGGGGGATGATGCAGCAAAGACGCGGCTGACTCACCTCGCTGGCACCGGTGCTTGCCAGGCCTGGAGGAGTTTGTCAGATGGTGCAGTGTGTGTTAAAAACAGGGCGTGAAGGTGCTGCCTGAGCCATTCCACTGACTCACAGAATGACCAAATCCTGTTACAAGCTCTACGGGGAAACACAGTTTAAGGACACTGTAAAGTCGAGTAGCTGTGTAACAATAACAAAACTTACATTTTGGTATGGTCTCATCAGAGTAAATTCAGGTTAAAGTTTTGCAGGACAGTTTGACATAATGTTATCTGGGAGTTACAGGAGGTGTAAACTGACATTTTGGGACTCAACATTTCTCTAAGAAGTACATTTCTGAATTTTCTGAGGGGCGTTGCCATTAAGAAACGTGTGTATTTTCTGCACTCACTTTACACACAGGGCAGAGAATTCCTCCCACATGTCCTGGTCACGCTTGGGATCTCTCAGTGTTCCAAGCTGAAGCCATTAACAGCAATAAAAAATTAATGGGGAAGGCACCTTCTAACAAATCCTGTAACTGAAACATACTATAAATCTAGTCCAAAATAATTTTAAAAATTACGTAGCCCTTTTACTGAAGAAACAGTTTTTTTCATCTGAGCTCTGGTAATCTGTATATCAATATAGCAACTAGAAAAATTCTGGAATGAATTTTGCATGGTGAATGATTCACTGTAATCTTTGTGTTATTTTATTATAAAATTTAAAACATCATAATTTACTCTTGAGATTGACAAGCCTTGGACACTTCTAAGATTCAGCTGGACAGAGTGCTGGCCCATCTTGTCTACAGTGTGCTTTTGCCAAGAAAGATTGGACCAGGTGATCCTTGAGGTTCCTTCCATGCTGGTGTGTTGTATGAGTCTATGATTCTTTGCTAAGCACAGGAGTTGAGGATTCACAGCCTGCTGAATCCCATTTTATGCTCCTAATGCACTGCTGAGATGGGTAATGTCTCATCATTTGATTTAAGCCTCTTACCATCCTCTGGGCAGAATTTATTTAAAATTTAATGCAGAAGTCCCTGCTATCTTCTCAACCGCAAATAAGTGATTTCTACTTCAGCCTCCACAGAGACTCTGAAAAGATAATGAGGAATGCTACTCAACTGGAATGTTTCCTCCACTGCAGCTGTGGTATGCAGCCCACTGGTACAAAAAGGCAAATAAGCATCATCTCTTTTCCCAAAGCTTTCCCTTTTTTCATAGTGACTGGCCTATTAATATGTTTCAAATAAGGTTATTTGCTCTTTGTAATCAATACATACATCATCTTCTCATGAAAATGAGACTTTTACGGTACAGCTTGATATGTAGCAAATTCAGCAAGGGAGAAAGTAAGATTAATTAATTAATTAATATTTTAGAGCATTGTCCCTAATCATAAGGATTATATCCTGTGTTTCTTTTTCTTTATATATTTTATTTATATGTTATTAATAGGTAGAACAATATCAAGGGTAGTATCAAAGCTAGTGTATATACATACACAATGGGTCTGAAAATATATGTGTATTATTAGGCTGTTATGAACAGTGTCAATGCTCTCTGGTACACAGTCATATTGAATTCTGGAAGAAAAATATGTATATATTTTTTAATTTTTTTTGTCCGGGTAAATAACAGAAATCTGACTACAGTAATTTTTAGGGTACTAGGTGGGAAATTTAAGGAGATAAAAGGAAGGATCAGAGTAAAGTCAAGGAGACCTAGAGCTGAGCAATCAATCATAAAACACAAGTATATAGAATGTGTCTCGTGCTCATTTTATCTCCACAGCTGAAAGTATTAAAGGATATCTGTTAAAACTAAGCTTCCCTTGTGTCAATTTAGAGTCGGTTTATGTCTCCTTTTGCATTCTATTCTGGAATTTATGACCAAATAATTTTTCTTTAGGTCTAGCATCATTCCCTGTAATTTGTACGTAGGAGGAGCCCTCTATACAGTATAAGCCCTCATATAAAACTGCCCTGATTTTGGGATGCCAAAAAGATTTTTCTTCAAGGTTACTGAGGTTTTTTTATAAGGCTGAGAGACAAAAGTGACAGGGTTTACCCAACCAAATATTGGAGAATGTTTTTTCTTCTTATCTGAGAATTAAAATATCCATTTTGGGCCCAACTTAAAGGATTTGCTTCCTCCTTGTTCTGACGAAAGCAAAAATGCAGATTTTATTTTCTTTTAATCCTATTCAACTCTTCCATGAGAAATGAAGAAAGAAGGGGAGAATTGATTTAGTAGAAGGAAAATAAGTAGCCATCAGAATTGGCAGAATAAACTCAGATTGCTCCCCAGGAATCCTTGTCTGTTCTTGGACCCCGATTTAGAAAGCAGATGGGTGCTTTGCTACTGTGACAGCTCTCAGGAGCTGTCAGGAGACTCTTCCATCTATGTGTGAACAGAGCAGCCTCATGCAGAATGCAGTTACATCTGATTTCTAGATGAAGTGAGAATCAGTTCACAGCAGCACCTCCTGCAGCTTGGTGTCAGCAGGAACAAAACCCAGGTTCAAGGATCAGGGTTAGCACGCCCTGGCTGGAATTCCAGCCTTAGCAGTATGAAGACAAAAGCCTGGGACGGATTACAGGACACATTAAGCTGCTGTCTGGACTGGAACAACCACTCAAAACAATTAACTGCAGCTCAGGTGACTTCTGAGCTGTAAATCATTGGAAGTTTGGGAAGTGCACCAGGGCAGTCTCACTTCATTTTCCAGTCCCACCATCTTCCATAGCTATTGCCACTGCTGGGGACAGGACACTGGGCTGTTTAGATTTTGGTTTTAGATCTTTGTGCTGAGCCATTACCCCTATTTTTATATTATGCTCTTATTTTCATTAAAGGACTTATTTTCACTAAGGTACTCTAGCTTTCAAGGAAGGTTTTGGGTCCTAGGGGCTTTTTTCCAGTAAAATAGTGGGATTTCTGTGGAAATCTTTAATGATATCATAGCCTAATTTCACATTTCAGTAGTGAGACCTTATTTAGCCCATTCTCTAACATGAACAGTTTTGCTGACTTTCACTGAAGCTGAAGTTGCTCAGAACTGTTGAAATACACCCAGATGTAACAGACTGAAACAAAGGAAATCCTACGCAGCTCGTAGGCAGCAGCACACACAGGGCAGCTCCATTCCTCACTTTGTAAGCCAAGAAAATCCAGGCCTTCTTGCATCTGTTGCTTCCAAGTTTCAAAAGTTCAGTTTGTGAACTTCCCAGTGCCCTGATAAACTATTTAATTTGAACAGTAACTGCAACACATCTTCTAAGCAAATGCTACAATAACATTAATATTAAAATCTCTAAATGCTACTGGAGTTAACTGAGTTCTCTGGACAGTTGACAAAATGGAGAGTTACATAATTTGCTTTCCATTGCCCAAGAGATTTAGTTTTTGAAAATAAACTTGTGAGGAATGTACTTACAAAGAAGTCTAACTATAAAAGTAGTCTGAAGTCTACAGTGAAACTTCCGTTTCCACAAATAAGCTAAAGTTGGTAATGTTTGTAATGTTGTAATTTCTTAAAGTTTTGTGTTTAATTGAGGTATACACAATAAATAGTTTGTTTTAATTTATTGGTCAAGTGTGCAACATAGTTTGTAGATCAGCCTTAAGCCTTTGGAAATAAGTTACCGACAAAGGAAAGCATGAGTTTAGTTGGGTGTTTCCAGTTCAGGCCTAACAGGACAAAAGTTGTTCATACTTGTGTGTTCCTTTGGTGTTGATGCGGTTACATATACATAATCAAGAGCAAAATTTATCACACTGACTTAGAGATTAAAGCATGTAAATGCCCACAGGTAAGCTCTGCTATTCTTATTGCATAAGCAAAGAGAAGGATCTGAGTGCTTCATTAGTATTACACTCTCTGGTTTATGTTGACTAGTTTTAATTATGCTGGTCCTAGTCTGCCAACTAGAGAAAAGATGCAGCTCTTCTGAATACAAGAAAACCAGTAGCCAATGAGCTGTTGTCAGTCTTTCAGATTTTGGCTTCCATATCTGACAACTTTAGACAAAACAAAATCCTACCCACAGTTTTCCCTGATCCAACTATCACTTATATATTGATAACATTAACCCATTCTGTCTGTGAAATGTTACATCTACTTGGCTTTGCACTTTTAGAAGGGAATTTAATCTGTTAAGTATCAGGGGTGATGTCTCATACATTTAATTGCTGCAGAGTCACTGCATTAAATGTACTCTGAATTGCACTGAATTTCTAAAACACAAGAAGGACAATGTTCTTTCTCTTGTAGGTAGTGGACCAGTCTTGACTGTGGACTTAACTGACAATTTCTTTGTGTTTTTTAGCTTTACTTCTTTATACCCACAAATCCTTAACTGTAGTATTGTAATACTTTGAACATTTCAGGGGATAATCAGTGTGGTGTCAGCTGGTGCAGTGTGAAGCATAGGTGTGACTTCTCTTAGTAGTGCTTGGCTGACTGAAGTGATGGCTGTCATTTCTGTTCCCAACAGCACCATGGGCATATTCTGTGCCATGAGTGCTCAGACTGTGTAATTACTTTTTGGAAAGGTTCGATTTTTTCATGCACAGAGAAACTCTGCAGTATGGAATCTGCCATTCTCTGGGGTTTTTTGCATGTATTCAATAATCCTGTGTCAGGATTCCTGATACTCAGAAATTCAGATGCCTAGATACAGAGACTGGGGAGATGGACAGATTAACAGACATATATATATATATGTGTGTAGATGTGTGTTTGTGTGTGCCCTCATGGAAAAAATCCAGATGGAAAAAACTGGCATGTGTGGGAAAATCAAGATATATGGTAGCTTTAAATCAGATTTACTTTACAGTTGAAGACATTGCCTAAGGCATAATGCCAGCAGGAACAATACCTCCACTTAGGCAAGCTGTGGACCAAGTGCTGGGCAGGGAGTCCTGTGGAAAGGACAGGCAGTATTACATGCTGGGAACAGCTCTCTGGTACCATGTATGAGATTGTTTAAATGGGAAATCAGTACACTTTATATCCCAGGCATTTAAATTTATTTATGCATGCTTAAGCTCTTCCAACCAAAAAGAAATTTTGGTTTCTGAACCTTCAGGGTTCATTTCAATCTTCATTTTCAACCTTTTCTTGGCAACCTTGAAGACCAGCAAGGTCCTGTATTTTGCTGTTTTCTTGTCGGCTTTTTTTTAAATTAAAGCTCCAATAACCCATGCAAGCCCCTAACTCCAGAGTCTGGAACTTTATTTTAAAAGCCAAACAAAAAATTGGAAAATGTTTTATAAAATCTTAGTAGTCAGTAAAACTGAATTTGTTTCTAAAGCAAGTAGGTAGAAAATGAGAAAGGAGCATCTTCCAAGCAGATAGGCCTTATCAATCTAAAATGGGACAAGGAAAACTTTCATTCCACTTCATTTTTACTTTTGGGTGGTATTTGAATTAGCCTTGTGTGTTTGGCAGCTCATCTGCTGAGCCGTCTGTTTCGGATTATGAATGCTCGGAGGGCACATTGCACCCAGGGCTACAGTTCCCCTGAACACAAGAAATTTGAATTGGATTTGCAGTTTAGTGATCTGTAAACATGGACGTGCATGTACATGTGCATGATACATCTAAATAAATTCTGTTTGTTTGGGACAAATTGAAGCATTCATAGAGCTGGAGAAACATGAGGGTGCTTAGAAGTGAAAAACCTTAGCCCATATTCACTGTCCTGTGCCCCCTGTCAGTGCTCAGGCCAAGCAAAACAAGAGAAAACCATCCAAGGTTCAGGAAATACTCTTCTGGACCTAAAAGTTCTTAATGGACTGAGAGCTAATGTATTAACCAGTTTTACATCCCACTTAAACAGTGACTGTAGGGTAGAGAAGCTGTAATCTGACTCCCTCCATTAATGTGCTAGAGGTGAACGGGGTAGTGAATCAACACTATAACCAACTCTTGGAGAGCCTTTGTCATGCCTAAGTACTTCTTGGCCAGGAAAGAGGATTTGATCCATAAACTTTAATGGTGCATTAGGTAAAGTTGATATTATTTATGGCATACTAGTAGCACTTATCTTTATATTCTGTTTTGAACATACTTTTTTAAAAAAAGAATATACTGGTCGTTCCATCCCTCCCTTTTCCTTCCTTCCCCAGAATGCTGATTCAATTCCTTTTTCAGTCAGCTTGCAGTTTTAGGCATTTCCTTGTCCAGTTTTCAGGGGAACACACTTTACTTCCCTCTCATGAGAATTGTGCAGCTCCACGGCAGCTGCTGAATCTCAGGCTGGCTGGAGATGGAGCAGATTTCTTTGCAACCAGTAGACACTGGCAAAAGACCATCTACTCTTCATGGAATTCACTGAAACTTTTCACTTGGGTAGCAGTTGTGCAGCTGTGTATGAGAAGAAAACTTGGCAGTGATGGAAGAATTGGTCAATCTGGAACCAGCCGGGAGACTGGAGGGATAAATTAATTTTGTCACAGATTCTCCTTCTAGATAATTTTATTTCTTTTTTTTAATAGGTTTTCACACTAGCCAAACCCCTCAGACTGTTTGCATTATCAGCAAAGTTTGAGTCCTCTGGTGATGAGGATCAGACTTAACCAATATAGTTTATAATAAATTGTGAATAAAGCATTGACCAAATGTAGACTTATTGTTTGGGCAGATCTTATTCAATTTGCAAGAACAGTCTTAATTATGACATTAGATTGAGAGAGGTGCTTGGAAATACTTCTTCCTGCTTGAAGTAGCACACAGAGCTCATTTAATTGGATAATTGCATATGTGCAGTTAGATATGCAACATCTAAAATTTTATGAATTTTATTTTTTTGCAATATATTTCATCTGCTCATCTCATCAAAGATAGATCTTTATATTACAGTGCTTACTCAAGCATTAAGTTCTATTACTTTTTAAATTAGTAATCCCAAAAGAGCAGGAGGAGTTGATGAATGTTACTCCATTGATGTTACAAAATTGAGGCACCTGAAAGAAAGAAGCCTAATGAAAATTTTGCCTTTTTGAATCCTGTTAGTAGAATAAATGCTTTTCCCATATAAGCAATTTGTGAAATGATTGCAAAGCTATAAGGGCAGGGGACAGAACTGCAGATATGTATAAAATTCAAGCTGTAGGATAATGGTAAGGGGAAGAGAGAGGCAGAATCTGTTTTTATAATCTGCCAAGACATAGGTGCTGTTTTGGGCAAGAGAACTCTTTTAGTCTAATGCCATCTGGATGCTTTTGTCTGTGCCAGTTGTTTTATAGGCCAAGCCGCCTGTCCTGCCTCTATCAGATTTCTTGAAATGGATCAAAGAATTGGATCAAAAATACAGTAATTGCCTGTTACCTGGCAGGAAACATATCCATGAAGTGACTTAGAAACCCAAGGAAGCAATCCAAGCTTCTGTGCTTGTATCAGAAACTTTGATCAGAAGTTTCCTATCCATGTCCTGAAGCAATCTTTGAGTACGTTTTGCCTTTCAAGCCTCACTGGCAGCAAAGACTCCTGGCTGTAAGATCTGCTCCAATTTGTTATCCAATGCACATGATAAATATAGTTAAAACACACAAAAAGCCTCCCCCCCCACCAAGATCTTATGTTTCATTCTTTTAATTAGTAACTAGATAGTTGTATTTTTAAATACAACAATGTAGATTTTCTTCACCTTGATCTCTACAAGATGCCTGTATGGTTTGTATTTTTGGGCTGGCAGTTGTGCCATCTAGCTGATGGCTTTGTTCTGTAATCCTGTGCAGGAGACCCACAGCTAATTTTTAGTCTGGGATTTTTTCCCTACTTAGAAGAATTGGAGTTGAATTAAATTAAGTAACTCATCTATATATACATTTTACAGTTAACTGAATAGCTCTACTGATGATTTTGGAGTATTTTTTTTTCTCATGCTTATCTGTATGTCTGTAATTTACCATCATTAATGCTGTCATAAGCAAAGGAGACAGAAATTCATGAAATCATTTTGTACAGATGTTTCTGTAAGGAAAAATCATTAGGGTAGACTTGATTTAAACAGGAACAACTTATGTATCTTCAGTAAACAGGAAGAGACCGACAATCAAGAATGTTTTAGTTTTGGATGTAATTTGAATGCCTTTTGAAGCACAGAGATTCTTTTAGGAAGAATAGATCCTCTCTTTGTGCAAAACTAATCCAGCTATCTGACCTTATGTTCCTTATATGGCTTCTTCCTCTGTCTTATACCTAAAACCTTGATACTTATCTCCTTTGGACCTCAGCTATCTTTGTGTCATTGTTATACCTCATATCTATTTGTCTTGTGAGCACTGTGGGGGAATTGTCCTTCTAAAGAAGGTCAAATTTCTTTCTCATTAAACTGATTTGACAAATTAAACTGTTACGGGAATCTGAAAAATCTGGGTGGTTTGATACTTATGCATCACCCTCAATAATTTTGTTAATCTGTTGTAGATAGCTATACACTCTTCAGTGGCTTCTCAGCTTTTGTGCATCTCATTTGAATGAATATTACCAATAACAGTAGGAGTTAACAGATTCTTTCATATTCTGCAGTGCATTTTTAAGACCAGAATATATTTAAATGGAATTTTATTTGTAAACTGAGCAAGTTTGAGTGCAAAACTGTTGTGAAATTACTGAATCCATGAGGTAGTTTTCAGTCACAGTGATTATTACACTGTAAGTATTTTCCATGGCTTTTTAAAGTGCTACTAAAACTCACTTTGAGTGAGTTTTTTTTTTCTTATGCCAGTGATTTTAATGTGGAACTTTGCTGTGCAGCTGTATCTGTTTATTTGATAAATCAGCTTTACTTATTTAACAGTTGAACTTGATGAAATATCTTTTATTACAGATAACAGGACAGGAGCATAAGGTGACACAGAGGTAAGGAAGTCCTTGTGAGCTGGTGGAGTTCAAATTCCATTAATGCCCCTTTGCATCTGACAAGGCACGTGCACACCTTAAACATTTCCTTTAAGGCTGAATCACTGCTGAATTACTTCAGCAACTCAATCAGAAAATACCCAAATAAAACCAACTAATCAAACAAATCAGTCATTAAAAAATAATTTGGTGATCTTTAAGGGTATTTTGTGTTTCAATCACATTGTGTGTGCAGCCAAGTGAGGACATATGTTGAATTGTGAATTATTTACTGCACTTGTACTTTACGGCAAGAAAAGAATATTCAGTCTTTGATATCTGGCGGTCATATTTATTGTATGTGTTTAAAACATTTTTCATAAAGGAAAATATTTTAGGTGCTATCTCATCAGTCAAGTTATATTCTCTTATTTATACGACCAAATTGATGCAGAAGAATGAAAAAATATAATGACACATCAATTACTCAGTAGTTCAGAAAACAAAGAGAGGTTTTAAGGCAACATTCCTTATTCTTACATGTTGATACCAGTGGGATTATGTGTTTTGCATTTAAAGGAACATTTGCCTGCTGGTGTTGTGCAATAGTTGGCCAAGTAACAGAAGAGATTCCTCTCCCTGCTATAGAGCTGTAAATCAAAATAATCCCATGTAGTGGTTTCTCATTTATGGACATGCAGCAGAATTGTGGTTCTGAGAAGGGGAAGTGCAGGAGAAAGAGTGTCTGTGGAGATTCCTACAGACTCACACCGAATGCCTTCTGCCTGCAGAAAAAACATTGCAATATGGTATTTGATAGATTTCACAAAGTGCAACCTGCAAGTCACCCTTGTATGATTTAAGTTTAGGAAAATTTCTAACTACCATGTAAAATTAAACACAAATATTGTGTTGTCTTCAAGGTGCGTTTTAAGTGTTTTGCTGGTAGTGCGTGAATTGTTGCTCAGCTTGAAAACTGGGTTGCACGTAGTAGGCTACTGTGATTTGGGAGAGTTATTTTTTTGTCTTATGACCAACATTATTGCATGTGTTATTTTAATATTTCCCAAACCATTTACATTGTTATGATTGTAATTTAGACTGGATGAATATGAAAGAAAATTGAGAAGGTAAGGATATATAAGAAGAGAAAAATAATTAAAAGTACCAACAAGGAAAGTCTCCAGAAGAAACACTTGCTAGCGTCAAGATTTGCAGTAATGCCATAAAAATGGCATCATGTCATAAACAGTCATAGTTTGTCTTACAGACAAACCATTTAATGAGAAGAAAAATTATCAAATGGTCAACAACATGCTCTTTTACCTAATTATTTCTTGTATTTTATAATTCTGAAGTCAATGATCTTTGCTAAGTGCAGAGTGAACTAGTTCTAGGTTAGGGGATTGTTGGGAATTCACTATGTAGATTCTATTTGTTAATATTTTCTGTTTACTTAAAACATAATAATCTTGTAATTGTTTCAGAAAGGCAAGCCATGCATTCCCTGGATTTATAGTATAGACAACATGCCTAAGGAAACAGGGAGCAGAAAAACTGCTGGTAGAAGCTTTCCTGCCTGCTACTTTGTGAACATAGTAGTTTTCTACCTTCATTTTGGTTTAATACACAGTACACACTACAATATTGATGTATTTAATTTATAATGAAGACTGATGCTATTTCAGCAGTGGTATCGCTTGTTCTGCTTCTGTCAGAACATGTATTAAGCTGTTGGAGGGACAGCAAAATCTCCAACAGCTACATTAGCATCATGTCTAATTAATGCCTATTGAAGATTTTTCTGGGTTTCAGATATGGTCTTGAATTAAAAATGTCACTCCGCTGTCTGTTGTCCAGCTGATTATATAGAGGTCAAGCTGACATCTTGTATATATCAACATTTTTTATTCTTTTGCAGCATGAGGTGCAGCCCCATGAAATTGGCTCATATAAATTAGTTTGAGAAAGTACGCTTACAGTCTTGATGAAAAGATAAATTGCATATGTTTTAAAATGGCATAGGTGAGTTTGTATTGCTGCATTTTAGATTTGCCATCTCTTCCATCAAATGTAATTGTTTTGAAGAGATTCTCTCAAGCCCTATTCAGGTTATATTCAACTGTAACATTCCAATCTCTTAATAGAAATTCAAGATTGTTTGTTCTGATTGTCACAGTTCAAAAATCATTTTAGCCTTTGGGATTTTGAATATTTGTAGTATGAATTACAACATTTTATATAAACAAAAAGAGGTACAATTATTCCATACTGTACTCTGTTTCTGCCAGATGAAGATATATATTCAAGTATTTTTGAACATCTGAACTGAAAACACTTTAGAGATGAAGAATTTGGTTGCCTTAATATCCTAGTTTATGCTTTTTTAATACTGCCACAGTTTTGTATAAATTTTATCATCCCACAACCCACTTTGAAACACTTTCAAGGCAGCTAAAACTGAAAGTCTGCAAACCACCTTAAGAAGTCAAGAGCACAGCACAGGAGGAATTAGCAGATAATTCCTCCTCAGTTTTCGTAGTGATCACTGTGCATACTCTAGTAGCTGGCCATCCTCCTGGAAGACACACTGTAGGACTCACACATTACAGGTTTTATGCAAAAAAAATCCATAAGTTAATAGATTCTATGGAAGGTCAGAGTCAGGTTATATGACTGTAATGTTCTCTGGTGGCCTTAAAAGATACCAGCCTATCTGCAACCCTCTCTCTAGAAACCTTGCAGCTGCATAGAATGTAAAGAGCACATAAAGCATAACCTGGGGTGCATTTCCAGTTAAAGGCACGCCTGCAGATGTGGCTTCCTAAACCAACTTGTGCCACTACTCCTGGAAAGTACCCTGAGATTTCTGATAAAAGGTACCTTCAGTCCAAAGGTCATCAAAGTTTTGTGTGATGAACTTCCTCATTTCTCAGTAGGGATCTTTCGATAATCCAGGTGGGATCAGGGCAATGGGTGTTGCTTGGCTCTCTGACCCCTGTGCAATGTAAGACAGTCTCTGTTTACCCGTGAGCAGGTTCCCTTCAATGTTGTTCTTCAGTCATAGAACAGTGGGTCTTTTTGTGGCCAGGACTTTGTGTGTTCATGCACATGGTTCCTTTTGTTCTAGAAAACTCAGAATACTTTAATCCTTCTGACCTTTAGATCCCTGATTCTGTATATGCAGTACTGGAGCTACTAATCTGCTTTGCCCTGTAATTCCAGAGGGCTGGGTACATCATTTCATGCTCAGGTATGCAGGAGGTGGGAGTGAGTCATTCCTCACAGCCTCCTGAGTGCTGCTGGGTTATAGCAACACTTTTCCTAGAACGAGCAGAACAAGTCATACTAAATGCCTGTGTGATGTTTTGGGCTTCCTGTGTGTTCATCCATAGGGTAAACAAGGCTGTAAGAAGGAAGGGATGGACACTTAAGATATTATTTCCAGGGAAACCAGTGGATATTATTAAAATGCTGCAAGGCCCTGTCTTCAGTAGCCATTAGGCTGGCTTTGATTTGCTAGTAGTCTCTTGTCTGTCCAGCATGGATCTTCCTTGTACATTGTGCTGTTAAAGAAACAGAACAGTGTGTTGAGATCTGGTACTCATTTGTCAAAATGTCAGTACTTAAAATCATAAAAAATCCTATTATATTTACTGCAGTAGCATGCTAATATTGTTCTCCACGTCCTTTTGGTATCAAGTGTCCTGTAATAGAGGATTTTACCACAAAGCATCAACATATAGGAGTTATTGCAGAGCAGATTACAGATAAACACATTTCCTGCAAGAGAATTCATGCTGAATCTGAGAAGATATAAATTGAAACTATAAGTTCAAGTTCTCACACTTCATTGACCTTTTGACTTTCTTACATGCTTAACAAGCTTTCCCAAAAACCCCGCACAGAATCCTACCACTCCTTACACAATTCTCAGTGCAGAAGATATTGCAAAAGGTCAAGATTGATGGGGAGAGACAGAAAAACAGGATTTCCACTGAGGAGCAAATGGGAGGAGAGGTACATTTAGAAAGTGCCCCAGTTCCAGAGTTCAGGAGATCTTCTGCCCTAGCCAAGCCCTTGTGAGCTGCTCATGGCTAAGCCAGGAAGGCAGTTGGAGGGCTTTGTTTTGCAAACTTGCCAACAGTTCTGGGTAAATTTTAGTAGCCATAATTTTTCTTTTAACAGAAAATAAGTATGAAGTCCAGTTTTGTGACCTAATGTCAGGTGGTGATATTTCAACTCCGGCTTAGAAGCAGAGAACTCTTTCCTTCTGGGAGCTGTCATTCTAGATTCGTACAAAGATGCAGTACAATCATTTATCATCAGGAGGCTTACAAGAGCTGTTGTAGTTGTTACAGAAATATCTGAGGCTCTGAGCTGGTTGTTTTCTCTCAGGTGGTTGGAGGCAGCCAGGACAATTTGTCTGTGAGATGCACAGAACAATCAACAGCAGAGATCTACGTGACCACACTAATTCAGCATTGATTGTATGGGACTCATTATTATTTTAATTTGCAGAGGCCACAGTGGTTATCGTGAGTGATTCTTGCCCTCTGACTGTGGACAAAGTGGTCATGTGTGATGATTGAAAGTCCACCAGTCTCTCAGAGGAGCCAAGTGTGCTGTAGGCACAGCCAGGGTGAAGGTACGTAACCACACACCTGGCACTGCCTGCTGGTTCCTAAGCTGCGAGATCAACTGCTGCTGCTGCTTTGGAGAGCTCAGCAGATGTATGGAAAGGCTCTCTGGAGCAATGGACTGCTGCACACTTCATGATTTGAGGGACGAAATGGTGGCTTTTTTTGCTGTGTGTATTTTCTAACCCAGAGGCTCCAGGAAGGTCAGGCCCTCAGGAGTGTTCATTTGGCTGGAGCAGACCTACTTCCTGGACCAGTGTTCTGCTCAGGGGGCACTTGGGGCATTTAATCCTGCTCTGGGTGAGGCTGCCCTGCTGGGAGAAGCAAGTAACCGCTACAAGTCCCTCTTTGACTCAACACCCTTTCTCCAGAGCCTTGCTGCAGCTGAGGGTCTAGTCCTGGACCAGATGGGAAACACTTGATACCCAGCAGAGAGAAAGGGAACAGCAGCAAGAGCACATCTGTGGAGCCAAATAGCCTGCCCACAAAATCCTGCTCACAGCAGCTGTTGACATCAAGCCTGTAACTCCAGAGCCGGGTCTCAAGGTCCCTGTTTTGCATTTTCCTTCTATTAGTAGTGAGAACACATCAGCCTGGGTGTAACCTCTCTCCTGAGAGGCCACCAGTCCCTGCCAAGCTGTAGCCGTTCTCCTCGTCCAGTAGAGGAGATTGAGAGACTGAGGAAACAACTGACGGAGCAAATGGCACCCACATTAGATCCTGGCAGCTTACAGAAACCCAGGACCTCCAAAGCCCTACCAAGGCACCCTTCCCAAATCCAAACAGACTCAAATACTGCTGTCCCCAGGAGGCACAGCTGTAGTTTTACAATCTTCCAGTTTAATTTCCAGGTATTAATTATTGTGAGATAGTATTCCAGTTTTAATCAAAGAAGAAAAAAATCAACCTGGAAATATAAAAGACTGCTATTTTCTAGGGATTTGACTTAGGAGAGGATAAGTGTTAGGTGGAGCAGAGGCGTGACAGTATGTAAATGGTGTGAATATTTTTATATCTATTCTGTTTGCTTTTTATAGTCTTCCCCTTTATATCTTCTTGCTGAAAAAATGACTGAGAAGCAGGTCAGTAAAGCAGAACTTTTATAAAACCTTTATTAGAGAATAGGTGGGAAGGAGGGATTCCACATGTTTCATGTCAGATGATGAGCACCAGCAGCTCAGGATGACTGCCAGCTGAGGAATGACAGGATGCAGAGGTGAGGCATGAACATGCAACTGAGCTGAGGAGGACGAAAAAATATGGTGGTAGAGAATTAAGAAGAGAGACAGAAAACAGAGCACCTTGAGAAATCTTTCCAATAATCAAGTATGACTTCAGGTGATTTCCTCTTACTGGTCCCAATGTGTATTTCAAGTTTATGCCTAATCCATCTCGGGGTAAAGTATAAAAATAGGAGCATTTTCCCTCCGCCCTCGGTGACTGATGTGTGCTGTGGTGGGGCAGAGCTCAGAGTAGGAGTTGAAATATCCAGTGTGTGGGAGTGAGCAGGTACAGGAGGAGCAGGGGAACAAATGGTGACACGAGTATCGCTTTCAGCCAGTCCCTATGCAGTCGTTTCTCACAGAGAACATGGTGCAGTGTGCTCCTCACTCCAGCTTGCTGCTCATTCTCTTTCTGCCTATGCTGTCTCACACTTTCTCCTGTCGCAAGGATAGCTCATGCCTTTCTGCTGGTTTCCCCCTCCCAGAAGACCCGCTGTTCCCCTGAGTACAACCAGTCGGACAGAAGGACGTGTACAACCAAGAGTTGCCTGGGCAGGCCTCTAATTTCCTCTGAGTGGAGGGAGGCAGGAGGCTGAGCCCAGGGCTGCTCCTCGCTGCTGCAAAGCCAGGAGAGGATGCGTCGGGTCAGGACATCCTGCTGGGCTCAAGTGCCGCTTCCTCCTGGGCCCTGTGCCCAAACCTGTTGCAACCAAGCCCAGACGTGGTGCCCCTCCTGCTTTGGGACTTCCCCCACCTGTGTCACGACCAGGCTGGAGAGCGGTCACCGTTCAGCATGCTGGGAGCATCTCCAGCAGAAGCAGGGCCAACAGGGAAGGTGAGCCAAGGGCAGGAGCAGCCGTGTTGGCCACCGCACCAGGCCGGGCACTCCGGCTCCGTGTTTTCGCTGCCGCCGCCTCGAGCAGGCTCCGGCTCCGGCGGGCGGGCGCGGCTCCGGCGCCGGGACTTGCGCGGGGCCGGGCGGGGAAGTTGCCGAAGTTGTGCGGCGAGTGGCGCGTCCTTCCTGCGGCCCGGCCGGGGCATGGCCCAGCATGGCCGCGCGCCTCTCCCTGGCACAGGTACTGCCGGGGGCGGGGGGGAGCGCCGAGGGGCAGCCCCCGGGCCGCCGCCGGGGACGGAGCCGCTGCCCGAGCGCAGGTGCCCGCGGCTGAGGGGACNCCCTCCCGGGCAGCCCCGGCACGCCGGGGCCGGGAGCAGAGCTCGGCTCCCCCCGTGACACACACGCGTGTCCGGGGCTGCCCCTCGGGGGCGTCCGTAACGCGGGGACACCCTGGTCACGCACCCGCACAGGTGTGCCTCGGGCTGGGAGGGCTTTGCAGGTGGTGGCCCTAAAACTTGGAGAGGCTCTCGGCAGCGTTTCGTGCTGAGGTGATCTCCCATCGCCTCAATCTTTGTGGAGGGCGTTTTTCCCCGTGGTAACAGAATCGCTTCACACGGGTTATTCTATACCGCTAGGTCTGTGCCTTATCCCCCGGAGCTGCCGCAGCTCATGAACTGCAGTTTTGGACGCTTTTTAATTTCATTTAGCAGCGACATGAGAAGTTTTCCCTGCTACCTGACACAAGCCTGAGGTTGGTGCACCCTCCTGCCTTGGGATGCTTCAATCTGGTAATCGGTTGTGACATTTACAGAAAGGAAAGCTGGTAAATGAGCACGAGTTGCTTAAGGACATGGAAGTTGGCAGCAAGGCTGCTCACTTTGCAGTTCCTCACTTAACAAAGTTGACTTCTGACAATATTATCAACCATTTCAAAGAAAGAAAAGGGGATGGTTCAGTGGAAAGGTGAACTTCAAATATTTGGAGAAAATGTGTCTATAAGGGTCTAAAGGTAGAGTTACAAAGCATAGTGCGTTTTGTGAGAGCTTTCGTCAGTATTAAAATCGCTAAGTTAGCCTTATCTGAGTCTCTCTTTCAACAGTCTTCAAGCAAAAGAAAAACGCTTAGGACAACTGCCTGCTGAAGAAGACAGAAGTTTTCACAGACCAGCAGCCTTCACTCTGCTGAGCTAAAGGCACGGGCTGTTCTGGGTCCTGTTTTGGGGAGAGGAGCAGGGTGTCTGCTCTGGTGTGTTCTACAGCAAGACTTTATTGCTTACAGGCTGTGTAATCCTTTCATTGTAGAATTTATTTACTTTTTTGGTCACATGGAAGGGGGACTAAATACAAATGTGATAATGTTGACAGAAGCAGAAAAATCGGCAGTACCCTTAAAACCATTGTGGCTGCAGCTTACATCAGTGGTTAAACTGAGGAAGCTATTTCTGTGTGTTGGCCATTTGTGTAGGGATTTCTTTTTTGGGTTTGTTTGTTTTTTCTTCTTGCATTGCATAAGAATCATCTTAGAAACTCAAGCAAGCCTGAAGATGATTTTTTTTCAACGTAGGTTCTAACTCGTGGAATTTTAGGGTTCTAAAAAGTCCTAACAAACGGTGAAGTGTGCTGAATCTGTTGAGATGAGCATGAGGAAGTGAAAAGGGCAGCATGGGGGTGGGGAGTGCAGTGATGGCTGCACTGGGATCAGTTACTGACACCAGCAATAAAAGTGTGCAGATCAGTACATTCTGCTGTGCATCACAGACAGAGAGCAAGAGGAACATTAACCTGCACTCAGGCGCACAGTAATGCCTGGTTTTCTGTTCCCTTTCTTGTGTTTGGTTTGACAGTGCTTTAGCACGGCTGGGACGTTGGGTATTTCCAAACAAGACGAGGGTATTTTCAGATGACTTTGCAGCTGCAGTGTCTGAGAGGGCTGCACATCCTTTATTTGAATAGCAAGGCGGTAATTTCACTAATTTGAAACTTTTTGGTGCTAATTGTGTTCTGTTGGCTGATTAGTAGAACTACTTCAGGACCATGTAGCTGTAGTGAAATTTATTACACAAAGTGTGCTTGAAACAGGGTTGCAAACTGGAGGTGATTATCTTCCCCTCCTCTCCAATTTAATAGTAACCTGAAGTGTCTTTTGTATCACCATTTTGAACCCATTTAGCAACATCTTGTTGCCACTTGTGTTTGCTCAGTGAGTGTAACGGGCTGAGCATGACCCAGTGATTTTAATGTGGAACTTCCACCACGTGAATGTTTTGTTGTGGTTGCCTTGAGTTTGGAAACAAGCGAGCACCAGCAATGAGAAGGAACTGTCCTATCTCACAGGTTGTCATTTGTTGCTGGGAAACTCAAATTAAGCTGGAGATGGTATAAAGAGTTGTGTTTTTTTGATATTCCAAGGATGGTTGCTTCTTTGGCCTATTTCATGTGGGGAATTTAAGGAGGAAGAACAGAAAACTGAAGACACAGAAAATGCGTGTTGAGAGTGGGGAAGAGGTGGTTGTTGAAAGGTGATATAATACAGACATTCAAAAACTTCTTGTTGCTCTTGAAAACTGAACTTGTGGTTTATTCTGAAAAACTACCTACGTGTGATTGAGGGGGAAACTCACAATTCAGGGAAGGATTGTAAAGAAGTATACAGGGGGAACAGGAAGATAACTTTTTGTGCTTGTCCTCCTGATGTCATGAAATGCTTTTTGTGAAAAATGTGGTGATTGTCTTAAAGTCATTATGAGCTGCTTTGGTAGACAAGAAAAAATAGTGTAATATCAACTTGTATCCTAATTAGCTGCAGGACTCATTTGGAACTTCAGTGTTGTGTTGCAGAGTCCAGAATGGTGTGCTGGTGAAGGGAAACATGGAGCGTTACAGCTGAGGCTGAGCTGGATGGATTCCTGTCTCATGCACACATTGCCAGGATTAACATCTTATTACTGGAATACACAGGGTCTAAATACTTGCAGTATGAATGATACCTTCAGAGTAATGTACGTGTTATGTATAACGCAGAGCCAAAGATTTTGAGGTCTCTGGCAAATATCTGATGTGGTTTTTTTTTTGTAAGGAGTCAGCAAAATGATAAAATTAAGATCTTTGTTTATTGGTTTTAGTGGAATGAGGCTCCTGTTGTTCCTCTTTCTGTCCTCCATGAAAGACAAAGAAACTTGAGTATGCATGTGTGTGTTTAAACCTGCACACAGAGGAGGCTGACTGCTCCTGAAGCAGATTAATTTAATTTTTTCTGATTGGTGTTGCACCCACCATGCTGGAGAGTAGCTGCATATGAAAAGGCAGTGGAGCTACTCTTTCATGTTGCACAGGCTTTGTTCAGTACTGATTAGAAGATGGTGGAGATCTTCCGTAGCAGTTGGAAAATTAAATGGAACCATTTCTAATTATGCAGGGACAGACATCTCTGCAGAGATAAGACAGCAGTCCTTGTGCATGCTTCAGCTGTTCAGTGGGAAGGAAAGTGCTGAATTTTGAAGTGCTTGGGAATATTTGCATAAAAATTTTTAGTAAATATTTTCTTATCTTTACCTTTGTTATTGCTGTAGGAGATGGTTATATAATTGAAGGTGGTAGAAAGCATTATACCATGAAATTGGAAACAGCATTGTCAGAAAACCAACTTGCCTTAAACTTCCCTATTTTTTTTGCTGGCTAAGTGAAGAACATTTATGGCTTGATTGTGTCGTTTGTCCTGGAAACTCTTAAAATGAGTCCTAGAGCTCTGCATCATGATAGAATACAGTATTTTGGTTTTTAATCAGGATAGAATAGCTTGTTTCTCCCCTTCTGTCTCATTGCAGTTGGAAGGGAAAGTTATTTTTGTTTTTCTCAATAGGCAAGTTTTATTTGTCTGTTTGTTTTTAAACCTTTGTGCAGAAGGAAGGTTGTGGCTTGATGGGGTGGACAGACCGGTAATAGTATCTTATTACAACTGAATGCAAGTGTGCCAGAGGGATGAAAACATGGGGATATAAAGGCTTGATTGACAACAGAAGATGAAAAAGACAGGTGTCCCTGAAGGTGTGTTTTATTTCCTAGGTTAGCATTCTAAAGTTCATAGATTTGTATCAAAGGTTGTAATTAGAACATACATTACTCTTATGAGGTGATCAACTTTGAAATGGAGCCATAATAATGTCTTTCTATTTTTGTACACTGTGGAATCTGACCTTTTCTCCTTCCCTCCTTTTTGCATTGAAAACAACTTGAATTTATTGCAGTGGGTTGTTACAAACCCCATAAAAAGAATTTTGCCAGGTAAATTTTACAGCGGCACTTGGAAAGATGTTGAACAATATTTTTGTTCTGATCCCAGAAGAATATCCTAGATTATGTTTGCATCTGTTGGTGTATTGTGGGGTGTACTTTGAAGAAAAACCAAGTCTGTTACTAGTAAAACATTCTGGGAAACTTTTTTACTGTTGTTATTCCATTTGCCATCACAGGAAATTCCAGTTACTGCAGCGATACTGATGTTAAAATCAATATTACACTAATGGAATAAACACTAATGAAATAAATAAGAGTTATTGGCTTGTACTCTTAAGTACTGAGGGAAAAGAGCATTTTGCACTTAGTGTTTTCATTGCAGGACTTCAACACGATGTTTCCTGTCCAGGAGTGACCGTGATCAGTTTGGCTGTAATAATGAAACATTTGGCAGAACAAAGGGTGACATTGGGCAAGAGGGGTGATGCATGAGAACTGATGGTTCCAGTGTATGCACTGGCCAGCTCTGTTCTAGTTTTCTGCTCAGAGCTTTAATTCTGTTCTGTGCCTTTCACATTCTAGTGGATAACACTGAGTCAAATACCTGAATGTTGAGGGGAACTACCCCTCTAGGTTGCCGTGCAAAGTGCAGCTTAGTTGGTAAATACAGCACGTGAGGTTTAAGTAAGAAAATACAGCGTGCTTTGGAGTGCTGAAAAACAATTGAAAGTTGTTTGTTGTATTGGTGTTATGGAAGTCTGAGGGCTGTCAAAACTTGAATCTATTTTCTCATGCTATTTTAAGGGATGTGTAAATGCATGCTTGGTTGTTGGCTGAAATAATGAAAGTCTTTGGGTAGCAGAGCAAAGTCACAGCAAGGTTAAGCTGTAAAACTGGAGGTACTGCAGTGAACACCAATTACGGTTGCCCAGCATATGTAATTTTTCTTGTCTGCCTATGCAAGAGGTATTTCCCAGCCAGCCCCCAATAAACAAATAAACCCTCACCAATTGTGTCTCCCTGTCATAACACCCCTCCCAAAGACATCCAAAAACCAAACAAAAAAAACCCAAACCCCAAAAAACAACTAGAAAATCAGAAACAGAGTGTCTCTGGAGCAGTGTACTTGCTGAACAAGCAGGTACTGAGGTCTGAATGGAAGTTCTCTTGTTATTTCTAGCTGTCCTCTATAGTTTGTCTTTCAGGATGTTCTGGTGATGTTGCACACGTTCTCTAGTTGAACAAGATTGCATTACACCTCTGATTTCTACCAAACTTCCTCTCTTGATAATCTTTGAACACCTCTGAACGTTTAAGTACTTAGCCGAAAGAGCAACTGTATTAGCTGTTGCTGTAGGAAAATGAATAGGGTTTTATTTAAGCTGTCACCATTTATCCAGACCGTAGTAAGGTGTTTTTCACAACTATATGATTGATAACGTCTGCAGTACTGTTGGTTTCCATATTTCCATTCAAACTTCAAAGTTTTAAATCCAGAGAAGCTACTTTGTTGGATTGAGTTTGTACAAAGGTCTGTGAATCCTGGGGTTTAAGATCATATTCCTCTTAAAGGGGAGAATTCTGTTTTTGGATACTCGAAGTTATGTGCCTTGGTCTTTTATAGCATATATTGTGTAATTACCTTGTATTATGCTCAGTTGTTCACACAGGGTTTGTCAGGTCAACACATAGTGGTAATTCCAGGGTTATCCTCTGCATAAATGCACCCAGTCATGCCTCTGTGGTTTAAGCAACATGCATTTCATGAAAATAGTATCTGATTTTGTGCCTGTTTTTCTGTTGGGGAAGACACTTTCTTTCTTGGGAATCCCCTGGACAAGGTTATTTGATATAGGCCAAATAGGGTTTGCATTGTTTCAGGCCTTAGACTGTTTTAGAGTTTCTAAGAATGATTCAAAAATAAATTCATAAAGAAAAAGACTTTTCCAAAGAAGCTGTTTTATGCTTGTCCGCTTAAGTTTAGGTGAGCACTGAATGTCTGGTGGATGGCAGTGGAATTAAGGCACAAGTTGTCCCTGACAAGGATTCAAGTTACAAAAACCAATGTTAAAATATTACTCTCTTTTAATGTGGTACCATGGCTGTGGATTTAGTTGTGAATCCAGGGTTTAATTTGGATAACTGAACATTTTACAGACTGGTTGCATATGACACTACATTCTAAAGAATGATGCAGTGGAGAGCAAAATAAAATTATTGTACTCTGATATTAGAGAGCACTTCCTCACCCAAGTCATTTCAGGTTTCTGCTCTTGCCTGTGGGCAATGTTGCCCAAGAGTTCCTGTTTCACAGAGCCTCACCTGGTGACCTGGTGATGGTAATCTGAGCTGGGCTGGTGTCACTGCCTGCAGAACAAGAAGTCAGTCTTCTAAAAGTTACAGCCTGAAAAGCTGCTGTAATCCTCATCATTTCATAGAATGAATAGAATTATACAAAGCCTTAATGCGTCTTTGAAAACCAGTAGAAAGTGGTTTATATCTTTATTTGTCCAAGGAGAGGGCAATTGAAATGATCTTCAGGGTTAATTTTCTCTCTCATCTCTTTTACAGCTATCGAGTGCAAATCCTGTATATGAGAAATTCTATCGACAGGTATGTATGTTCTTGTTGAGAGAAACCTCATTTTGATTTTAAAGCATTGATATTGTTTTGCTGTGGACTCAGCATGGCCAACGGTGTGTGAACAGTGAAAGTTCAAGGAAAATTATTCTGCTTTAAAACGTAGTTTTGTGGTAACTAAGTTAGGTCTGAGCTATACTGGTGTAAATTTAAAAGTGACTGTAAGATGGCTTAGTCAATTTGCCAGGGAACTGCCAGGTATTATGACACGCATCACTTTACAGTTTTAACAGACTGTGAGCTCTTGGAATGGAGGAAATTCTTACAAAGTGCTGTATTGATATGTTCTTTGTTCCTTTCTACAAGTGAAGCTGAATTTCTTGTGTTTGTAGTGCAGCATCGTGTAAGACTTGCATCTGTCTCAGTATCCCCAGAGGTGCTTACAGGATGTTTGTTGTAAGGAGTGAAATTTGGATAGAAGGCACTGAATGCAAAAAGAACGCCTGTACTTGTTGCAGCTTCACTCAAGAGATCCGAATGTTTTTACTTTATAATCAAAAAAAATATATTTTATTAACATATAATTAAATTTTATTTATCGCCTATCTTTTATATTTTGGCTCAGCAATACTAAGGTATTTAAGGTGTTTTTATTCCTATAAATACAGCTTTTTTTAAAAAAAACCAACTGTTTTTCTTTATCATGTGCATAATGTATTTTATTGTACAAATATAGTATAAAAACTTTCAAGGAAATGTAAACTACATGACAGTATAAAACAATTAAAAATAGATTTTTTTAAAATAGATCTGAGGAGTAATCGATGAACCCTGTAGAAAATCAACCTTATAGGAAGTTTTTTTACTTTGTTCATCTGGTAATGTTCCTGTTAGTTGTCTTAAGTCAGAATATAGTGTATTTGACCTCTTTATTTAGGAACTTCTTTCGGGTGTCAACATCAGAATGTAAGCTTATCTGCTGGGCAAGATGCAAGACCATGATTTCTATCCGTGCTCTATTTTTGGGTTGTGCTTAGAGGATTAGTCCCATTACCAAGTGCATAAACCAGCAGTTAAATCCTATGATGCCTGAGAGGTTTGAGCTTTCCATTGTTCTGTAATAGGGGTTTTTCTTCACTACAGGGGAGTAGGAGACTTGAAATTGCTAAACATGACGAGACCCTTTACCTCTGTCTAAGTTCAAGTGGCTCCTAGTGGCTGAAGGAGGTCATATCACCCTCACAAAGTTTTCCTTCAGTCTGGTGGACAAATCCACTGTGGGTTTATCTCTAGACATTGGATTAAAAGCCTTAGGAGAATTGGAGAATCCCATATCATTATAAGGTGATCATTGTAAGGGCACAAGAAAAGGCAAGGAACTAATTGTTTTGCACAGGAGGTTTCCTAGTTGACACTTCTGACTCTCACTGTCGTGCACCACCTTTGCCCTGTGCCTGTCTCTTCATTCTGCTGCTGTTGTTGAACCACTGAAGTGTGAAGCAAACAGCTGGATAAAGAAACTGAATTGAAGCCCAAATGTGATACTGGTTCCTAAGCCACTTCGCATCTAGCATTTGTTGGAATAGACAGCTTAGCAAAACTGGAGCACTGTTTGTTGTCCAGCAGACTCAGTAGTGTACAGGAATGGGGATTCCTTAAATATGATGTTACTGTTGGTGAAGTTGTGCCAATGGATTGGTTTTCCAAAGGATTAATTTTCTGACTTACTCAGCTGAACTCTTTTCTGCAAGCGTTTACCTTAAAGAGGAGCTTGCAAACATACTGTGTCTGAAGACTTTCAGTTGCATTAGCACACTTTTGCCTTCCCTTCCTCAGATAAGGGGATGTCGGCATTCAGAACAGAAATTCTAGAAAGACATTTCCCACTCTGTCCTGTGGTGCTGGTAGAGTGTGTTTATTCTACCAGAAGCACTTCAGAGCATTCCATGCAACGTGAGATTAAATTCATCACCTGAAATAGTTCTGATGCCAAGTATACTTCCAGCTCTGTCACAAACTTGAAGTAATTCATCTGGCCTAACATGTTGTGCAATGGGTGTAAATCCTGGGCTTTGTACTTAGAATGAGATTAGATCAGCTGCAACATTCTTCCCTTTCAACAGGGACGCTTTTCTTTCAAATAATTTTCCTGTTTAACCTTTTCTAGACTGACTCTCAAAACAGGGTGAGGTTAAAGGGTAAATTTAAACACATGTCATAAAGCATGAGGAAATTGCTCAATCACATGGTGCAGTGTAGCAGGAAAGCAGTGCCTGAGCTGCTGCTGAATTCTTGGTGAATCCTGAGCTGAAACACTTCTCTCTGTAGCCTTGTGGCCTAATGACATCAGATGTATGTTTGTAACTTTCAATAATTTCTGGCCCTAAAATAGGCAGGGACAACAAGGGAGTTGTTGGCTGATACAGCTCTGAAAACTGCTTTTTGCACATCAGGGAAAAGACTCTGCCAAGTTGGTGTATAACTGACAAACACCAGCAATCATCTCAGTGCAATATTCCAACATAAGTACCCCCATCCCAACATTCAAGAACCAGGAATTTGTAAAGAGATTGAAATCAGCCCTTTAAAAGAAATAGTTACTAAAATTTAGGTAATGAATTGTACAAAAAGAAACTATATATTGAGTTAAATCCGAATCCTGCTTAAATCCCTTAAAGTCACATTCCTCTGGGTTGGAGGTAGGGAAATAAAAAGCAAACACAGCTGATACTGTGGTGTTTTGTGAGTTTCCTGAAAGAGAAGTCCTAGGCTGGAGGTTTTCTGAGTGGATGCCAAGATTACTGTGCTTACGTGCAAGGTCAACTCCACTACTTGAAATGGGGATTTGATGCAGTGTCTTGTTAACATTTGCCTATAAGATGAACAGCTCTCCCATACAGATTGAATTAGATATTTTAAAAATCTGAGGAGTAGCCTGACTACAAGGCTGTAGAGTTTGTCATTTTATTGCCCTTACCAGGGAATCCTCAATGAGAGAGGAAAACCCCTCCTAATTAAAATCATACTACTTACGTTGAAAACAAAATGTTTTCACTTTCGCATTAAATGGCTCTTTTGGGATTGCTTTTGGAGTGTTTTGTTCCCTTTCAGAATTGTCTAAAGCCAACTTTGATCAGCTGCAGCATTCTCCTCAAGAGATAAATTCTCCAGGCTTTCACCAGCCAGGTCTAATCCCCTCTTTGGAAGCTGCTTTGAGCACCTTGTGAGTGCTGCACCTGTGAACTTGGACTGTTGGTCTTACATTCCAAACACAATATTGAAGATAGTCTTTGTTGAAACACAAAGCTACGAGACTGTAAATGGTGCAGTGCATCATCATATTCCAGCTACCTGTGTGATGTATTAAAGCTGACAGTTTGTATTGACTGAAGATATCCTTCAGTCCTGTTTTCCATACTGTGCCCTTTTTAAGCATCTTTCTGCTTTAGGCTCTTAAAAACTCATAGCTTTTCCTCTATTTCCCTTGTCTTCACATCACCATGTAGGTGATCTAAGTTCTTCTGCTTGCTTTTTCCATGTGAAAAGGTTTAGCTTACATACTGTTTTCACTTAGTTACTTGAATCACTATCTATTTTAATGATCTCCCTATTGATGCAGGGAGAAATGCATGCTGGTTGATAGTCTGCCAAAACTGTCACCAACTTCGTTCTGTAAATAAGCTTCACTTTAGGGGGCATTTCCTTCTGCTGGGATAGTAAAGGTATCTTTAAGCAGAGCTTTCTTTTCCAGACTGTAACAGTAATGAATGCAGAGCTGAACAATGAAATGTAATCAAACTCTGGGAATTTTCTGTCAAGTTACAAGTCAAATTTTCTGCAGGAATCAAGAAGAGAAACCTGTGATTACCAAGGGGTAATTAGATAGGTCCAGATGATGGTCTAATATGAACAACCTTCCCTATCTGCTGCATAACTTGAGAAATTCATGGCCTTGTGCTTTAATCTTACCACTGAACACCTTGAAATTCAGAGATAATCAATGGTTAGACACTTAAAGCAGTGAACATTTGATTGCTGGCATATGTATTGGTGTGTTTTTATGAGTTTTTAAGGGGAATTAATCTAAGGCTTTACTGATAACCTGTAAGATTATGCTTGTGTTGGAGTGTTGACATATGACTGGAGAGACCTGGGTTACCTTCCTTGCTTCTGCCCCAAGCTGATCATCTAGCAAAATTCCTGTGTCTTAGTTGTGTACGGACAGGTGGCGATAAAGTGGGGTTTTCTGCACCATTATAAAACGTATTAGAGTGTGAAAGGTGATTGGATATATATGTTAAATTTGGCAGTGGTTTAGGTACTGACTTCCAAAACCTGCCTATTAATGATAAATCTGGAGTAGCTAGTTCAAAATGTCTTCATTTCAATGTAACGTGATTTTTAGTGAAAAGTAGTTTTTCTTTTTTACAAAAAGTTTGAAGATTGTTCTCAAAGTGACTGTTGACTTGAGCATTCCTCTTTGCTAGCTTTTTGGGAGCCTGTGTAGAGACATCAAGTCAAAAGCTAGTTTGCCATGTGAGGTGTTCTTCTCCCCCAGGTTGATTCTGCTAATGCTGGGAGAGTGTTAGCTTCTGATGCAGCTGTTTTCTTGAAGAAGTCTGGATTGACAGATTTGGTACTTGGAAAGGTATTTAATGGCAATTATTTAATTATCCTGTCTCTCACTTCAGTTAGCATCCTGTGTAAATTAAAATACTTAATGGTACTACAGGGTACATGATCTTCCCTAATGTTGTTCTATCCAATAGTTCCCAACTTCAGTCTCCTTGCTTATTCTACTATGTATGCAGCTTGTGGTGGAAATTAAAACAATCTTTAAATTTGTCATCACAAGTGCTATCCTGAAAGTTTATACCTGAACTTTCCTCCAAGAATGCCTTGTTAAATGGAGTGAGAACTCGCCATCTTTCTCACAGTGCTGTGAACACTCTGTGTCTTTTATGTTTTAGATTTGGGACTTAGCTGATACCGATGGCAAAGGTATCCTGAACAAACAGGTATGATTATTTATGTGATGTATGAGATTACTCTAACCATTAGCAAGCCTTGAAACAAGATAAGAGTTAAGATTTCTGGTTCAGGAAAGCCGTTTTTCCAACTGCTTTTCCCCCCAGATTTTTCTGTTTGGAGCTAGCTGTGTAATTCCCACTTGAGTGAAAGCTACTATAAATTAACCAGCCTTCAGCTGCCTCATCAGCTTCTCTTCAGGTCATAAAATGGGCTGCTGTGTACATATGCAGTACAATATGCTGGGAAGTAATGTAAGGTTTAATGTACTGTATCTACTAAGAAGGTGACTTTTTTCCTCTTAATCTTGGAGGAAACAATGCAGAAGTTAAAATTCTGGTAAAATCTTTAAACTTCTTATTTATGTAATTTTGGTGGACTTGCCATGAGTGCATTCTGTTTGGAGCTGTCCTTCCCAAGTGGTGGCAGTGAGCAGTGTGGAGGCAGACTTGCAGCAGTGGTGCCACCAACAAGCTCCAGTGTGTGTGTTGCTGTTTGATTTTAAGTATAATTCCTTAAATAACCACCCGTGCTTCATCCCATGGTAGGAGAAGGAGGAGTTTGTAATGTCTACCAAACAGTTTTATTTTTTCAGGCTTCTTTTGGTTCATTTTTCTGTTTTCCTCCCCTTTCATCAACCATCTTTGGGATCTGCTCAGTCCCTCAAAAATAAACAGCTGTAATTACACTCCAAATTTTAAGTGTTCTGTCATAGAGGACCCCCTTTGAAGCCACTTGCAACCCCTTGATTGTACAGCAGTACCAGAAGAGCTCTTAACCCTTCTGAAATTTTAGTATTTTCATGTAATAAATCCTTCCAAATTTTCTTTTTTTTCCCTTTAGGAATTTTTTGTGGCTTTGCGACTTGTAGCGTGTGCACAGAATGGATTGGATGTTTCCCTGAGTAGTCTTAACTTGCCTGTTCCTCCACCAAGATTTGTAAGATATCTCTTTTAATTGAACATATGAACTCATTAGTAAGAACTGCTTTAAAGTGAACAATTAGGAAGGTTTGGTATAAATACCAAACACTTCAGAGTGTGAAGTTGTACAGCAATGGAGCCTTACAGCAGGGGAAAATTAAGCCATGTGGAATAGGATGCTATATGTTTAGTGGGAATTTTAATATAAAATTATGTGTAATTTGAAAAAAAAATTATGGTATTTTTTCTATTAGTGTTGTCCTTAATGGAAGAAACATGTTAAATTTTTACTCTAAATTTTGGTGTGAGTGACTAAAATGCAGTTCTGGCTTTGAGAAGCACCTTTCCAAGTGAGGGAAGGGTTTTGCAGATTCAGAATCCTGTCTCTTAATGTGTTTTTTCTCCCCTGTTTTTCCTTAGACTGATACTAGCAGTCCTTTGCTACTCAGTGGAACAGCATCAAGTGATCTACCATGGGCTGTTAAGGTAAACTAAATAAAAGGGTGTTACCAGGAACTGTTATCTTGTTTGCAAGAAAACATGCCTTTCTGAGAAAAATTTAATGCTATTGGTGGGTACAGTTTATAAAGTATGATGGTTACCATTTATGTCAGATCTGTAATTGGGCTAGTAGACCTAATTTAGTATGAACACTATAAGAACACTTGACCCTTGGGAAATCTCTTCATGTTTAGAGGTTTATAATAAAGGACAAAAGAAAAGAGTTACCTGAAGCTATGAAAATAATTGAAGAAGAAATCTCAGTGGGTTTTGGATAAGTCTGTAGCTAACTTAAAAATAATATCTTTTTTCATATTTTCTGATAAGCATCGGGAACTACAATGTGTGTTTATGACCAAAAAAAAAAAAAAGTACTTTTGAAATAATTACTGATTTTTAGACTATGGGTCTGACTATTTGCGTAAGTAATATTTTTCTTCTGCCCCTGCAGCCAGAAGACAAAGCCAAGTATGATGCTATTTTTGACAGCCTAAATCCAGTGAATGGACTGTTGTCAGGGGATAAGGTGAAGCCTGTACTCCTTAATTCAAAACTGCCAGTGGATATCTTAGGACGAGTAAGAATACCTTTCTTCTTAAATGCTATTTCACAAATAATGGTGCTGCACTCAGCAACATCTGGTTTTCAAATGAAGATTTGTGGTAATGAGTACCTAACTATGAAATGCCATCTTATGGAGAGGCCACACATGTGCAACTGTTAAACTGAAAAAGGAAATAAAATTTATTTTGATATTTGGATGGATCACCTCTTACTACAGTGTGTCAGCTGTGTGTGGTCTTTAACAGTTGGGGCAGGGCAGGTGCCTCTGTCTCCAACTTAAGAATCTGTGCTTTTGCATGATTTAGGTGAATTTATGTTGCTCACTGAAAACTAATGCTGTTAATCTCAACAGAACTTGGGATATGGTGGAAGGAGGCTGTTCTCATGTTTGTTTCTAATGAGGTTTTAAATAGCAAAGTGCTGCAGTTCAGGCAAAGATCCCTATATTCTGCTTTTATTGGCAGGTGTGGGAATTGAGTGACATTGACCGTGATGGAATGTTGGATCGAGATGAGTTTGCAGTTGTAAGTACCTTCTGCCTCCTGGGATTTTGAAAGCTTGGTGGCAGGCACGGTTTAAAATAGATGCATTGTGTACTGAGTTTTGACTGTGTCGTTCATTTATTATCTTTATTTGGAGACCTTAATCAAGTTTTAGTACTGTTTAATGTTTCTGTCAGTCTGTTGAATGTCTCTCAGCATACAGCAGTAACTCTCTTTGTGGGCTAAATGAGCCATTAAAAACTTAGCCTGAGATCTGCTGTCCCACAAGACACTGAGTGTTTCACACCTTAACTGGTAAGAACTTCAGTATTTATAGAACTTGAATGCCTCAAGGTACCCTTGAGGAAAATTTTTAAAGGAATTATATATAAATTCTTCAGAAATTCATAGCGAGTTAGAACTTAACACTGTTTTTGCCAGGACTGAGGAAATAATGTAAGTGGTAAATAAGAGATGGCCACAACAAAATAATAGATCAGGAGCAATTCCTGGAAAAAACAGTGATACATTGAAATTGTTTGAAGTCTTCTCTCAAACAGAATTCCCCAAGTCATGGTACAAGCTTAGTAATATTTAGGAGAATCATTTTAATGTTCTAAAAAATACCGAACTTTGTTTGCTAAGCGCTGAATCTCAAATGAAAGTAGTAACGGCACACAGAAGGCAATAAGCTGCAGTTCAGTTGAGAGGCTTGTGAAGGAGAAACATAATGAAAAATGATACAAAGTTATTTGTTAACTAATTCTTTAGTCTCTCTATATATTGATTTCTTATATATTTACATCCACACACCTTGTTTTCTTGTTCAGGCCATGTTTTTGGTGTACTGTGCTTTGGAGAAGGAACCAGTGCCAATGTCCTTGCCTGCAGCTTTGGTGCCACCATCCAAGAGAAAACCTCTTAGTGTTCCAGGAGCAATGCCATTAATTCCATCTTCAGCATCCACCAAAGAGTCTCATCAGTCCTTGCCACCTGTAGGCATTTTAGCTGCCAAAACACCATTAACACAGGTACAGTTCTGAAGTTATTTGGGATTAGAAGATTTCTGTTCTTAATTTAAGATTTCTGCTCTTTGGAGCCTGCCTGTATAAGGAGCCTTGACACAGGTTTTTAATTTGCTTTCTTTCCCTGTTGATTGGTTGATGAATTTTAGGAGGTTGTTGGGAAGACCAAATGGAGAGATGTGAAATTTATCTTGTTCTACTTTTCCTGGATAGCTTCAGATATAAACAGTTGGATAAAAGGAGATTATTTAATACAGATTTTGAAGATATTTTAAAAGAAATTATTTCAAGGCATCAAGCTCAAAAAAGAAATAGGAGTCCAGTACACATCTGCAGGGCAAAAGTCTTCTGTTTGAACACTGATTGTTCTTGAAACAAATTGTGGCAGGCACGTATGTGCAGTTGTGCATGTGTGCAATTGGGAGAAGATTCATGAAAATGGAATAGGTCAATGGAAGCAATGGGAAAAAGAAACAAAAGGTCCTGCATATCCACCTAAACCCAGGAGATTTGGTGCTTGTTCTCAATGTGATTATTAAAAAGCCTGATGCCTCCCAGCCCCCCAGACATCTTATTTACTCCTCGTAATTTTAGACCCCAGAATTTGGGAAATGTCTTTCCAAGAAGATTACAACTTTGTCCTTCCAACAACATTATACTTTGTTATGATCAAAATAAGGAAAAACAATAATAAGGGGATCTAAGGTAAGAGCTGTAGTATTTAATGCATCAGATACTGCTTGAACCTTGGGGTGCCCATATTTGAGTAACCAATAGGAAAGTGGCTTCTTAGTTCTGGAGGTGCCAAGGTTTTCATCTGGCAGTCTGCCTGACTGATGGTGGGTCTTGCTGTGTGTACTACAAAGCAGTGCCATTCTGGGTGAGTGTCAGTGTGTTTTGTATACAGCACCATTTGGGAGTCCTCTGCTAAGTGTCTCTATGTGCTGAAGTTAATTAACATTCATACATGCTCAGGAGGACATTTTCACTCAAAAAGCCCAGACATCTTTATAGTAGCTGAGTGTTGTGAAAAATTGCTCGAATAACAGAAGTGGCCCTAATTCCCGTCTTTACCTTGTTCAGAGGTAAATTTTTCTAAATTTTCTCAATTTAGAATGTGCCACCTATTAAGAGTCTGGACTTGAGCAGTTCTCCAGTCCCTTCAGCTAAAGCTCTCCAGCTGTGTGAAGGGGAATGAAATTGTTAGAGCCAGCCAGTCAGCAGGACTGTGACTGAGCACAGGGATGGGGGCTCAGCCCAGTGCTGGGAGGAGACCTGGGCTCCAGGGACTGCTTTTAGTTCACAGGCAAAGAGGCAGAGCAGTTCCAACCAGCCTTGCTGCTTCAATGATGTAAATGCTTTGCTTCTGGAGTTGCTTGTGAATCTCTGCAGGTCTCTGTTTTGGAGGGTAAAACTGGTTCATGAACTAGGCACCTGTATCACTTCTTTAATCTGTGCTGTAGTGCTTGAATAATGTGCCTCTGAAAACAGAACTGCCTCTGTCTTAGCAGTGTTTTTTGGGTTTTTTCCCCTTCTGTCCTCACCCCCCCATCAGTGGGTTGTATCGCCTGCAGACAAAATTAAGTATGATGAGATCTTTGTGAAAACTGATAAGGACATGGATGGATTTGTGTCAGGTGTGGAAGCCAGAGAACTATTCCTGAAGACAGGACTGCCTTCTGCTCTCCTTGCACATATCTGGTAGGTTTTTTTCCATGACAGCTGTTCAGATGATGGCATGGGTCTCGCCTCGTTATGCTGACTTTTTTGGAAAATGAAAGTTATTTTTTTGTATAGAATAGCATGGCGTTTGTATAATCAGCGGTAACTTATTGCTTTTGGACAGAAATGGGGGAGGAACAGGTTTATGCTACGCACCAGGTCTTAGGGGAGGAGGGAAAGTGTCTGAACACAGATTTTTACAAATACTGCAATTCAGCTACTCCATGTATTTAGGAATCAGTGTTGCTGTGTATCTAATCACTGATGCTACTCATATACTGGTAAAGGGAATTATCTGTATAAAATTCCTGGCATGCAAGATCTATGTCCCATCTTGTTCTACAACTTGCTTGTTTTTCCTTACAGCTATACATTCATTACAGCATTACATTCTCCACAGCAATGCATTCATTACACTCACTGCTTTTTTAATTCTTTCCTTACTATGAGCTGTTGCAGGGCACCCTCATAGGAACAAACTTTTTTTTTTTTCCCCAAGTTGTGGTTAACACAACCTCTAATGTAGGAAAATTTAGATCAATTTGTGTTGGCTGTGGAAAATTCTTTAATTTAGGAGGACCTTAGATACTCAGGTGTTGTTAGTGTGTGCCTTTCACCAGACCAGAGCTGTGGGCCTCAACATGAAAACAGAAAGTGGTTGTGTGTGTTTGAATGATGTTTCCTGTTTATACCGTGCCTTATGTCTATATTGTTGTTTTTTAGAAGAGGAGATACTCACTAACAATTTCCACATTTTTAAATGACAGCAAGTCCAATAAACAGGGCTGTACTTGGAGAAATGAGGATTTGATTTATTTCATGTGCATCTCTGTACAGGGCTCTCTGTGACACCAAGGACTGCGGAAAGCTCTCAAAGGAACAGTTTGCTTTGGCTTTCTATTTAATTAATCAGAAGTTAACAAAGGGCATTGATCCACCTCAGGTTCTGACTCCAGAGATGATTCCACCTTCAGACAGGGGTGTCAGTTTACAGAAGGTAAGGATGTGTTTGGCATTTTTGGTATGAAATCTCAAACAAATAATGTTAATTTCAAAAGCTACGCAAGAAGCACCTCAAGTACCAACATACCATTAAATTTATCACAGTATCAGGAAGAAAAGAAGTTTTAGATGCAAAGAATTGACAAAAAACTTCCATCCATGTTTCAAAATGGAGCTGTCATTTATTGCACCTGCCAACCAAGCAGAGAGATCTTATATTGAGAAAACATTTTCTCTTTTAAAAGAATAATCCTGCTGATTATTTAAAGAAGTTTCAGTTTGCATATGAAATGGCATGCACAAACTCAGTGTTTCTCTCCTAATGTGTTCAGTTACCTTTTTTACATTGATCTTTTTAAAGAAGTTTGGAAACAATGTCAACTAAAAGTTTAGAATTATATATTTAAAATTTTAAAAGTTAGTGCTCCTCCATTTATACTTCACAGATAGTTCAGGTGTCTTCATAGTCATAGGTTGCCATCTATCTTAATCCAGCAGTAGATTGTACCTCAGCAGTTTAAATTGTTATTGGAATGGTAGTGGTCATCACAAATTCTTATGGGACTTACACATCATGAAGTCTGATGCGAGTTACCTTTTCTTGGTTGTGCAAACATTGGCCTAATTCTACAACTTTCTTAAACAGAATGAAAAATTTGCACCTGAAAAGATGAAACTCAAAATTTGGCACTGCTTTTGAGTTTCTGTAACTGGTATCTAATTCATTTTTACATTCTGTTTTTAAAAAGTAATTGCTTTATTTGCAACTCTACTAATCTTTTTTGTATGTTTGCTTTCCTTTCTATGTCTCTTTTCTAGTTTGGACTGTTTTTTCCATTCTGCACCACTCTGCTTTTCATCCTTATTATTCTGTCAGTTTGTTAACTCTGCTTTCTCAAGGTTAGAGAATCTTTGCTTTTCTAATATTTACTGTCTGTTGGTTGAATAATGAACATCCTTCTAAGACCCTTCGTAGTCACTGAAATATCACAACACTTCTCTAAGTGTCACAGTGTGTTCCAGTCTCAGGTTATTGCTGATTTCCACTGAGGTTCTTCCCTCACCCCAGCCCTCTGTGGCTGTTCCTCTTGGCAGTACCTGCTGCTTAACCTGCAAAGAGAAAATGCTGTGTCTGACACCGGTGAGATTGCTGGGGAAATGGTTGCAGAGCAGTAGGACTAATCAGCAGCACTAATGGCCATGGTCCTACTGATGATACTGCAGGAAATTTAGTGACGAGAACACGTTAGAGGAGATCAGTGTTGGTTACTCCTGTTCTGTGTGCATTGATTTTATAAAACTCTCAAGGACATCGGTGTGATTTGACTTTTCATTGCTAACATAAACCTTGTGAAAGAAGGTAAGTTAGTTTTCAGGTAGCTCTGTAAATCCTTAACTAGAATTTCTTTTTCTAAATTGAGCTGAGCCTTCAGCTCATTTTGAGCTTTATCAAAAGAGATGTCTTGTTGATAGGAATGAACTTTTTTGTTCAAGATTATTGCTCAAGATCTGAACTCAAATGATAAGAGCAGTAGGCAGAGATAGGCTTTGTGCTGGTTTTCTTGATGTGGTATGGCTGACATTTTAAAAAAAACACAAAAAAAACAATTTAGGCTTTGTTTTCTGAATTGCCGAATATAAAGATGGTGGCAGAAATATGAGTAAGTGAAATGTATTCCCTTGTGGTTTTGAAGTAGGGAAGGGCTAACTTGTGATCCTTGGCAGGTGCTAAAAATGCATATATATGTATACTGCTGCTATCTAATGTTTGATTCCCTTACAGAATTTTATTACCACAGTAGTGTAACTTTTATTTCTGTTTTGAGGCCTGAATGCAGATCCCATGAATGGGATACAGCAGCAGTTTAGCACATGATGCTGTGTTTCTTTATCCAGAACTGTTTTTAATCATCACTTGCATTACAAGCCATAAAAGTTAAACTTCCATGCAAGGTCCTCTCAAAGAATTCTGTCAGGAATTTAGTGTTATTACCATTTTGAGTTAAAAACTCAAAGTGTTGTTTGCATGCCTGTTGCAGTGTAGTACATGGCAACATACAGTTCTAACTTTCGCCTTTGTTAACCTGTATGTTAAAGCTAAAAATGTTGGCTTTTATGTTCCTCCTTTGTACCAGTTCTCCTGAAAAACTGGAAATAGTGCTGAACTACATTTTGCTCAAGTTTGATGCTGGTGTTACTGTGCAGGATTTCTTTTAACTGGAGAAGGAGGCCTGGAAAAATTTGTACTTGTAGCTCATAGTTCCATGTCCTCCTCCTGACCCTGTCCTAGGAATAAAAACTTTCATTGACGTGCCATGAGCAACTCTGCAAAACTCCTGTGTAAGTCCTTTAGAACAGGATTGAACATCATAGCTAGTCTGCCCATTTGAGAAGCTGAACTAACCAGTTTAAGAATAGCTGTGTTTGTTTTTTTTTATTTTATTCACAGTTCATAGCATTTGTTCTAGTAAAATATGCATGCAAAATCCATAGTTTTGCTGAATACTGTTCTTAGCCACTGTGTGTTCAGATTTACTGTTTAGGTCTTGTTTCTTGTTATTTTTTTTTCCAGAGTATAAGCTTGAATAAACACATAGTTAATAGCACCTGGATTTACCTGTAGAGAAACTTCAGCATTTAAAATATTTCACTTTGAGAGTATAGCTTGCCTTTTTCAATTATATGTATATATTTTGCCTCTGAATGTTGTGTTTGTCTTGGATGACTTTATTCAAGACTTGAAGGAACTGATGTATTTATAGAAGGTATTTACTGTCTTTCTAAACATGTTCATGTTGTGATAAGGTGCAGTAGAACAATTTCAGCATTTGCTAATTTGTGTCTTCAGCATTTGTTCTCCAGCCATTTATGTGTGTGTTTTTTTGAAACAAATAATTTGCATTACAGTCATTGCCTTGTAAAGACATAAAGTAAATGAGAACTCATAGGTGTAACTTACCTATGACTTTGTATTATCAGAGTTCCATTCAGGACTCTGGAGGTTCATGTTAAACTATCTCCGTATCCTTAAAGCGTTTCAAATCAGTGTCTGTACTCTGCAGCATGAGGATCACTGAGGTGAAAAAAGAGAAATACACAAGTAGTAAATAAACTTCTCTTAAATGACTGCTAGAAAGCCAGCTAAACATTAACTGTAAGATAAATCTCATTTTAGAACCAAATGGTATGTTTTTTTGTATGACCAAGTTGTCCTCTGCTCCTGTGGAAGGTGTCTTCAAGGGTTTGCAGAGGACACACTCTTTGAATTGCACTCTTTACATGCTTTGGTGTATGTTGTGTTCTGTTATTGAGCATCTAAGACTGAAATACAATGCTACAGTTGTGACAAGAGGATAGCTCATGTTGCCACAAAAAGTAAAGTGAATATAGTTGCTGGACAGCATAAGCTATAGACTAACAGTATTTGTTTTTTATGTTTCAGAGTACTCAAGGATCGAATTCTGCAGCAGATTTTTCTGCAATTAAAGAACTTGATACCTTAAACAATGAAATTGTCGACCTGCAGAGGTACGTAAAGGAGGAATAGCCATAGTCGCCTTAGACTCAGCTGTGCTAGTTACTGATTTTTAAAAACCAATTCAAAGCCTAAGAGAAAAGCGGGTGCTCATAGTCTGCTTTGCTGAAATAAATGGTTAGTCTGCGGTGCTGTGTAACTTGTTGCTCTTTGGTCACTCACATGAGTGCACCTGAGGACAGCGAGACTGAGAGGTCTGTCCCTCCTACCTTGGAGAGTGGTTCAGAGAGCTGAACACCTCAGCATCCTGAGGTGGAAACACTCTTGCTCGTCTTCGTTGGCAGATGTGAGTGGAGCGGATCTTTAGGATGCAGGAATCATGATGTGAATTGGTATTAGTTGTCTTTGATTTGTAGAAGGACTTCTGAGGACTTTTTTTCTAGTGGTAGTAAGGGAGTGAGATGGGAAAAACCAAGAAGTATGCAGGGTAGGGAGTCTTGATGGTGGTGAAGATGGAGATGCTTCCCTTGTGCTTAGTAAAATAAACTGTTCTACTGAGAAAAATTGATGTCAGCAGACCCTTGGTTTCCATTAATTTCCGTTAATTCAAGTGACTAAGAAACAAATTCCTATATTTTCCGTAGTCTTCATCATACTCTTGAGACATAGCAGATATTTTTCTTCAGTGGTTTTTTTTGTTACTGGCATAAATCTACTGAAAATTCTATTAAGAACAGTAAACTCTCCTATTTTTTAAGTAAGGGTGCTTTGTCATGATGAAATCTGCCTCTCTAATTTATGTCACTTGCAGGAATGATTTAATTTGGCAATGTGTCAAAGCACAGTCTGTTTCCTAAATGCATAAATGTTTTTTCACTTCAGCTGCTTCTTCTCTGTCTTATTACTCCCACTGCCTCCTCACTCCTCCCTGCTCTGCCTTCCGCTGCTGTTCTTTAGGGTATATTAGTTCTGTTTTTGAGCACTTACATTTATTAACCTGAAATATGATGTACAACTGTGTATATTTGCTGTTAGTATCTTAGAGGTAAATAAACTGTTGACTAGCACAGATTTTTAGATGAGGTTGGTTTTCAGTAGGTGGGATTGCAGCCTAACGTGCAACCCAGGCTGTTTCAGACTTGTTTTCTTTTCTGGTCTTACTGTGAGGTGTGAAGGAACCATGGCCTTTGAAAAGTCTTGCTTTCATTTCGGCAGTTGCAAATATGGATTGGCAGTATTTAAGATGCATTTGAATGACATTAGGTTGTTGAGGATATTGTAGAGGCAGGTATTAGTATGCATTTATTTTTAGAAAGAGGAAGATTACTTTGGTATGATTTAGAGGTTCAGACCAGAATGGGATTAACAGTGTGGTAAATGTAGGAAACTTCATCTCTGGTGAATCCACACTTCTGTTATAACTGGTGAAGTAAACTTTCACACTTGATAGTTATTATAGAAAAATGTAATTTAAACTGAAGTTATTTTTGTTCATTATTAAACAAGATACATTGTTCAACTGTTGGAATATAAGAATTACATATATTGTATATAAGAATTCTAGTCTGTGATTCCATTGAGAAGTATCCAAGAGAGCTGTATTTCTGAGACCCAGTAATAGAAATTGAATCTATTTTTGAAGTGCATTTCAGAAAACAAAACAAACAAACAAAAAAAAGAAGCAGGAGAGGAAATGGCCAAAAGAATGACAATGTGTGGAAAACAGCCTTTGGAGAGAATACAGAGGTAATGTCTTTGTGGCTCAGCAGCTTGTGTGGGAAAGATTTCTGGTAGTCACTAGCTTTGTAATCTAATTTTATAAATACATTGTCAGGAAGGTGGAGGTTGAGGATCAGATGAAGAATAAAAAGCAGAACACTTACTGGTGAGGATAATTCCCCTCTGATAGGGGGAATGCATTGCTTAGGAACCTTGTGGAATCTGCATCATTTTGAACCTCTTAGCACTGCTATTTCTAAATTCTGTTTCAGTTGCACTATATTTTTAGAAAGCTATTTGAAGCTTTTTTTGATCAGCATTGTGGGAGGCTAGACCAGATGTTCTTAATATTCTTTCTTGAGCCATAAAACCTTTTTCTTCCCCAGCAAACCCTGTGTTGCAGTCATGCATTCAAAGCTAGCTACTGCCCACAAATTTGTGTCATTTCTTCAAGCTTTACCAATACTACATTCCTCTCTAAGCATGTGAAGTAGCTGAGCTTAATTTGGGATATCTCACCAGAGATGCCATCCTTCACATGTGCTGGAGAGCAACAGTTCTATTGGCCTGAATATATATCAGGTCAAAAGGACCATGGAGCTGGTCAGCTGGTCCCTTCCAAGCAAGGAAACAGCAAAATGTGCCCAGGAAAACACGACAACCTCTCCCTGCCATACACTGGCATCAGGCCTTTGTTTCAAAGTTTGCAAATCTCCATCTTAGCCAAGCAAGGAAAGAATTTTAATGTGGGAGAGATCATTTCTTCTAACCTCTGGTTTGGAAGTAACTGAGCTGTTGCAGTTGAAAAGTTGGGGGGAACAAAGAATGGAAGAAACAAAGCAAACACTTGGCGTTTTTTCCTTGCATTGCCAAACTGAAGTACTACTACACTAGGGGTTCCCAAAATTACAAATGCATGAGAAAATAAGTTATATGGGCAACTGGGGGTGTAGATAATGCTACCAACTCTGAGAGTAGTCAGCTGTCTCTTTTTATGGAAAATAGCTATGTTTTTTTTGCTTTTGTAACTAAAGTGGTTCTAAGTGTTGGCCATCAGTCAGCCTGGCCAGGGTTGAGTGTTTGGCCTGAATGCCTCTGCTGACACGGGGGGACTGCAGTTCTCAGCTATGACAAATACTTGCACTGTGCTGGCTCCCGTTTGTAATTTGCTCCATTCACAAATTAGTATTAAACTTAGCGATTTGCTAAGATTATTTGATTGTAAGTTATGAAGCATCTGCATGGAGAAACCATCAATTAGTCATTGCTTTTACTTTCCTTGATATGAGGTTCTCCTGGCCTGACTGCTATTAAAATCCATAGGAAAGCTGTATGGCTTTCAATTATTGACTTGAATTGGTTACAAGTGTAATTTATTGGCAAGACCACAGTTCTTTTTGGGTTGGTTTTTGCTTTTGGGTTTTTGTTTTTGGTTTGTTGGGGTTTTTTTCCAAGTGCTGATGTGTTAAAGGACTTAATGATCCAGGAAATCTGTCATATCCAATAAATCAATTTTGTGACTTGTTTTTGGTTCTTCCAGTTGCTGAGCATTCCTACAGGGGCATACCAAATAGTTTGTAAAAGAAATGGAGGCATTCAGAAGAATTAGTGAATTAAGTAGGTCTGTGTTGTCTTTTCTTTGAAACAAAGAGGCATTACTGGGAGGAGGAGGGGTTGTGTTATGCGTAGACTACATACACTCAGCTTGTTTTCCTTTGCCTGATTCTGCTGCCTAAGCTTTTCTTGTTCTGCCTGACAATACTTCTTTCACTTGATTCTTTCCAATTCATTGTTTGTGCTCTGATTTGGTTCGTGTAAGCTGCCTGTGGTGGTGGTGGGGGTGTTGTATCCTGTTGCTTAGTCCAGGTTGGAAGGATTTAGCTACCTGGCTTCTGCTGAAATAAAGGGGAAGTGACGTGCATCTCTGACAGCCTCTTGGGCACACCAGTGACAGAAATGTGGAAAGGCTATAACAAGCAGACATACCTGCTGGCAGTGCCATTATTCTCTTTTATCTTCAAGAAGAATATGTCTGTTTGCTGTGCTTAATGAGTGTTTGAGGGCACGAAGGTGTTTTTCAGCCTGACTTGTATGTAGATCTGTGGAAGTGCCTTATGGAGCCCCTTTGTTTGTGGAAGGTTATGGAAGCAAAAGCAACAGAGCTTGTTTTAACCTTGTGTTTCAGTGCTTTAAGTCTCTAAGGACAACTGTGCTACAGATAATAGTTTATTGGGCTAGAGGGGTGTGCTCTAGCTTAGGTCAAGAAGGTGAAGATTTGTTTAGAATTTCTGTTTTCTGAGGAATGAAGAATGAGGAGTTTTATAAAACTTGGAAGGATCACAGTCAACAAAATAACTATCCTTGTTCTTCAAAGTCCCTCTTGCCACATCTTTCCTTTTTCTTCCATTTAAACATTCCCTTTGGGCATAATCAGGAAGTTGCTCTTGAATCAGATACTGAGATAAGTAATAGCAGAACATAATATATAGTAATTATTTGTCAGAGCAAATATTCATTTAAGATCTGACATCTGGATTCTTTTTATTTTCTTCAGTACATGATTTAGCAGTAGACAAAAATTCCTCAGCTTGAGCAAAAAGAAGTCACAGTGGACTTGCTTTACTTTGGAGACAGAAATACTTTCTTCTGTAATAAATAAGAGTAAACAATAAAATAAATAGTTTTAGATTGATTAACAATCTGCTGCTATTAAAATACAAAGTTACCTTAATTTTAATATGCACCAGTAATAAAATTTGATAGGCTTTCACTGTGGTATTTTGTTTGGAAGTATTAGATTTATCGTTCAAATTCTAACTTTTCACGTGTGCTAATTTATTAACAAATTTCATTATGAAAGTAAATGTCTATGTACAGAAGATAGTGTTAAAACTGTAGAGCTTAATGTTTTTCTGCATCTATGAAAGAAGAAAAGATTCCATGTGCTGTCTAAACACTCATGATTTTTTAATAATAGTAACGTGTGCTGGTTTTTTCCCTTTCTTAAAACTATTGTTATGTCTGACAGCTGAGAATTTACTGATGATAATTCCCCTGTCATCAGGAGACACTTTTAAACTTGAATAAATGTCTGTAGAGACAGGCTTGATATGACACAGCAAATCACTACGTGTGAAGTCTCTGAGCGGGTCGTGGTTCCAGCAAGCCAAGCCAACCTTCCTGCTTCTCCCTGGGCTTCCCAAGGGATGGACCTAAAATCTGACAGGCAAAGGGCATCAATCACTTCAACTGGCCTGCTGGAAATGTTTTCTAGCTGCTGTGAGCATGGGCAATGCTGTGTTTGCAGGGGTTAATAGATGGAATCTGATGCAATCCCTCCCACTTTTCCTAGCAGTTTTCATTAGACAAGTGCTCCATAGCAACAGTGAGATCACTGGAGACAGTATTTCATTGATTTCTCCCTCCCGCCCCCTTCCATTTTTGAGCCATTCTTATCACTGGAGTGCAGTTGGTGGAAAGACAGGGGGGTTTATGCAGAGCCCTTGTGTGGGCTTCTGTCTTGTAAATAATTTGGAAAGCAGAAATCCCTTACATCTTTTGTGTTTAATGTTTCACTATGTATTTAAAGAGAGATACAGGCTTAGGGGGCTGGATAACTGTACCTGCTGTAGCTGATGTTCTTAAGTATTCTTGCATTGTTTGCTGGTCTTCTAGGGAAAAGAATAATGTAGAGCAAGACCTGAAGGAGAAAGAAGATGCCATCAAGCAGAGGACAAGTGAGGTCCAGGTAAATAAAACACCCAATTATTGTTCAGACACCTGATATTGCACCTTGTGCTGCTTTAATGGCAGTGGGATTACTGAGTCTTTAGATCACGTCACTTATCCAGTAAAAAGAAAAAGAAAATTGTGGCTAAGAAAAAGAATGTACTTTGGAGTGTATTTTCTATATGGTTGTGGGTTGGTGTAGGTGGGTATATTTATATAAATGTGTGAGCTCCTATAGGATATGCAGTCTGCATGGAGTTTTAAATGAAAAATATTACAAAAGAATGGAATTTTTTTCTTTCTTTGCCTTTTTTTTTTTTAGCAAGACTACTGTATAATTAAAAGTAAAGGGGACACTGTAGCACTGTAAATTAATTAATAAACTTAAGTGGCTGAATTAAAAGCGCTTGTGTATAGGGCTGCAGTAATTACCAGCTTGGGAGGAATGTTGCCTCAAGTTAATTTTGCCTAATATAAGTGAATTTTAAAAAGAATCTGTTGATTTTTATTTAAAGGGATGACATTGAATTTCTAGAATATTGGAAAATGTAGATTTACAATACAAATTTAGAAGTGTTTTTACTGTCAGCATCAGTGTTTAGGGTGCTGACAGTCTAGCCAAGCTCTGAATTAAATACTGCAAAGCAATGTTTTAATTAAATTTTAAGTTGCTCTTTAAAAAAATAATCTTCAGTATGATATCTGACCACTTTATTTCTAAATTTATTTTAGGAACCTACTATTTGAAATAATTCATATTTGGCTAAGAGCAAATAGGGCAAGATCTCTGCATTTTAATTTCGGTGGGGCTGAAAAGGAGCTAATGTGTTACAACAGCTGTGAGTTTTGTGTTTGGCTATTTAATATCCTTAAAGCCTGGCTGATAATTAATTAATAGTGTGACCTCTGTGGAGATAATGAGATGCTGGCCTGTTGGTCATGCTGGCAGGAATTCCTGCACAAGTTGCCCCTGCCCGTGGTTCTGTCCCTGCCTGTGCCGCGGTCGTTGCCTCCCCACCCTGCAGATCGCCTTTCACACTTGAAAATCCCCACGGCTGTTCCTGGGTTTGCACACAAGATGATTTTGTCAGTGTGTTCTGGAACCTGGGTGTGTTCCTGTGAGGGTTGTGCTACACAAAAGGGATGTGAAGGTAGATAAAAACCTTCCCTGGAACGTTGCGGTGTCACCCGTGTGCTGGGTGTCTGACAGTCAGCAGCATCACTTAAGTCTTTGTATCCTGAGCAGTAATGCTGGACCCAACTGGTTCTGCTCTTTAACCTCTTGGTGATCACACAAGCTATTTGTTAATTGTAGTTACAGGGTTCTGTCAGCCTGCAGAGAAGGAACAATCTGTTATTGGCTTGTGAGAAAAAAAGAGAAACATTCAGGATCAAACAGGAAATGGCCGCAGCATTTATTTCGGCTGATCCCTTTCTTGCTCCTGAATGTTGGAGGACCTGCATGTTTCAACAAACTTTCTGGAACTTCAGAGAATAATGTGTCAGACTGAGGATATCTTTACCTCATGCCTTTTTTTCTTCTGGTTTTATTCTAATGGTGACATTTCAAAGACGGTGTACAAACACAGTGCTCTCTAACCTGCCACCTTGGTTCAAGCTACTTCAAACTCCTGGGTTTCTGATACCAGAATTCCTTCCATGGGCACAAATTATGATGTCAAATATAGCCCTGAGCAGTGATGAATCAAACTGATTTGTGTAGGAGGAGGGAAAGAATGACAATTCTTCTCTTCTATATTTTTTTTCTCCTATAAAATAATTAATATACTATGTAAACAGGTACTAAAAAGCAAAGACAGAGAAAGAGGTTTAAGGAAAACATAGCATGCTGATGCATTTTAATATGCTTATTAAAATATCAGCTCCTTAGTGGCAAAGACTATGGGGTGGTGTTTTCTCGAAGTTACACTCTCCAAGAACCCCCCTCAGCACTGGATTTTCTCTGTTCTTGGTTGCAGTGCACCAATGCCATTAGAAAGTCAGTGAAGTTTAACTTTTGTGTCCTCTTTGAGGCTTAACAGTTCTTAGCACATGAATTGTTTTGGGAAGTACAGACTGACAGGCTATTAAATCCATTGTCGCGTCTGTGGAATTACAGATCCCTGAATTTACCCTACGCTACATTAGCATGAAGAGTTACAATGATCATAAATCTAACACAAGGATTACTGTTACCATCAGAATGCCAGTTTGTACCACCTCAAGTATGTTCATGGTGTTCATATAAAATATCATTTGGTGCTTGAACATTTAGTGCTGCCTCTGTGCTGAGGGTGTTCTTTGAAACTGAAGCTTAATTGGAGCCTGATTTGCTTCATGAAAAGGCATCTTTGAGTATTGTACCCATTCTTTAATTTGAACATATGCGGGCAAAAAAACACTATGGGATTTGGGTTTGGTTGGGATTTTTTCCTTCTTTTCTCCTCTGGGAGCCACCAGGTTTAGTCAGGACTCTTCAGTGCTTCTCTACTGCTGTGCCTAGGACAGACAAGAGTGGAGATGACCTATATTTAGCTTATATATATGTGAATTCTTGCTTCCTTTCACAGAAAGGAGGCTGAAATCTCTTTAAGTTGTTACTTTTTCCATTGCTTGTGTTCAGTGTCAGCTGATACTTGCTTTTCATGTAAAAAGGGAATGGATCAAGAATGTCCCAATTATCCAAGTCAGTCATTGCTGTAAGAGCTCTTTGTGTGCTGGTTTGTCTGTCATGGATTAGAAATACCCAATAATTCACCTGGTCTGACTGCTGTACATTAGTCACATACCCTTTACTGAACTTCAGATTTGATTTGGGGTGGTTTTCTGGGGGGGTTTTTTCTGTTTTGGTTTAGGGTTTTTTTGCTTGGTTTGAGGTTTGGTTTTTTTACATAAAAGCACCTGTGATGTTTCTTTAGCTAGTCTTCCAGTTGTCTTGAGCTTACCTAATTCCCCAGCATCTGACTGCTGCACCATATGCCTTTCTATTTCTGTCTGGCTTTTTTGTCCTCCTTATGTGGAGGTGTTAGCACACACGGATAAACTACCCCCTCACCAAAAAGAACCCAAACAAAACACCCCTAAAAAAGGATAGCAGGATTGTAGCTTACAGCAGCACACAAATATATGATCTAATCAGAATTTCGTGTCTCTAGTTTTCCTATCCTCCTTAATTTTTATCTCTGTTCATTTTTTTTACTGTAGTTGATGATTCCTCCTTCTATCATCATATTTTCTAGAAAGGCTGCAATCTTCTCTTTTTATCTACTTTCCCTTTTGTATTAATCCTTTTTGATCTCTCTGTATTATCTCTTCCTCTTGACTTTGATGGTTCTTCAGCCTGATTTCTTTTCTTGACATGTTTTTCAGTGTTACCTCTGCATCTTCTTGAAGTATAACCATTCATGTTGCTCAGAAATGAACTAATTATCATATGATGCTACTTAATGTAGAACACAAGACACATACTTGCTGCTGCTTCATAAATCAAAAAATGCCATATTGTTGTGTATGAAATTTCCATTTCTTACCAGTACTGTTACACGGAAAATAAGTTATTGGCTAGTTTTTGCAAAATTAGAGGCAGGAATGTCCTAGGAGGGAGTGCATTTTTCACCACGTCCCTAAAACCAATTCCTGGTTCTGGCCATGTGTTTTTGAAAGGAGAAGGAGCAGAATAAAGAATTTCTATTACCAGAGAATCCCAGAATGGTTTGGGTCGGAAGGGACCTCAAAGATCATCTTGTTTCAACCCCCTACCCTGGGCAGGAACACCTTCCACTAGACCTGATTATCTTTATGTCATAGAATCTGAGAATACTTGTTTGTCTGATGTGCTATCAGTGCTGGCTTCTGAAAGATGATTTGTTGATATTTTGAAATCTAAGTGCTGCAGTTTGTGCTGTGAAATTTAGTGGTTAGGAGGAGAGAGGGAACAAGTGTAAAGCTGATCTGTTCTATTACAGGATCTACAAGATGAAGTAAAGCGGGAGAGCAGTAATCTGCAAAAGCTGCAAGCTCAGAAACAGGAAGCACAGGAAACCCTGAATGATCTTGATGAGCAGAAGGCCAAGTTGGAAGAGCAGCTTAATGACATCAGGCAGAAGTGTGCAGAGGAGGCCCACTTGGTAAGGTCTGGTGGGCAAGGCCCTTGGAGGAGTAAATGTCTTGTTTTGAAGAACTCAGCCTTTCAGAGTTCCAGTTGTTGGGGCAGGAGAAAAAGCTGTAACAAATAAATAGCCTGGGTGTTAAGGTTTTGTGAGCAAAAAGTACATCACTCACTTCAGTGACCTCCTAATTCAGTATCAACCTGTCAGCAAACTGAGATGTACTTGCACATAAATAAGGTTAAGAGCAAACAAATAATGCAAAATTATAAACCAATATATATGTAATTAGAAGGGCTAATTACTGGGACTGATTTCTTAGTGATTAAAAATTACCATACTGTGTAATTTTTTTGTCCTAACATAAAGCTATTGTATGTCTTTAAGGTCTAAAATTATCTTTGCAGTGTTAAAAATATTTGTGTTGGTCAGAAAAACAGCTAGAATACACTTCCTATTGAGACCAATAGAGAATTAAGTGTTCCTTCAGGTATGATGTACATTAGATCTGTGTCAGGTATGATAATTCCTTCAGTTAGGATCCATAATCTCTGAAATAGCTATCGGATTTTTACTTTTTCTGGTCATAAATGGTAGTATTTAGATGTGTTTGGAAGTGTTTGGTTTTCTGGGTTTGGGGAGGGTTTTTTTGACTTGAAATGCTGCTCGTGCTTTAGATTGCCATGCTGAAGGCTGAAATAACAAGCCAGGAATCAAAGATTTCAGCATATGAAGATGAACTGACCAAAGCCCAAGAGGAGCTGAGTCGCCTGCAGCAAGAAACTGCAGAGCTTGAGCACTGCATCGAGTCTGGGAAAGCACAGCTGGGACCTCTTCAGCAACATCTGCAGGATTCACAACAGGAAATCAATTCAGTAAGGCAGTGTGAAAGACCCACCCCCCAAAAATATTTTGAGCTGGCAACGTTTAGTGTGGTTTGTCTTCAGGGGAAGGCGTTGTTTTCCTTTTTTTCTTCACTGTTTGCTCGTGCCTTTAGTTACTTACACATGTGTTCTGTGGTAGTAGTTGTTAGGATGACTTAAGCTACTCAAGATACTTCATGATTTTTCTCCAAGTTTTGTTACTAAAAGGAATTAATTTATTATACTTCATAAATAATTTGGCTTATTGTAATGAATGAAAAATGGATAATGCAGACTTAAATTCTTGGCGTCCATCCTCAGCCATGGCCTGAGGCACATCCTCACTATTCTGTCATTGATGTGAAGTCGGTATAAAATTACTGACACCACTTAGTGTGTTGTTGAAGGGGGAAAGTGAAATGAATGTAAGAATAAACTGGGTTGAGATCAGGTACTGAGAAGCAGAGAGCTGACTGCACTGGTTTTTAAGCCCTGTACTTTCAAGTGTCTGCTGTTGTGTGGAAGACTTTCAAGTTTCTCTCTGTAATCAGTGATTTGTTATTACCACAGTGGTTGCTTGCACACCCTTTCCTTATTGTTCTCCCCTGTGTTGTCACCTGCCTGATAGATTAGTCACTCACACTGATATCAAGTTAAAAACAAAAGGCAAAGCCTACCTGTGAACTCTGAACCCTAGAAATGCCTGACTTTGGGTTGGTAGTTTTGCACAACTCACGTCTGTAACTTTCTACTTTATTTTTAAAAAAAACTTCTACTGCTGGAGTTCATGCAAGACCACTTTCTTCTGTTGAAGAGTCTTGCAACATTCATCGTTTTTAAATTTGGCTTTTGGTTTTAGACACTGAGAAGTAAACAAGTGGATTTTTCCATTGTTTCCTCACAGCTAGAGCAAAGGTTGTACTGTTTCAATGTTTATAGAGTGTCAAGAGGAGCTGCAATGAACAGATCTGAGACCGATGTAGAAGTGGTTATGCTTGACTATACTACAGGCCTTTTTTAATAGTTTTTATATCAGTACTCCTGATTTTATTGCTCTTGGCTCACGAACAGCAACAAGAGGTGCCTTGGTGCTTCAGGTGAGATTATCTCATGGTTGGTCTGAGTCAGTGTATTTGAAGGACCCCTTGTTGTCTTTGCTGTCACCCAACTTGTGACATGTGCAAGGCCATGGAAACCCTACTAGGTGACTGAGCTGGCAGTGGGTTTTAGGCACCTAAATATCCAAGCTATGTTCATTCTTCTGCATAATCTGCCAAATCCAGTAATTCCTTCCTAACTGGTAGGTTGTAAATGTTTGCACCCAGGCACTGCATTAAGCATGTCACTGAAATAATAACATGTGAGTGTGTCTGATTAGGAGGATATACTGGGGAGTTTTCACATTTGAGAAGTCATGTGGGAAAAGATGGCAAATACATAATTTCCCTTCTTGGAAAATGAGAATTCTGATAAAGCAACCTTTTTAATTTAGACTTTGAGTTGGTTTTAAATACATGATTGGGAAAAAACCAGAACAAAACCCAACCACCAAAAAGCCCCCAACAAACTGAACCAAACAAACACGACCAAAACCCCCCATTAAAACTAAACAAACAAAAAGCTCCCGAAAGCTTTGCAACTTCTCTTATGAGTTTGAGTAGAAACAAAGCAACTAGTCTTGATGCCACCAGTGCTGCATCAGCTTCCTGGCAAAAGGCTCTTAGGTGTGGCCTGTCAACCGCATTGCACCTCTGCTAAATCAGATTTCTGCTTATCGCTCAAGTCTCACACTTTGATTGAAAGAACAGGAGGTTTATTGTAGTCACTTTTGAAAACAAGAATTTCAGACCTATCATCCATGTTAGGTTTAAGAGGGAATGGTCATATACTGCCCGCCGTGTGCTGCCATACTGATGCATATACATTTATTTCTGTTTGCAGGTGCAGACAAAGCTTCTTGAGCTGAAAGAACTGGAAAATAACCAGTTTAGTTGGCACTCTCAGCCGCATAGTGCACTCGTCAATGGGACTGTGGATCATTCTAGTCTTAGCAACAGCAGCAGTGAAACTGCAAACCTTAACGAGAATGCTGAAAGGGAAAGTCTAGCAGAAGAGGAACAAGCAAACAGCGTGTCTCCAGTGAGTAGTGTTTTGCCTGCTTGATCACGATGCAGTGCAGCTGTGAAGTCGGAATAAGTTAAGACTGTATCAAGATTGATTATGTTTCTAAACACTTGCACAAGTGAAATTTCAGGGTGTTTTTCTGAGGGACTGTGTTTTCATAATTTCTGAGTTCATAGGCAGAAAAGGAGGCAATTTTAGGTTGCCTGGAAAGTGACAATAATTTTTTTCTGTATTTATTTCCAAAGCAAATATCATAAATTGAGTAATAGAGCTAACATTAAAGGAAAGCAGCTGTCTCCATTTGGTGCAACAAGAGTGAAATAAGGAATAGTACAGAAAATCTTAAACTGTCTTGCTTTAAATGTTCCTCCTTATGTCTCAGTAGATTCTTGATTGATTTATTTTTTTGAAACTTTCACAGGGCTCATGGAACACTGCAGTATGTTCCATAATAAGTATGAACCTCTTCAAATATGGTTTAGTATATTCCATGATTCTGTTTAATACTTTAAATTTTATTGTGCAGTCTTGTATATACTTATTTATGGTGAATTGCTTTTATCCTTGTACAGATAAGGAATAGTCCTGAAACAGCAGCCTCTGTTGTAGAAGAGAAAGAGACTCCATCTGCAGCTATTACCAAAAAAGTGAGTTTGTTCAGATTTGGGGGAAGAAGTAAGTGAAAAAAAATCCTGGTTAAACTCTCTCAGGCTTGCCTCATGGTCATATAACAATAGAGAAATCAAATTGTCACTTCTTACTTGATTTTATTAAGTGTGGTGTCAAGAAAACATTTCAGCTTGTATAGCAGGCAGGTTGTTGAGAAATTTTGAATCTCCATTGATGAATTATGTAGAATTCCAGCTGCCTCTTTTCTTTAAGCTTTAAGAAACCACTAAATGGTAACAAGAGATGACATAAGTGTTTTCTGTCCTGCAAGTCTTAAAAATTTAATACCTTTCTCTCCTTTTGCATTGCCCAGGAAGATCCATTTGATGCTGAATCTAATCCATTGCCTGATCTAGTTTCGGAAGCCAACTTAGAGTTCTTCCAGTCCGACCCTTTTGTTGGCAGTAAGTAAATGTTTCTAAGTGCAGTTTTGCAGAAACGGCTCTTGTGTGAACACATCAGGCTAATCCTCACCTTGAAACTGTTCTTTATGGAATAAATCTGAAGATGTGCGAGCGACAGGAGTGTGGAGTCAGTAGCATTACAAAAACAGAACTTAGAGAACTGAGAGTTCTGGGGTGTTTCTCCTTCCTTCTTTTGGGCTTTCTAATTAGCTGTGAGAATTGCTCCTTTCCCTCACTGCTCTTCCTGAGTACTTCTCTTACCCCAGGCCATCCCTTCCCCCTGCCCTGGTGGCATTTTGGTCTTAGAGGTGTGGGCATACTTGTGACACATGTGGTGGCACTAATCTAATTTACAGCACAAATCCACAACCGGGTCAGTGGAGGGTTCACTGAGCTGTGGTGTGGGGAGGCTGGGGGTGGTTGAGATGAATGGCTGTGGCCTACTTGTGGTGAGTTTGGCACCCAGGAAAAGGTAATGTGGAACTGCACCATCTGTTCTCCTTGGGGAAGTGCTGGGCTTTATTTTAAGAACTTGCCACTGACGAATGCTGTTGCTCTGCTTTTATTTTTTTATGGAAAAAATGATCTGCCTATATGGAGCCAGTTGGAGAAGGGGAGTTAATTTGAATTAACTGCTGAAGCAGATGTTTTCAGCCACATTAATATCATTTGACATGCTTTCAGAATCAACATGGTCTGATCAATTTAGATTGTATTGCTTCGAAGGGAAAACAAGCTAAATTTGTTTCAGATCACTTGGCTTCTGAAAGAATGTCAGTGTGAACTTAATATTTTTAATGAATAAATTAAACTAATTTAAAACAGCTTGAATGTTTCTGTGTAGATACTGCTTGATCTTTGTTTATATTGAAGTGGTCCTACTTATGGAATATGACAAGGCCTTTCCTTCAGAGGAGAAAGGGTTGTGTGTTAGCCAACTTTTTGGGATGTGTGCTCAGAATGTTCAGGGTAGATAATGCAGCCAAGAGGCAGTTTATCTGTCTCTCAGATGTAGCTGAGGAAGTAGAAATGATATAATTGGAATCATGCATCCACTACGGAAAGGAACACTCAGGAGCTACCATCCACAGTGCCTTACACAGTTAGAATTAATCAAAACTGGGACTCCTATCAGTAGTTAGCCTGGATGACTGCACTGGTAAATACTGCATAATGTGGGTGTTTGTGGCCAATAGCCAACAGAAATGCAGCTTGGAGGTGGCTGCTTTATGTTTTATGGTGGTAATAAGCTGCATAATGATATTTCCTTTTTTTTTTTATACAGGTGATCCCTTCAAAGATGACCCTTTTGGAAAAATTGGTAAATAACTTTGTAACTTCTAATCTGTTGGTTTTTCTAAATGGTTCCTAATAGAATGAAACCTAAATGGTTCTTACGAGTACGTGGGGGAAACTGTCACCACTTTCAGAGGGGAAAAAAAGAGTGGAAATGTCACAAGAAGTCACTATAGGATATATATGATAATAGCAGCTGACCGCTTTGTTAAAGCTTTCTAGAGAAGCCCATTGCCAGGGAACTTTGCTGTGTTGTTGGAAGTACCTTAGTTGGGATTTAAGGATGTGAAAGGCCCCAAACTCTTGCTGTCTGTTTTGTATGCACAAAAGTAGGACTGTGCTCTTTTAAAGGCTCTTAACCTGCCTATGTGCTTTAGAACTAAGTAGTGAAAAGGTGGGAAGTCTCTCTTTAGACTGACTGTAGAGGCAGTGTTGTTGCATTGTTTGCTCAGGCCTGAATGGAGCTTTTTACCACCTGAATTGGTGGCAAAAAAAGCAAAATAACCAGTGGGAAGGCAATGACAAAGTAGCATTGAGCACCAAGTGCCAAACAGAAAACATCAATTGTTTTTGGGAAATAAAGGAGAGGAGAGCAGGAGAGTTCTGATAAAAAAAGTTTTGTAAAAATGCTTCATCTTTAGGGGATTGGTAATGAACTTATATGCTGAGATGATTGGGAAACTGAACCACTGTTTTCATGATGCACAGAAAATGTTGGCTTGCCTCATGTTTTCAATCACAGAATACAAATCGTTCACAGATGAACTTCATACTTCAAAGGTCCTTGGTCTTAAACGTGTCACTTTGTAGCAGTATGGAAAAAAAGCAATGTATTGTTTAGTTTTTAGGAAAGCAAGCAGAAATGTTAAGGAGATGTTTGCTTTTTAGATCCCTTTGGTGGTGATCCCTTCAAAGGCTCAGACCCTTTTGCAGCTGACTCTTTTTTCAAACAATCCTCCACCGACCCTTTTGTGACTGCTGGCACCGATCCATTTAGCACTGCAGACAACAGTAATAATGCCACAGTAAGTTTGTTATCCTACCTTTTGCTTCCTTCTATATGTGATTTGGACAAAATAACCCATTTTGTACATTTAGACATGCCCAAAAGTTTTGATATTCAGAAATCACATAGGTAAAGGTTATCTCTGATCCCCTCGCTCTGTCTTGACTTTTTTGTGTCCTATTTTCTAGAAATAGTCACAGATGAAATAGAAGTAAAAATAAGAACATCTTAAAAGTGTTTTCGTGGGGAGTTTTGTTGCTCCACAGCTAAGAGCATTTAACAATAATGAATTAAGCTCTGGTGGTAGTTAGTGGAACTTAATAAGCATGGAAAGAAACCCAAGATTAATCTCACTGTATCATGTCGAGTCACTTGATTTTTGCCTCCATACCCTGTAGGACCAAGGTCATACTACGCACCACAGCCTACACCTCCAATCTTGAAAATTACGTTTCTCCAGTCTTCAGTACTTGGCACACTATCTTTTTCCAAGTCTTGATATTCTAATATAACCAATTCTTTCTCATATTACAGTCTGATAAGAAGAGAAGTACAAAAGGAAAAAAAAAAGGAGGTCAGAGCTGTGGTGTGGGATTAGCAGGGGATTCTTGAGATCTGTACCTCTGAACTGAAATTATGCATTTATCCTAAGTGCTTTACCACCCCCCCTGGAGTGTTGACAACTTGTAGGTATATCTTCATGAAGATAACTCAGGTTTTAGAAATCTGAGACCAAAGTGAGTGGTAGATACTCTTAACTGTTGCATTAGTTATTACCACGTATGTTGCACGTATTGTACCCTTTTTCCATCCTTTGAAAGCATTAATCAAAGCAGTGAGGAGGAGTTTCTGTTAACAGCCTTGTTTTCTGATGCTGACAAAAGCTACTTCCAAAATGTTTTAGCTTAAAACTTCTAAGCGAAAATAAATCGTGATTGTATTATTAGATTGAGGAATCTCTTAAGCTGAAAAACAAATTTCCCTCCAAAGGAATTTTTTATTTTAGACAGAGATATCGAAGAAGAATGACCCTTTTGCTCCTGGTGGAACAACTGTTACTACATCAAATGATCTAGGTAAAAGTAGATTATACATATCACACTTCTTGGGTTTGGTGGTTTTTTTTTTTGCTTTTACTTGCTTTTGTTTCTAGTCTTTTAACTGCCTTTGCAACAGATGATTTTAGGGATTTTCTGTGTTTCCTGAATTTTCTATAAAGTGTGACATGAGGTGCCAGTTTGCAGAGGGGGATTTTTATAAAGCAAAACTGACTCTTTTATCTGTAGTGTGTATCACTGAAGACTGATTCCACAGAAAATACTCCTCTGCTTTACCCAGAGCTGGTGCAATATCCTGATCTAGGTGTTTGGACTATTTGGATAGTTCATACTGCTTCCTATTAGGGTTGTTTTCAGAGATTTCCTGGCACTTTCTAAGATAACTTTGTACTATGAGGGGAGATGTGGGATTCTCTTCATTGAGAATTTTTCCTGCTAAAGCTCCTTCTGCTATGACCCTCTCTCATCTGAGGGCTAGAAACGTTCTAGGAAACACTCTCGTCTCCTGTTTTCCCAAGCTGCACTGACAAGTGGTAATCCAAAACATGAATCCACATGTGATTTTTGTATTGTAAATCTGTTCAGTTTAATTGTGGGGGAAAATGGTGTTTTCTAGAGATGCAGAAGCGAGTATGGCAGCCCCTGCTCTGCAGCAGAATAGCAGGTGGGACATATTTTGAGGCACATGAGAATGAAAGGTACTGTTGAATTAAGACTGAGATGATGAGGTTGAGATACTTGATTCCACAAGTGGGCCTGCACTCAGAAGTGAGCTCTAGTTCATGTTCACACACTTATATATACATATATATGTCTGTATATGTATATTCATGGGTGTATGCACACAAAACAATCCCTTTGTGTCTATACATACATGTATCCAGTAGTGTGGTTATCTGATACTTTCAGTGGAATTTAACTTTTTATAATGTAGGAAAACAGAATACCAGCAATTCTTTTGAATTAGTCCTTGTTCAGGAGGTTTGTTATTGTTAATTAGAAGTTGACAAAGTTTTTGTAAAAGCTACTTAATCACTTGAAGTGCTCCCCTCATAACTTCACTTGAATTAGTCTGTGTTGCAAAACACGTAACAGTCGCTATCTCGTAGTGGGATTTTTTTTCAGTGTCTTTCATATTTAGTTTTTAATCTCATTCTGTTTGCTTGGTTTGTGTGTGTTTAGCTACAGACCCCTTTGCCTCTCTGTTTGGAAGCGAATCCTTTGAGGGTGGCTTTGCTGACTTCAGCACGCTGTCAAAGGTAATGTGAGGCTGCTGCCGCTCACAGAAAAGGCAGGAGACTGCAGTGACGAGGCAGAGCTCGCACTCTCTACCAACAGCTTCACTGCAGTTTGGCCACGGCTGAAAATTTAGGATGGCTTTCTGGAAAAAGAGGTCTTGTTAGTAAATTGCCCTGCAGCTTCACTGTGAAGAATTCAGTGTCATCTTTGTGGCTTTTTAACTGCTTTATCTCTTTGAAGTGATACTATAATATATGTATTTATTTTAAATTCTTTTGAGCTTAACTGCAGAAGTATTACTTTTGCACATTTAACTGCATTCAACTTTATACTGTTGTACACACTAACCATTCCTGATTTTTCTTCATTTTCAACCTTCTGGAGTACATGTAAAAACAAACAACAGTATTCTCTTTAGTCTTAGTCCAAACATTCAGTCCTGAATTAATATTGCATCATCAAAGAGAATGCATAGTAGCATTGCACTGTTAATATGTATGTTGCTGTTTTCTTTGTTGAAGGCCAACAATGAGGATCCCTTTAGCTCTTCCACGTCTGGCTCTGTCAGCAGTGTGATCATAACTAAAAACTTATTTGAGGAACCACAAGCTAAAAATGAGGATGTTCCTCCTGCACTGCCCCCTAAGACAGGAACTCCCACCAGGCCCTGTCCACCACCACCTGGTAAGAGCTGACAGTGAGAAAGGTTGACAATCAGCTGTAATTACAGTAATTATGAGGGGATGGGGAAGGGTCTGAACTTAAAATGAATGCACAGTGTGGAACAAGTCCATTCCCAATCTGTTGGTCATTTCCTCAGAGTTAAATTTTGTGTGGTGTTTCTTTGAAGAAACAAAGGATTTAAAAACCAGGAAAAAAAGACATATTACAAGTATGTGCAATAACACAAAATAGCTGCAAATTAAATGGTTACTAGCGTGATACACTATGAATCTTGCATTAAATTATATTCAAAGTGAGAATTGATTGTGTTTTATCCATTGCAAAACCTCTGGGTGTAATGCAAAATTAATTAAATAGAGTGAAATGACTGGCTCAGGTTTTCAAATTACCTTTTTCCAGGTGGCCTTGCCAGAGGTCTGTGGCAGTAACAGTAATAAAGCCAAGTTTCCTGGGCTCTTTTCTCTTCAGTGATAGCAGAGTCCTCTGGGATGCTCCATGGCACAAACCACTCTGCTTTCCAGAACAGGCCATCTTTATCAAAGATAACAGCACCTTGTGGTTGCAACAGGCTCATGTTACAACAGACTCCTCGCTCTCAGTCTTTTTTGCAAAGATAGGAAAATATATTATTAGTACTCCTTTTAAGTTTCTGTCCTCTGTTTCATTGTCTTTAAAAACTCTACTGCATCATTTTTTTCACTATTGCACTATATGGCTGAATTTTAAGGTGTTTTGGAAAACTGTAGCATGAAATGCAAACAAGTGTTCAACTTTGCTCAAAAGCAGAACACAGTAGATACAGGAATGTTAATACCGAAGTTTAAACTCAGGTGTTTAGTTTCTAAAGTTGGTGTGAGATCTGGCTCATGCTAATACCTTGTGAGTAATCAGTTTCTTTGTAGATAAAACAGCTGACATGGGAAGTGATGGTATTTGAATGTTTGGTATTGGTCCTTTTTTAAACAGAAAAAGGATTTCTGACTTCATATGGGAATGGCTGTGACATGGTGCACTTTTAGAATTCAAGCTTCTAGGGGCAGAACAGCAACATCCTGAACAGAAGATGACTAGAGAAAAGTAGCTTGTTTTTATATGCACAATTAAATATGTGGTTATCTCGATAACCATTCCAAATAAATTCATTTCCTAATGAAAATAAAAAACCCAAAGATGCTTAAGTGTATTTATTTTTAATTATTCCCCTGGTCTGATTCAAAACAAGGGAATGCTTTCTCAAGAAAATGCACAAAAATCTTGCTCTTAATTCATGCTACTGTAAAATGTGTAGAAGGGCTGTTTGCCTCTGAATTCTGTTGCCTATCTAGCTACTGAAAAGCACCTCCACTTCTTGATTTCGGGGAGGGTTTAGAGATTGTATATTTTATATTACAGTAATTAATCTTTCCTGTGCAGAAATAAAATTCCCTGGATGTCATTTGGAGTGCTTCTCCCACATCATTTGAGACAGATGCATTTTTTACCAGTAACAGAATCATAGACTCACAGAATGGTTTGGGTTGAGGGTCCTTAAAAATCATGTTGTCCCACCCTCCCTGCCAAGGGCAGGGACAACTTCCAGCAGACCAGGTTTTTCAAAGCCCTATCCAGCCTGACTCTGAAGACTTCCAGGGATGGGGCAGCAACCAAACCATCATCAGTTTTAGACAGAACATCAGCAGTGAGTGAGAGCTGTCATAGCAAGGTTGTCTGGGGAGTGTCTAAGTAAATCATACATTCCTGAGGGGGTATTCTCTAAATTCTTGCCAAAATAGAATCTCTCTTGGACTTATGAAAGAATTTTTAGACTATCTTAAGATAGTGATATGCAAAGTAATAAGCACTTTGGTTCAATTCTGCAGTTTTAATAAAAAATGGCAACAGAAGCAAGTTTTAAAATACAACCATTTTAAGTGTGGAACCAACTTGCAGAGCTGACAGTAGAATTCAAGAAACTGCACTTGAAACCTCTTCTGTAAGCAGGAACATACAGAGGGAATGGTGGGATGAAATTCAGCCCAACTGCTCTTGGAAGTATTTGGGTTAATGTCCTCAAAGGTGTTGAAAGCTGTCTGGGGTTAAGCTGAAAAAAGAACAAGATAAGTGGGGGCTTGTCCCTGATTCTGTTTATTTGCAGCTACTTAGGCAAGAATGAACAAAATAGTTCAGGCTGTGATTGCCTGTTATCATACTACAGAAATTCCTGGTGTTAGCACAGTGAGAGCACATGGAGTTTTGAGGACTTATATGTGATATTTCTGGTCTCTGAATGAAATTGTGTTAATTTTATCCAAACAAATAAGAAAAGAGCCTTGCTGGAATGATCACAGACAGCTGATGAGCAGAAAAAAATACTGTGCTGATAGAAGAGATGCTCAAAACTGTTAGAAATTCTCTTTCCAAAATAGTTAATTGAAATATAACTGTGTTCCTGAGACATTACCATACATGTGTTCCTTTCTCCCTGATTACCCTTTCAGAATCTGTGGACCACCCCCCAACTTTTTAAACTCTCAACCCTTCCTCTGAAATTACTGCAACCTCACTAATTCACAGGAAGTGGTTGCATTCCAAGTAGCTCTTGAATTGTTTTTTTCTCTCACTAGTTTTGGCATGTTATTACCTGCTATCCTAAATTCATTTTAAATTCATTTTAATCTAAGGGAAAAGACCTATCAATCAAATAGACTCTTCAGATTCCTTTAAACCGAGCGATCCATTTCAGCCTTTCCCCACCCCAGACATTCCCAAAGAACAAGAAGCAGATCTATTCTGTGATCCATTTGCTCCCACCAGCATCAGTAAAGAGGCTGACCCCAACAATTTTGCAAACTTCAGTACTGTGAGTAAACACCTTTTACGTTTGTTTCAGTATAATGGCAGCTTTGAATTGTTCACACTGAAGTCTTCAGTCTAATTTCAAATATTGAAATATATCCCATGTATAAAAGGGATATTGCTTCCAGTTAAAACAGCGTGTTTACATTTTGTTTACAGCTGAGGCTGTCCTAAAACAAAATACTGCAAAATGTTGTAGCTAATGTTTAAACTGCATTGGTTTTATGAGGGGTTTTTTTCATGGAGGCCTCGTAGATTTTAGAAAATAGAACTTCAAAAATATCTATGTTCTAGGGATTATCCATTTTATCAGTGTGTGCAGCAAATTTAAATTGTGTGTCTATAACAAGCACACTGTTAACTATGCAATTAAAAATCAACCAAAATGTGATTTTAGTTTAGCTGTCACTGAACTGGTTGTAATTTTAATGTACTGAAATACTGATAAACAGCCTCTTAACAGTGTATATTAATGAAATACAATTTGATGAGTTTTGAGTGGCTAGTAAATTCCAGACTTATGTACAATGAAGTAAAAAGTAGTAAGTGTCTCTTTATAACCAGAATTCATTTCATAGAAGTCGTGGTGTCCAAGCAGTAGAAGCAAATCTAAAGGTTTGTGCATGCCTATATATTATTTTTTTTGTTTTTGAGCTTTTGCAAGTAGGAGTTTTGAAAGGCATCATTTCACTTTCAAGCCTGATGCCTGTTAAATTTGCATTTACAGTATCTTGGCCATACTGCTTTTTTCTGTTCAGGCCTAATAAACTATGTGCTTGATTGGAGCAAACTGAGGATTGTCAGGCTCTCAAAATAGACTTGCACTGGTTGATGTGTCTTGTAGCATGATAACTTCTGAACTGTGGTTGTTGATCTGTGATAGAGGGGCTGAGCAGCCAGTTTGGAGGAGAAAGCAAAAAATGCTCATTATGAAGGAAAAAGTATTCTTTTCCAGCTGCATTACTGAAAATTCTGAATGAACTATGGAGGAAACTCAGGTGTCTCTACATTTATTTCCCAGAGAGTAGCTGGAGAATGATGTGATAACTCTTACAGAGTTGATGCTGGGACATTCGTGAAGTCATGGCCTTCCCCTACCCCTTAGTTTTTCTGCACGTTTACTACAAACAGACTTTAGCATAATCTTTTGTGTTTTATTTAAGACATATTTATTTAAGTTACTTAAACTTCGTTTAAGATTAACTGCCTCTAATTTGTCATCATTGGGCCACAGATAGTTCACATTCTGTTCACATCAATATACATGGAAATAATCTGTTCTCTTTTTTTTTCCCTCTCGTATCACGCCGACCCTTTTTTCTGTATTACTGCTAAGCTTCTCTCTGTACAGTTACCTTATTATTTGGCTGTATTTTTCATCTCTGCATTCAGAAAGTCAGTCTACAGCTAAATTTTTGCAGTCATTGTCACCTGAAAAAAACATCCCTAAAGAAAGCAGGGTAAATCAGGCTGGCCTAATACTGTGAATAGGGGTGTGTTTTGCAAAATGTGCTCTTGATTAATTCAGTTTTTCTTGTATAGACTGGGTTTTATCTTAAATAAAACTGTATTTGCATTACAGCACTTTCTGCTCAGTAACATTTTTGTAAACTTAATACTGAATTTTGAAACATGGCATATTTCATTAAAATACATCGGCTGGATGGCTTCAATGCAGAATTTATTAGTTAAACCTTAGACTAAGCCAATCTTAATAATGTATTACAACTAAAAAAAAGTAATATTTTGAAGACTAGAACATATACAGTTATGGAAAACCTGTAATTGTCTCTTAAAGCAAAGACTTGGACAGTCATAATTATAGCTGTTTTATTAATCTGGTTTATTTTATCTTTTTAAAATGCAGTATTCTACTGAGGAAGACATGATTGAATGGGCTAAGAGGGAAAGTGAGAGAGAAGAGAAAGAAAGATTGGCAAGACTAAAACAGCAAGAGCAAGAAGACTTGGAACTGGCTATTGCACTCAGTAAATCTGAAATATCAGAAGCATGAAGTTTAGAATAAGATTTTATCTTACATAAACTATTTTGTCCCTTTTCCTGAATACCTAACCTATTTAAATGTTAATCAGAAAATGCATATATACAAGAAACTATGAAAGGTTTTAAATTTCTGAAAGTGATGTGAATGTTTCTGCTAAATTTAATCCTTTTGGTCACTGTTTGAATAACTGTTAAGTTTAGCATTCAATTTCTCTGAAGTTTTCAGAGAACAAAGTCCTTTTCCCAGCTGAAAGCAAATCAGTTTAAAATGCAGATAGAGAGACTGTAGTTTGACTGTAATCTATCAGCAGTTGGTAATTGAGCATAAAGTGAACACAGCAATTATTCTGTCACGGCTGACTGTCTCCCATCAAGCAGTTAGTCACTGGAAACCTTTTATCCTTCTGAAGAGGTTTTCCTAATGCCAGAGTTGTGGAGTGCTTTATTTTATATGTATGCATATAGATTTTTCTCCTCATTGAAGGTTTTACATTGGGTTTGACTTAATCTTCATGGAGTCTACATCAGAAAGAGTGTGTCTTTCTGAAACCTTCTTTGCTTTTCTTGCATGGTCATAGGTTTTAAGACAGACATGTTATTTTGTTTTATAAAGCAATTAAGCTCAAGATTCATGTGCATTTGCTCTTGGCTAAAGGTGACTGTCAAATTGTGAGACCCCACTGCTATTTGAGCCACTTTTGCCTGTTAAATATGCAGCTGAACTGGCAAGTTAAGAAGTTCCATTTGAAATAGGATTGAAAATAGAAAGAAAAAACAGGTAGTCTGATTTCTATTTTTTTTTAACAACAGTTGTTTTCTGTATATGTAATTTATTGAATGCCAACTGATAGTTGCACCTTAAACTGAATGATTTCTGAATGGTCACTGAGTCAGAGTAGGATTGATAGAATGTTAATGAAAATAACTTAATGAAAATAACTTATTGTTCATTTTGAAAGAATTCTATTTGGAAAATCAGTTTCATTAAAACAATTCCAAAAAGAATAATCTTGTGCCCTATCTAAGAAAGATCAGTGGCAGCAGCATAAACACCTAGAGGGTTTTTTTTTTTCTTGCACTTTTAACCTGTGGAAAGGAAATGGAAGTGTTTCAACACACAGCACCAGGGCAGACGGGGAGGACTCAGCCATGCCTCAGTATATGTAAGCTCTTCCCATTACCTATCAGTGCTGCTGTTGCATGACTTGGAGAGTTTTCAGTTTTTCAGGAAAAATGAGTAACCTGACTGGGATGGTTTTTCTTTTGCACTGGGAGATGAGCATTTAAACACCTGCTCACAAAAAGTAACTTAAAATTTCGCAAGTATTAAATAGGTATAACTTATACATCTTTGTAATGACTGTACACTAATCTCGCAAATCACACACTTAACTGGATTACATAGTTTCTTATCTTTTGTTAAAAATGTATACTCAGTGGACCAACATGATATTTATGTATATATTATATATATATTCCTGCTTTCCTTTACGGAATTTAAAGTTTTGAGTCATTTGATGTTACATTTCATGTTACTGACTCTGACTATAGTACTTCTATTCAGACTACCAACAAACCACTGCTGTGAGCTAAATGGCATTACTTTATGAAGTTTTAACTGTTTGGTTTTTTTAAACAACTTGTTCAGGTGGGATTAGCCTCTATTTATAGACTTCCCTTTTGTTTAAAAATTCTAACAATAGCCTGTAATTATGAAGAAATAAAGTTTAAGTACATAAATGTGAACTGTTTGCCTGTTTTTTCGAGAGGGTGCTGTGAACTGTAAAACAATATGTAAATGCAATGCAGCACAAGGTTGTGCTGGAGGCTGGGGGGAGTGGGTTAATTTTCAGAGGGAAAAGTTGCCTGAATCTTGAGGTTACCTCAAGTGCACACTAATCCCAGCTCTCACTTGCTTCATTAGGAGTTGTGGCAGCTTCCAAGAAAATTCAGGCTACTCTTAGCCAAGGATTTCTGCCTGCACAGGAGTTGCAGAGCCCAAACGTTTAGATACTCAGTGTTTATCTGTGAAGGTATGTAAGTATCCTCTGCTGGCTGCTGTCAGCATACAGGACTTAAGAGATCTTTAATTTGACCCAGCAGATGTAATTCTTATATGCCTGTCAATATGTCTCCCTTACATGAAGGCACAGAGTGCTTGGTCAGAGTTTAGGAGTTCCAACAACCATTTACATGTGTCTTTGATCCTTTTGTTGCAGGAGTGCTGGGTTTTATTCTACTCATCTAAGTGGACCCAGATCTCTTTGCCTATTTTCTTTCAATAAGACATCAGTTGGATTAGACAACATGAATTTTATCAGGTTCACACACATTCTTGAAGTGATTTGAAGCCACCTGTGGGCTGTCCATTCGTTTTTTTTAACTCCCCTCTCAAGTTTGCATCTTGGATGCACTTTGCCTCTGGTTTTCCTGCTTTCAACCCCCTTTCCCTTCCAAATTATGTGCAGTCCGTTTCACTCTTTATGATGAAACTGGGGATGGTTGCTAATCATCTTGAGTAATTTAATATCCTCTTTTCACTGTCTGACTTCCTCTGTGGTGAAGTTCTGTCATGTAAAAGTTTCTGTTGCATTCACAGGACACCTTTGAACTCTGAAGATACTATCTCATTCTAGCAGGTGCCCTGGTCACATGACAGTTCCAATGCCAAGGCAAGTTTTCTGAATTCACTTAACTAGAGAGTGTATTGGGCAATGTACAGGGGATTAATGTTAAGTCTGTTGCATCACTCTGAGTATTGACGAGGAATAAAATGGCAATAATGGTGTTTAATGAAGGCACTGACATACTGGGTTGAGCAGAATTCTCTAGAAAGCCATCTGCTTCAGCACAGGGGACTTTAAGACAGGAGATTTGATGTTACAGTGAATGCAAACCCTTCTGCTTGATACTGAAAAGCTGTTGTGTTGGACCTTAGTGTTGGACTTACCAGTTTCTTTGCCACCTGACACACCCACTGTGGGTCACCTCTTCACAGAAACAGCATCCAGCTGTCAGAACCACGTGGCCTCGTGTTGCTTCCACAGTAACTTCCCAACAGTTTCGTTTACCTACTGAAGTTTAAACTGGCTGTTTCAGAATTTGAATATTTAGCCAAATTACGAGTTCAGTATTGGGATGTTTTAGTCATGCTTTAGCCTGTATCTTCCTGTGCAACCTCATGTTTTTGCAACACTGACAGAATGGTATTTTTAGATAATACTGGTTTACAACATAGAGTGTACAGGATTCATTTATAAAAGGGTAAGATTTGAAAAGTAATATTTGTTAAAAACATTGGCAACTAAAGCCCACTGTCTTCTTTTTATGGAATTCTGTATCATGTCAGTGAGTGCTATTGAGTTTAATTCCATTGTTAGAGCGAGCAGAAATGTTGGCTTTTGAATGCATCCATTCTTCTCATAAGAAGGAAGAGGATTTGTTTGTCTTGTGTGAATTTAAAACAAAAGACTATGTCAACTTAAAGCAGAGAGTTGAGAGTGTGTACTGGAAGTAGACAGTAATTTTCCCAAACTGAAGATCTTTCTTGATGCAAGTTTCAAGTTTGCACTTCTGGTGGTTAGAGTGGAGCTGTAGTTGCCCATGTGAGCGTTACTGAACTCTGGAATTCTCTGCAGAGTTGTGTTTCCAGGGAGCTCTGAGGCTAAAATGAAGAAAGCTGTAGAACTGGAAAGGAAGGAAGGGAAGACAGTGTAATGTTAAGGAATTTCCTATGTGGGGGAAAAGTCAGGGAGGGGAAAAAAGAAAATAAAAATTTTTCCTCCTGTGTTCATAGACTCAGATGAGTATGAGAACCCCTCACTGAGGGTTTTTGTGGGAAGCTTCACAGTAAATTTTGGCCTGTGACTGTGGGAAGGAGCTTTTGTCAGGTGACAAGCCCTCAAGTCTAGGTCAGTAATATCAATCATTTTCATCCACAAGCTCTAAAGAAACATGAATAGCAAACAAATATGTAACACCAGCTGCATTGCTGTTCCTTGCCCAGAATACTTCAGAATTCCTGCTGGGCTAAAATGGAGAGATCTGGGTCTGCCTGGACCTTAGATATTAACTCAAAACACAGAGCATTAGTTTTTAGAGCAGGTGATCAGGTAGCTGATAGAGGGGAAAATGCTGCATTGTTTGGATGTGTGTTCAGGAGGTCAGGATGTTGTTTCTAGTTATCTCTTGCTGATTTAGTAAAGGAGTTTGGACAAACCACTTAATGCTAACCCATTTCCTGTTTTCTAAGTGATAATGGGTCTGAGAGTGTATTATGCAACTGCAGTAATCTGGAAAGAAGAGCTTGTGCAGAGTAGAAGGAAACGTATCCCCTTTTAGTTGTGAGTGTCCTATAGGTAAGAGAAATGTGTTAGGGTGTTTTCTTTGGTATAAGCAGCCAGTTGCACTCTGGGACTGTACAATAACTGGAAATATATTAAGAATTTAACAGAAGTGCTGCTTTGAACAAGGTATTTGCTTGAGGATTTAGTTTGCTGATAATACAGGGAGAAGTTCTTCCCTTTGGCTTCAGAGGTCTGTCCCAAGGAGAGATCCTGTAACCCTGTCAGCTGTCTCAGGTTTGCTTCTGACAGGCTCAGACTGAGTTTCCTGTGTGCCCAGACTCTTTATTTATTCCAGTGAGACTATGTAGCATTTGAACTTCTTGTATTCAAAGCCAAAATGTCTTTAGGATTGTTTTCCATAGAATGCAGTCTCTTGTGGGATGCTACGTGAGCAGGTGCAGTCATTTATACAGAAAAAACTAATTTTAAAAAACTCAATGGATTTTTAAGTAAAATCCTTCAGGCAGATTTTTTTTTTTTATCCTTAGCTGAAGCTCTATTAATACCTCATTTTTAAATGCTCTTCTGTAGAATAGACTAGGGTCTTTGAGTTCCAAACAGTTCTGAGGAGTCTGGAGTATCTCATTTTGGCCCTGGAAATAACTTTTACTGAATAAATAACTCAGTTGAGGTTCAAACCAGCAACCCTGAATGTTGAAAACTGCATGGAAAGTACTTGCTGAGTGTTAGACCCATATGTTTGAATGCTCTAATTTCCTTAATATGCTGTGCATTTATCTTAAAATATTTATTTACTGTAAGATATTAAAAGCACAACTATTCTCAAACATACAATAATATGCCTCAGGGAATAACTAATTCGAACTGCAGTTAAGCTAATGATGCACATTTGTCCCTCTGTTTTAGCTTTGTCACTACAACATAGAATTTCTGAAAGCTGTAAAAAGCAATTTGGAGTATATTCAGGGGTGGTTATTAAGTAAAATGTTCTTTAGGTGAAATGTGTGTGGCTATTGAAAATGGGCCGTGCCTGAAGCACAGAACTGCGCAGGAAGTTTTGCTTCACTTGAAAGCTGGGAGCTGGAATGTACGAGCTTGGCAATTCAAACAATTCAGTGTACATAAACAGGTATTTTATGTTGAGAAATGTGGTCCTGCATGTGTACCAAAATAGCTCTGCGCAGGTGCTCGTCACCACTCCTTACACTGTCACCCACTGAGCTGAAATGTTTGCTTTAGCTGAGACAAGGGTGAGTTCTTGCCCGTGGTCAGGAGGGACAGATGTGCTCCCATCAGCTGTCCTGGCTCCTCTCTGGGACCGGCAGCTCCCCGAGCGCTGGAGCGTGGGGCAGACCTGCCGCCTACCTCTTGTTCCTCCCATCACGAACCACATTGTCGGTGTGCAGCTAATAAATTCCTTCTTTTTTTAACCTTCTACACCCACTGTTCCCTTTAATGCGCCCATTGTTTCTTTATGTCAACCCAGTCCTTCTGTTTGCCCTGCCACTCCCTCGTGTATACCTTTGCCTTCTCTGCCCTGTTCGTTTCCTTCCACGGGCTCCTTTCTTTTGTTAATCTCCTCTGAACTGTTATCCCCTTCTCCCCGAAGCTGCGTGATTGATACCATTATAATGTACGTAATGGCCAAAGTAAACCAACTCTTCCAGTATTGCGCACCTTTGCATTTTCAGTGGGTTTTTTCTTTAGTTAAAGGGAGGCAAGTGGCATTTTTAAATGAGATATTTATTTTGTTCATGAATTTTATGTTAGTGAGCAGATCAAATCGCTTAAATAAATTAAATTGTTTGTTCGTGACGGGTCCCGGGTGAAGGGTGTTAGTCCCGTGGTACAACAGGGATGGAGGGAGGGGTGCACCCAGGCAAACCCTCCTTGGCAGCAGCTAAAGAGCACCGGGCTCGTTTAAAACTTGACCAAATACCAATTATATTTTCTCGAGAGGGGAACGAACGACTGTAACCGCGACTCTAATTCCACCGCACGGCAACGCCGCCTGCCCTCCTCCCAGCCCTTCCCGGGGCCGGAGCAGCCGCCTGGAGCCCGGGTACCACGCCATCACCCGGGGCATGCATCCATCCCACCCCATCCTACCCTACCCCACCCACACCCCGGCTTGGGGCGGGCGCTTCTCACCTGTGGGGCGGCCCCTGAGCCCGGCCCAGCCCGAACATGCGCCGAGCTCCGGCAGCCGCCGCTCCGCGCACACCATGCGAGGCGGCTGCGGCGGCCGCCGGGCAGCACCAGCAGCACAAGAAGAAGGGGGAAAAGAGCCAGCCCTGCCCTCCCTCGCCTCCCTCCCTGCTCGCTGCCCGTCGCGACGCCTCCATGGAGTCCCGCCCGGCCGGCGGCGCCGGTGCCCGGTACGGGAATGGGGCTGGGATGCTCCGACCCGGGAGGGATGAGCGGCGCACGGAGAGGGGGGGGTCTTTGGGGGTTCCCTGAGGGTTCCCGGGGGTCTGGAGCCCATCGGTGGAGTTCGGCCCCTCTGGGCTGCCCTGGGGCCGCCCTGGCCACCAGGCTGCCCCTGCAGAGGGCTGTGACCACCTGCGAGCCCCGCACCCCCCGGCCGCAGCCTCACCGGGTTTTGCGCTTTAAGGGCTTTTCCCTTCTTCTTAGACAAAAGCAGAAGCTTGAGCTAATGACATACCTTCGGTAATGATATGCAAATTGACTTCGGGCTTCAAAGTGGCGTTGAAGAGCGTGTGGTGTCTGTGGAGGAGCAGGTCCTTCTCCCTGAGCTCCTGTTTGCACAGCTTGCAACACTCGTGACAGCACAACGCTGACCTTAATTACTGTGGGACTCGACACCTCCCTGCTCGCCCTCACGAAGGAGCTGCAGGTGGAGAACTTTCCCCGCTCCAGGTGTGCGCTCCCACTGCCCCCGAAACACATGAAGTTCCCTTGCGTGCGTGGGAGAGACTCGTTCCTTCCGAGGCGGAATCAGTCCGCAAATAACATTCTTCCCCGCTGATGACAGCGTGTTAAATTTTAGACGTGGCCGCGTTAAAGGTCTCTTTGTGGATTTTCTCTTTGACAGCAGATTTTTGTAGTAATCTGCTTTGTAATCTATGCAGGAGGAGAAGCTTTTGAGAGTGAAGTTAGTTGTTGGAGAGGTCAGCGAATCACTTCTTGAAAGGGCGGTAATGGGTCTGTTCGTGGTTCTTCGTGAGGTGTTGGAGTGGTGAGCTCTGCCCCTGCCTGCCTATTTTCCTTTTATCTTTAAGCTGAAACCAGCAAACGGTAACTGTAGACTTTAGTTCTTCTGCAGAAATCACGATAGAAAACTTTATATAAGTTACAGTTGTGCTCATTTCTGGTGGCATTGATATGAAGGTTGGAGTTATTACGGAGGCCAAAGGATGTGGTGTAGTGGCACTTAAAGCAGCGAAGTCCTGTAGGATTTGAAAATCCAGAGTGTTAGACCTGCTAATGATCAAAAATCACATCTCTATTAGTATTTATATATATAACCCCATCCCTGGAAGTGTTCAGGGCCTGGTTGGACGGGGCTTGGAGCAACCTGGTCTAATGGAAGGTGTCCCTGCCCCCGACAGGGGTTTGGAACAAGATGATCTTTAAGGTTCCTTCCAACCCAGGCCATTCTATGATTCTGTGACTTTTTAAGAGCTTTATGTGATTTTGTTGCCATGTTTTGTCTTGATAACTCTTTACTAAACCACTAATTTTTTTAATATATGGGGGTTTTTTTAACTCCAGGGTGGAAAGGTGGGCCATGTGTTTGCAATAATGGCTTTAAATTACATCATTAAGTGGCCTCCAGGTGTTGTGTTGGTGCTGCCAGTAGCAGCAGGCTGAGAGATTGTGGTTGCATTGGGCTTCAGGAGGTTTTGAGTGTGGGGAAGAAAGTTTGCAAAAACATTTAGAAGCAGGAAGGAGTTTGGTGAATTTTGTTAGATTGGGCAGGTTGTCCTGAAAGCCTGTGTCGCTGAAGCTGCCGGAGAACTTGGTGCTGGGTGCTCATTGCCTTTCTGGAGCTCCATCTACTGGAACCAGCTCACCCATTCCAGGGGGACACTGCACTGGGATCTAAAGGGATTCAGATGTGCTACAAAGTGTTGAAAATGTATGTATCGGGATTTTGGCTAATTTGTTGGGAAATAATACTGTTTCCCTATTGTACTCTGCATTTTGCTTAAAAAGCTCCTTTAAAACCCCCAGTGAAGATCCTGGACAGTGTTTTTGTAGGGCTGAGCTTGTGGTTTCTTGGGTTTCAGGTATGTTTTGAGAACAGATTGGGTTTATTAGCTCATAGTTAGAGGACACAATAGTCTAGTGGACTGGTTGGAACTCAAAAGTAAACACCAGATTTTTGGAGTAGGAGTGACGAAAAGTGACTTCCCATTTTGCAGATTTTCAGCTTTTGTCTTCAATTTGATAGTAAAACTTTCAGTCATCTTTTGTGAAAAAGCAGTTGTCAGAAGGCGGTCTGAATGTTGAGATGGTCATTCAGATATGCTTGACTTAATGGCTGGAAACTCACATGCAAATCAAACAGAGCAGTAGCAAACTGAAATGTCAGTTTACTTTTCTTTCTCTCTAACTAAAATTGCCTTCCTGAGCTGATGAAATCTAACTATATCTGCATCAAATTTTTTAATTTTGACCAATCCATGTTTTCTGTCAGAACGGGAAAAAATGAGAGAAAGATCCCAGACCGCTTTGATTCAGAGTGCAAACTCTGCCTTGCTTCTTTTGTTTTTTATTTCTTGGGTTTTTATCCTCAAGTAGCTTGCTTAGTTGTTTCTGTGCTCTGAAATGGAGAGAATAATAACTATTTTCTTCTCGAAGTCATTGTGCCAAAGAATAACTCTTCAAAATGGCTTTAGGAGTCCTGAGTGCCAAGACAACTTGCTGCTGGTACTTTTTCTTTTTGTATTCTTGAGTGTTGACTCAGTAGGCATGTTCAAGAGAGTTATAAAGGTGCATTGAAGTGCTGTGCTTGAATTTTTATTTCATTGGAGAGCAAGTGGCATTGTTATTGGTCAAGGTACTGTGAAGTATGCTTAGCAGATGACTTCTGAAATATGAAGTCATGTTGTTGGAAGCTCTCAGGGAAACATAATCTGAAATGTCATGTAAAGCAATGATTAAAGGCAAAGCAACAATTCCCTGTTTGTTCAAGTGTTTCGTGTCATTCCTATATGTTATTTTTAAGAGAGCCTAAGGTACTGTTCAGCAGTGGATTTGGAATAAAAGCATGATTTTAAGTTACAAAAACCCATGTTACTAATTTGTTTTGAAAATGCTTTGTACAGATTTAACAAAAAAACAAACAAAGAAAACTAAAAACAAACCTAAAAAACGTTTCAGCTCAGTTTAAGTATTACAGGAAAATACCTTTTGGGCCGAAATGAAGTCTAAGTCAGCATAAACAAGCACAAACCAGACTTTACAAACTGCTGAAGATGCACAGGTAACTATCTTGTTACCTACCAGTCAGCCTTTATCATTGCTAGGTAATGCAGAATTCAGCCAAAAGGGGAAATTACATAACATCCCTCCCTAAAGTCTCCCTGAATCTTATTTCAGAAGGAATACAGACCTCTACTCTGATCTTGCAGTCTTTAGGAAAACAATTCTTAGGAGACTTCTTTTTTTTTTTTTTTCTGGCTTTTTAGCATGAGTATGGCAGGGTGAGCTTCCATTTTCCTTCATGCTTTTCTGTTTGCTGGGTTCCTAAATGTACTCAGTACCTTTGCATGACCGTGGTCTGGTGCAGCTCTTGTTGATTCCACATTAGTTTTAATAAGATGAGAGTAACTATTAAAAATTGAGAGTAACTATGTCAGAAGTGTAGATTGACCAGAGGCAATAATACTGTGAGAAGTCAGAGGGCTTGGAGAAAAGAGCAAGGTTGTCTAAAGGCCTTTAAAAACCCAAAAATGAACGATATGAACCTCATGTGACCTTTGAAGTGACAAAGATTGTAGAGCATTTGAGTTGAAAAAGAAGAGCTATTAAAGCTTGTGAAGTATTAATATAGTCTTATTTATTATTAAAATTTAATTGCAGCAATCCTGTAAATTTCTATAATGCCACATATATTTGTTTTATTTCACTCTTGACCCTTTGTGAGGTAATTTTAATTTGTACATTCCAATAGGCTAGTGCAGTTTGGAGGATGCTTGGATTGATAATTTGTATTTTGCCAGACTATGTTGTGTGTCTTTTCTATTCTGTTAGATGCAGGCAGCTCTTCTAGCTGGGAGTAATCACCTACTGTGGTGCATTTAGCCCTCTGTGAGTAGTGCTGGTAGTACAACAAGGAAAGGGAACTGCAGAAATGACACCAATAGTTTTTATTTGTCTGAACAAACCTGTTTAATGGATTTATTGCATTGTTTGCCTGTTCAAATACAGGATGAGAACTATGAACATAACGCAGCCTAGATCCTGCTTGGTCCAAGTCAAACGTGGTGGGACCAAGGGAACAACACAAGTCTGCCAATTCCCTGGGCTTTGTGCAGCTCACCTGTCTGCTTTGCCACATGCCTTTGTTTTGTGAGCCTTTGCTGGAACAGAAGGGCCTAAAAGTTGAGTGTCTTCTCAGCAGACCTTTGATATTGCTGAAGCATCAGTAACTCAGTGGTCTGAGAGCTGAGTTACACTCAGAAATAAATGGTGTCATATTCCCTGTACAACTCGAAATACTAAGATATCCTGAATTCCAGAATTGCATCACTGTTGTGTCTCTATGCAGAATATTTGGAGAACATGAATATTGAAACCTTTCCAGTTGCTTTGCTGTTGAAGTAATGACATTTCTGCAGCGCCGAAGAGTCTTAGTTGTGGGCCAGAAAACTGCTCAAGAACACAGAAAGATAAATGCTGAGGTATTACTAGCTTGGCACATAGAACAGGAAGGGATATGGTAGAATTAATTTTCTTGCATTAACTTATTTGCTTTTGAATTAGGAAGAAATTTCTGTATTGTCTGAAAACTGAATAGTAACAAATTATTGTGAGAACTGCTTACTTGTTCTTTTCATCCAAGATTATTTCTGATCTCGTGTGGGTTTGGAGATGTTTGCAGAAGAGGAAAAGAATTCTTCCCAAGTGATGTGCTTTTTATTTTCTTTGAATGTAGGGATTTTTTTTTTTCCATCCTCAAAGCATTTACAGCACGTTGCTCAAAAGCAGTCATCTGTTTAGAAAAATAGTTGATTTTGGAATGACCTGGCAAACTTGAAAAGGCTGAAGGAAATAAGCGCAGCTGTGTCCTGGTATCTCCTGATGTCTCTGATTAGCCAGCATTAGGAGGGCACAAAATGGTGTCATGGCAAGAGCTTCTATATTCAGTGGTGATCTTCTGGAAAACAAGGGATGGGGAAGCACATCCTGGTGTCAGTGACGGTACCTCCCACCTGTGGATCGCCCCACCGGGTCGTGGCCCTGTATTGGATGTGTGTGTGTGGGAGCTCAGGGGGCCGCAGCCCCAGCCCAGGCGATGGGATGGGACTGGGCACTGAGGGAGTGGCAGGAGCCCATCACCCCCACACACCTGCCTGCTCGGGCTGTGAGGGTGGCAAAGCCCTGTCCTTGTGGGCTCCCCCTTGGAGGCACCAGCTCGAGCTGTTATTTTATTAACAGATTCAATTATTTTAAGGATCGGGACATGGAGACTGCTGTGGGAATGAAGGAGTGGAGCTGGCGAGGAGACCTGGTGGTTCCGTGAGTGTGGGGGAGATGGAGCTCCCGTGCCAGCTCAGGGGTGCAGGTGCCATTGCCAGAGAAGTTCCTTGCCCCTGGAATGCAAACCTTTGAAATGTGCTTAGGGAGGCTCCTCATGCCATGTGGCTGCTCGAAGTGTTAGCCACGGCGAAGCTTTGGTAGCCAGAGTGGCACAGCATTGGTAGGGAGCGATATTGTGTAATTACTGCTCCTTCCTCTTTGTATAAAATGAAGCTGCTGGCATGTGAGACTAATCTCTTTTCAGTTCCAATTAATATTCTGCAAAGAGGTTGTTTAAGAATTTATTGCCTTTTTTTTTTGACCACATGGCAAGAAGCAATCCTCCCTAAATCTCTTTGTAAAGATAAACTGGACGTGGCGCTTAGTGCTGTGGTTTAGTTGACATGGTGGTGTTTGGTCACAGGTTGGATTTGGTGATCTTGGGGGTCTTTTCCAACCGTAATGATTCTATGATAGAGATAATCCAGTGCTAATTGTTGTTTCTTTGTACATACTGAGCTCTCCATCACCACAGTAGTAAGTTATGCTGCCAGGTATAATCACTGTTGCTGCTGGTGGTTTAAAAAAGACACAGAAATGTTTCTATCAGCACTATGAGTGTTTGTGTTGCCTTTTAATGACATAAGAATAACATTAGCATGCAAAAATCGAAACTGTGTTACACAGACAACCCTTGGAATCAAGGCAGTGAAGGAGGCCAAACCACCTTGTTGTCCAAATTGTTAAATATAAAATAAAATCAAGAGCAAATACCTGAAAATTACTTATCGGGAAACTTTTGAGGTGAAATTATAGTAACTAAAAAGAAGTGTTTCAGTGGGACAGCAGAAGGCAGCTGTGTGGTATAGGTAGAGGTATGGCAGCAATGAACCCAGAATTCACTAGGGTAGCTGTGCTCTTGTTTCTGAGTACGATGCAGGCAGTGTCATCACTGCTGAGCCAGACTCTGCTGCTCAGGGCCCTGAGATGGAAGGTCTCCGCTGTGGTCACAGAGATTTTGCTGTGAAGGTTCTTTGGGCTAGGAATATAATTTCATTAGATGCTTTCCTCTGATCTTGCATCTCATTTGCTTTACATGTTTGGGACTAAGTTATGTTGGGGAAGCCAGGGGTGTGTCCACCACTCCCCACTCCAAGAGTCTCCTGATAATGGGGAGAAGGGAGTCCCCAGTGTCTGGGCTGCTCAGTGCTGGTTTCTCATCCAGTACTGGTTCAGCTCAGTGCTGCTTGACACTGTGTTTTCTTCTCTTCCTGCAAGTGAACTTACCCATGCGCACTACCTCAGCTGACTCATGCAGATAAGGTAGATTTGGCAGAGGAATGCATTCATATTTTAGGATATGACTGATTTAACTTGCTTTCAGTGTTTCACAGTACTGAAGGAGTTCTTGAATTACTATTAAAAGCATTACTATGAAGGCACAAACTTCAGATTTACCTTTTTTGTAAAGTTCTGATAATCACTGAGCCTGAATGAGTAGTTCAGCATCTTGCACAATAGGTTTTTTTATTGAAGTCTGTAAAACCCAATAACAATTCATAAAGCTTATACACTGCAAACTTACAGTAAGAAAAGTCAACATCATGCACACATTGAACTAAAATTGTGCATAAATGTAGTAACGCACATGCTCAAAAAGTCTTCTGTCTCCTTCCTTTTGACCATGGGAAACATAATTATTTTCTTTTGAAAATGCTTTACTGTTCATTATTATTCCACATTTTAATTTTGCTTATTTCTGCTTGTTAATTTTGTTGCTGTTAAAATTAAAAGGACTTGATGTTTAAGTAAAAGGGGCATTGCCTAAGATATCCTGAGTAATTTTGCTTCCTACTGGAGGCAATGGGGATGCAGTGGAGTAAGGAGATCAGGTTTTACTGTAACTCACAGGATATACTGTAGTTATGATTTGTGAAGCACCCCCAGTGATGGTGCCTGGGGCAGAGAACGAAGATTTCATAAATAACATAACCACAAGGGGAACCACGTGACTGTCCTTGCAAAACCTGCTGCCAAAAAGCAAAAAAAAAGGCAAAGCACCTGGTAAACCCAAACGGGAAATGGCCTAAATTTGGAAATATTTCAGATCTTAGTTTTTTTACATTTATTTTCTTTAGTTAAAAGAAGGCATAGCTATGTGTGGGAAAAGAGAGGTTTCATGCTGAAGGTTGTCTGAGCATATAATTGTTTCTAGAGAAGTGGCATTCAACTAAAAACCTGCCAACTTCACCCTTGAAGAACTTGGCAGAAACAGCCAGAGCCTTCACCATACAGGCCTTTAAGGACCATTTGGAGAATACAGCATTAATTAGAAATTGTACAATAAGCTACTGAGAATGATGAATAATCTTTTCAGAGTAGTTCATAGATCCTGCCATGGAAGCACCTAGTTAATTTTAAATTGTAACCAGTATATATTCCCAGCTGGGGGGAAAAAAAAAAAAGCCCTGGTAATGTCTTTTATCTCCTGCTGTGGCCCAGGTACACAGTGCTGTTAGGAACATGTAATAGAGTCATTAATGGGGCAGCCTGTGGATCTGTTACAATAATTCTTATCCCAAACACAGCCCAGGCTTTTCCTGTACAGGATGCCATAAAACCAGCAAGAGATTTAATCAGCTCTGTTAATAGATTCAGAGTATCTTCCTGGAATTATCCGGTGGCTTATCATTTTTGGGTCTTCCTTCAGCAGTGTGTGTCTTCATTATTGGTACTGATTTGTATAATCTAGCAAATGGATAATTTCTGACATTAGATGCTCTTGGAGAAACTAATTTATCTAAGTAGATTGTAGCTGATCAACTTCCACAGTCCAGCTGCTTCTGCTGCTTGTAGTTCCACACAGGGCCAGAACTGCTGACAGGCCAGCAAAGCAGTTCAGGAGCGTACACTGTTTTATTTTGGGCAAAATGAGCCAGTTGAGCTCACTCCACTGATTAAATTGTTAATGCCAACACACCTCATTTCCCATGGCAATAGAGAGAGATTTTTTACAAAGAGCATGGAAAGTCTCAGCTCCTCCCAAAGGTACAGGCACTAACAAAATGCAGCATTTTGGCAGGTGGATTGAAGCCTGTTTTGCAGAGAATCCTTGCTGGGAAGAAACGCTTGCCCCTCTCTCCTGTGTGCTTCTCCCATTTGCAGCTATTATTGCCCGAGTTCCCCTGCGTGTCAGCTGCTCTCGTTTGGCTCTCGGTTCTGATGCCTCGGTTTGCGATGTGCTCCAATTACTACCACATGCAGCAATTCCTGTTGTCCCAGCTCTGTAATTACAGGGACATTTGGCTGCTTCTGCCTGGTTCGCACCGAGTGAGAGGTGGTGATGCTGCCGCAGGCAGGTCTGTCCATCAGAGACCCGCTGGCAGCTGCCAGCACCTCCCACATTAGTGGCGTCCAGGGATGACACGAACGCGTGCCAAGGGCTGGCTCCTGAGCCGCCGGCTTGCGGGATGCTGTGGCTGAGCCGCGGGTGATGCTGCTCGTCGCTCCCGCGGTACCTCCGCTAGGGTCCAGCCGCCGGCGCGGTGCCGCAGCAGGCGCTGCTGGATGTTCGTGCCCCGGCGCCGAGTGGCCTTACCATGACTATGTCAGACAGCGCGGGAGACAGGGCAGAGAGGTAAGTGGCAGCATCTTCCCTCTGCTCTGGCTCAGAGGCAGTGCCGATGCTGCTGGTGGAACCTGCAGCCCACCGGGGCATGACTAATCACTTTGCTAAAATGCTGAGCGCTCTCTGAGTTTAAAGTATTTCTCCCTTGGTTTGCAGCATCGATGTAAGGTGTGTATTGTGTTCGGGTCTAAAGCCCCTGACTTGGGAGCTGCATCCAAAGGCAGGTTTTCTTGGAGCATGAGGGAAACGTGCAGCTTGTGTTTGTGCTGCTGCTGTGGGTGGCACTGTGTTGTTAATTCTTGTTCCAGAAAAGATGCCAGATAACGAATATCTTATTTGTGCTTTGAGCTTCAGCAGTGGTTGTCTTTTCTTTGTCATCTTCCTGTTTCAAAGGAATATTTTGAAAAGGTTTATTCATGTTGAAGGGGGTAATTCTCCTGCATGACAAGCAACAAGCAAACAAAAACCCCAGGTAAAATGTTACTAGTCTAAATATTTTAAAACAGATGATAGTGTGTTTTATAGCATGTTAAATATGATATTTGGTTCAGGGACACAGACTTAAAAAAGGAAGATAGGACTTTCAGTACATGTAAGCAATAATTGGCAAAGTTTTAATTATTAAGTAGGGCTCAGCATAGTTGGGTGGACATGATACTGCATATTGGATAAGACAGATGCCAAGGCTCGGGTAATCAATATGTGCAAAGCACTTGGAGAATGTCCTGGGTGCAGAAGGATTTGCAGTGTATCTGAGATGTGATAACAACAGCCATCATGAACAGCATCACATAATGTTTCTCTCAAATTCACAGTCCAGTTTTTCATATATATAGTTATGCTCTTTATTTCTTTGCAGTCATTATTAAACCCAAAGCACTGCTGCAGCAGGTGGTTATTACTGATGTTATCTGCAAGTTCTGTGCTTCCCTGCCTTTTCCTTAAGATGATATCAGGACTTTGCTTTCTGTTTTTCCTTTCAGCAGTCTGTGTTGTGCCATTTTTAAGGAGCCAACACAGTTTCTAAGTCACAAGATAGATCACGTTAGTTAGAGCTGTTCAGAGTCAGGAACACGATGGGGATTTGTTTGCATTTTGTTGGAGGATGTTTTGCACAGACTTGTATACATGTTAGTGCAGTATAGCTCTTTGATCATTAAATGCAGATGTTTTAACTGTCCTAACACTGGCCAGGTGACCTTAACTTTGTTAGTGCAAGGCCTTATTGTTTCTTCTGTGGTTTGTTTTTTTTTTTTTGTCCAGCAGTTCTGGTGGTGATGAACTTGGGCCAAACTAACTCAGCTGGTCTGTATTATCCTGTTGCCAGTGACTTAAAGACCAGCTGAGAACTCTTGTGACGGGTCAGGCTGACATCTGAATGTTATGAAGGAGAAAAGTACAGCCAGAGTAAGCCACTGAGAGTCTTCTGACTTTGAGAGGCAGCAGCAGTTTATTTTTTTTTCCTCTGAGTGACTTCTTAGGGACAGTGAAGTTCCCAGGAACAACCACAATGTGACATTTTAACCCACCTCTGAGTCTGTAGTGCTCTATTGCACAGGGACCATCCTGAACATGAGCTGAGCTAAGGCAGATATTTCAGCAGCAGTTGGTGTAATAATCTGATTCACATTGACAGTGTCTCGTTCTTAAGGTGACAACATGGTGATGATGTCACCAGCCTGTAGTCTGTCAGCCTTACAGTGAGATGTGCGTTGTCACCCAGTGCTCCCGCGTGCTGGTACCTGAGCTTGTCAAATTGCTGTGCTCCCACATGGCAACTTCTGCATGTCCAGGTTCTTACGTAAAGCACCTGCAGTTTTATCTTATTTTCGGAAAACAGAAAACTTAAAATTGCCTTTCACATGTTACTTGGTCATAGTTTAAGAAAAAAAAAAAAAGGCAGGCCCAAATCCACAAACTTAATGGAAGTCACTTGCATTTTTTGCAATCACTAGAAATGGAATAGCAGATTATGCTTGGGAATAAGGCTGGAACTGGAGAAGGAGGGTTCAAATGCAGCAGGAACGCACTGGTGGCAGGAGAACAGATGTGCTGAGCTTGTTATCTCTTCTGGCAGGTCACCTACGTCAGACCTCAACGTGGCGTTGCGTGAATGTATGGCAGCTCTGGATTTATTTCTTAACAACAAGTTCTCAGATGCTTTGGCTTCTTTACAAGCAAAGTAAGTTGATAAGTCTTACTAGTTTTCCTCTATTTTTCTTTGCTTCACCATCTCTCAGGAGGTTTTGACTAGACAGCTGGTTCTCTGTTAATAATTGATAAGTCTTTATGGTTTTGGTTCAGAAGAGGATGGTAAATTAATGTGTTAAGTTTTGAGGAAGATAGATAAGTGCTTTACACTTGGGTGAATAAATAGCAAGATTGATCAGAAGTATCTACCAGGAGTATGGAATTGATGCCCAGAGAAGTAACCCCTCAGCTGTAGTGCATTGTGTGAGATTCTTGCTCCTGCAGGAATAAAACCCATCATGTTACTTTATTTTTGTCTCCTTTCCCATATTTTTCTGCATATTCTGAGAATTTGAAAATGTGTAGTTTTGTGTCTAAATGAGCAACTGACCATGAATTGAAGGTTTGAGACACATTAGGTATGAACTCTTTTTTTTTTGTCATTGTTTTTTAATAACCATTTGCAGAAACCTCCTCACAGCTTATTTTGCAATTCAGTGTTGTGGTCATGCCCTCTGTTTCCTAATTATGTTGCAGCCCTACATGTAATGAGCAGCCCAGCTGCAAGCAGCGAGGTCAGAAAATCGTTTCCAAAATTTGTTGTGTCTTACAGTGTCTGTGATCTGTCATACCCTGTCCTGAAGTTACCTTGCCTTGTGGCAGTCTGGGGTTAATTCAAATCCCCCCACACCCATCCACCCAGTTTAGTCCATTTATTCTTGAGACATCAGCAAATTATGTCATGCCTTCTTTTGGAACACTGGAATATGGAGCAAGTAAAATTCATAGTAATGGCCGTGTGTCAGGGGTAACTACAGTGAAAGCATATCTGCTTTGTTGAGGTATCAGCCTCATATTTGATGCCATAATCTGTAGCTTAACCATGTAAGTACATTCTGGGAAAGACATTGATAAAAATTGTAGTGTGAGCTGTATTAATAATGCTGATTTTATTCACAGTGTCGTTTAGTGTTTATATATCATCAGATGATTTCATAAAAGCAGTAAGAAGAATAACTGTGTTTTCATTAAATTCTGACAGTAAAGCCCCTGTGCCCATCTGGAAGTGCTTACTCAGTGCTTAGCATAAAATAAGGCGATATTTTATTGAAGCGAGTTTCCAAAACACTGCAAAAGCTAGTGGGGCTGTGGGTTGGTTTTTTTCCGTAAATCCATTTTTCCTCCCTTGCATATGGTTTTCATTCAGCATTTGTTGGGCTCTGCAGAGCATATTTCATGAGCTGATACTCCAGTTTTGTACCTGACTGTATTCCACGCTGCAAACCCATTTTGAAACTGATCTTTCATGTTAGCCTGTTATTGTGAGAAGGCCCCTGTTCCTCTTGCCTTTGTCAGTGAGAGAAACACAGAGTTAATGATCTCTGTGAGTGCAGTGAAGAAACAGCATGCTAATTTTCCCCTCAGATGATATCCATTATGGACACTGCCCATCTCTTTAAGGAATGAGAAGAGTGGGTATGGATGGTAGTGCTGAGGATTTTCTTTAGGAGCCATCAGTTCCTTGGTGTTCCCTTTTAGTGTGCTGAGATTTGAGATTGGTTTTCACAGTCCATAAACATACTGCCTTTGTATAGAGAAAGACTTTTCAGTTTTTATGTGCTTGTGAAGAATTTCATATCATGGCTTTTTGCAGCTTTAACACAGTGTAGGAGATAACTCTGCTCTGTATTACACTAGTGCAGATTCACTAGATTACTCACATTTGGCTTCCACAATAAGTGTATTTTCAACTAATTTGTACCATGTGAAGCTGACAGAAGCTTTGGCAATGTATGGGAGTTAAAATCGGAAGAGCTTTCCTAGCAGCTTAAAAATAAATATCTGAGGATGGTGTCTAGACTTGTGTTGGGGTAAAGCTCTGTTTTCCCTGTAAGAAAAGCATATCCAGCATAATGAGGAGATCTCATTTCATAGAAAAGTACATCTGGTGGTTTTGCTTCACATTATATAACTTTTCTTGTTTCCTGAGCTACCTTTTAGCGTCAATATTCTTTATTATCGTTAACGATCTTTGTACAATAGTGGGTTCTGACAATCTTATGCTTTCTGCAATAAGTTTAATGAAATTAATCTTTTATATGGAGCACTCACACAATATCGAAGAACTCAAGAAATTTCTTAAATTCAATCCCAAGCACAGCAGTGATTTACAATATCTAATGTGTTAACTTGTAACCATGAGTAACACAAACTGTCTGGTCACTGGAGTGGGGGAAAAAAATCTCTTCTTCCTTCTCAACCCTGAGACACAGTAAATTGATTAAACACTGACTGGGTTTTAGCCCTCGTGTAATTGCAAACAGTTAATAATAAATTAAAGAACTGATTCTGGTGAGATGTCCCCTTGCCTTCCCAAGAGAAATGCTGAATATTTTAATAATTATCCTAAGGGGAAGCATGATATAAACCCCTGATAGTTTGTTGGTGTCAGATCAGCTGTGAGAATGGTAAATAAGATCAATTCATGGCAGAGTGATCTGGACATGTCGAGCTACACCACGTGTGTTGCTGCTTGCAATGTTATAGGAACAATACAACAAGGATTCATTCCAGGCAGTTGATTTTATTCTGAAAATAGACTCCAAAAAGCATTTGGTGTTGTTTGATGGAATGCTAATTCTAGAATGACTGTGTTTGAAAGGCAAATTCAATCATTTGATGTGGGAGTACCTCAGGTAGGTGTGAAGAGATTATGTTCCTGCTCAGCTAGTTGTGAAAATCTTGTTGGAATAGTGGAGTTCTCTTACTATCTTTTACTATCACTGGGATTTTTAATGTAAGCCCATTTGACAACATTAAATGTTATCTTGTGTATTCAGACCTTTCAAAAGTTTAAGGAGGTTACTAAGGAATAGCAGCCTTTTGTAATGCCTGTTCATGGTGTGGTGAAATGTTCTTGCCCTTGTAGAACAAAAGCAAACATGAGGTTGTTCAGTGGGGTGGAGGAACTTTCTCTGGGAACTGATCTCACAAAGATAGGGTGTGATTGTCAAACAGAGTGATGAAAGACTAAGGGGAAGCACACAGAGGGAAAATGAAGCTCTAGACAGTGTTTGGATAAATAGGTTGCACAGCTCTGCTGAAAGCTCAAGTTAGCTGTTTATTATAAAGCATGTCATGAACATGTAAAAGGTCACTTTTTTTAGGGTTTTCTATTTTTTTATACCTGGAGTCTGGAAGAACACCAGTTTCATAGCCTTTGTAAACAAATTAAGTGCTACCAAAACCTGCCTTGATTGTTAGGTTCTCCTCTTGCCTGGAAGAACGTACTAAATTCCAAATTTTGGAAAACAGCTTAGATCAAAGAGGCTCAGGGATTCTCTTGTTGAACCACAGCTTTTTGGCTTAGGCTGTTCTGGTGGCTTATGAGAGTGGCTTTTGCTGGTTGTTCTCTTCATGCCAGTGGGGAGTGTTCACAGGACACAGGTTTTTGTTGGAAAACGTTGATTCATCAAAACGGAACATTTTTTGTGGAAGCTCATGCAGCTGGTCTGGTGGGTTGTTTGGACATTGAGTGGAACTTGGGATCAAAGACAAGGAAAGCCTTCAGGCCCCCTGGCATCACATTCTCCTGATTTAGGTTTGATTTGGACCTTGATCTTGGTTGCACCTCCAGTGAGGACACTTGAATGGTCTGTGCTGGTCTTTGTTGGATTTATTTCAATTCTTGGAAGCATCATGATCCTAAATCATGGACTTGAACCTGGGGGTTCTGTCAATGTGTGTCCTGTCTGCTGGATTACTGTTAAAGGGCCTACAAAAAAAGATTTTGGGCACTGTGTTTTTCACAAAAGATTACTTAGTCCCAGGTTAATTCTGAGGCCAACCTGAGCCAAGATTTTTGGTTTTTCATACTGCAGCTGGAGAGCTGTCACTGTCCTCACTTAAGCACTTGTTTTCAAGCAGGAATTAAAGTGTTCTCCAGCAGCTCCAAGAAAGGGCAGAGCTGCGCCGAAGTTGGAGAAGAGGCATGTGGCAGAACTCCACAAGTGCCTAAAGATATTACTTATAATCCTCTTATTCAGTCATGTGATACCAACTGCTGGGATAAGTCATTAATCACAATATTAGTTGTATTTATGTCATACAGGCTTGTTAACTCCAACAATGTCCTGAGGAAAGTGCTGCTGAGGAATCAAAAGAAGGAAAATAAAAAGCTATCGAGTTTCATTCTGTATCCATCCATATAAAATCCAGGCCTTAAAACTCCTGACAATATGCCAGGATGTAACTGGCAACTTTAATTGCGTGGTTAGTAGAAATAACATAGATAAGTTACATTTGGTTGCATTTCTACCAGCATCCCAACCGCTGGGAAAAAAAAAGAATTAAAAAAAAAAAGAGGAAATGTGAATGTTTATAAGTACCAGTTGGCTAATGATAGACATTAATTACTATCTCCTTTAAGTATTAGAAGCAACATGGATGAAACCATTGATTAGGGAAGGGGTGTTCTGGTATCAGAAGCAAATTACCGGATAGAGAAATCTTCACATCTATGTGAAAAGTACCAATTTTCCTTTTAGTGCAATAAATTGAATATTTATCTGCTTGATTTTGAAAGCAAATCTCTATAATTTTGGAAGGGTGCTATTTCAGTCACTCCCCTGTGCTTTGAATTTGAACCTCTGGAAGGGTTTTAGTTTAGTAAATAGAAGATGAAGTGTGTGTCTCTCTGCACTGAGGCTGATGAATAACCAAATGAACAGGAACACTTCATCAGGCTGGCATTTTAGAGTGGGTTCATTTTTTTTTCCTACTTTTCATTATCAATATACTGAAAGAGTCATGATGTATGAGGCCAAGACAGAGCTGTCCTGGCTCCGCTGGATTTTAAACTAATTTTTCTATTATCTCTCTGTTCTTCTTACCTTGCAGATGAGATGGATGTGAGCATAGGGTGGGGTTTAGAGCACTTATGGCTCTTAGGTAATTTCCCAAAACAGCTTTTCTGCTAGATTGGTTTAGATGGTGAGGGCAAGCAGGAATTAAGGGCAGCCACAGAGCACAGACTGCAGTGAAGTTTAAAGATGTGCACTGCAAAAATTCTTCAGTGCAGCCAGCCTGGGCTTTGCCATGTGTATTGGAAAAAGTAGCCCTTCATCATACCTGAGCTTCCCCTCAGGCACCAGCTGTCTGTGTAATGCTGTCTGCACCAACATGGGGTATTATTTTAACCTCTAGATGTAAAAAATATATCTACAAAGGAAATCAAGGTTTATCATCCCATGTATTTTTCTTTGGTGATTTTATTGCTCAGTGTCATTGAGAGGGGGTTGCTTTAAGCATAGAAAAGGTTTATTTTTTGCTTCTGGAAAACACTAACCAAACATCAAGGACTCCTAGGAATACTTAAGGGTGTTTTACTCCACTGAGCAAAGTAATTAATGCATAATAATATAAGAATTTTTAGTAAACTTCAAGGGATCCAAGTCACAATGGTGAGTTACTAGCTCTTTGATTAATGTAGGGTTATCTGAAGTTATCCTTAAAGTTGTCTTTCAATTCAGTCCAGGTATTACAACTTTGGGGAAGCAGGTGTGTTTCCAGGGGGGGAAATTAATTGGATTGAGGTGTCTTTAAAGCCTGGCTTTTCCCCTTACAACAAAACCACAGGATTGGAGTAGCTGAGTTTGGAAGGTCACATACTCAAGCAGGGCCACCTATGCACTGTTGACCAGGAAGTGTCCGGACAGCTTTGGAATGTCTCCAAGGATACAGACCCTGTGAGCTCTCTAGACGATGTGTGCCAGTGCACGGTCACCCTGCTGGTAAAGGAGTTTTTCCCAATGTTCAGTGTGTTTCAGGCTGTGCCCGTTGCCTCTGATCCTGTCCCTGGGCACCACTGAGAAGAGCCTGGCTCTGTCCTCTTTGCTTCTTCCCAGCTCCCTCAGCCTTTCCTCATAGGAGAGAGGTTCCAGTCGCTTGATGATCATCATCACCCTGCTCTGGATGCGTCCTTGTGCTGAGGAGCCCAGAGCTGGGCACAGCACTCCTGGTGTGGGCTCACCAGTGCTGTGCAGAGGGCAAGGAGCCCCTCTCCCATCCTGCTGGCAGCAACACCCCTCTCAGTGCAGCCCTGGTTTTGCCCAGGGCACATTGCTGGCACACCACTTTCTCCTTGAAAGGAAAAGAAAATGAAGGGGCTGCTTTTGAGAAACTCTTGAAGGACGTGTATTGAGAACAGGTGTGCTGAGGGTGGAGGTTTTGCTGGGAGGATATCCTTGTTTGACTGCGAGTATTTTTGAATATTCCCTGCCATACGCAGCTGTCTGATCTGTTCTGGAGTGTAAACAAGTGAAATAGCAATTTTGCTCCTTAGCAGTATTTGTCTTAAGTCATGCTGTTTGTCAGGGGTGGGTTAGCAAGGTCTACAGAGAGTTTGTGTGGCAGGAATTTATCTGAGCGTGCCCTTCAACATATTTCTCAAGACATCTTCATTAGACCTCGATGCCCAGAGATATTTTGATTCCTTTGCAGAGGATTACACTAGACATAGGTACTGGCTGAATGCTCTAAATGTGTGCAATATAGAAACCCTCTTGCCTGTCAGAGGAAAGATGCCAACAATGGCTGCACGTAGGAATTACTATTTTTCCTTGCACTAATGCCAAAGTTTTTTACTTTCTGCAAAAAAGGCACCATCTGAGGCCCCACAGAATAATAGAGTTGAACAGGTTGGGGTGGAAGGTTGGCAGAAGGGGAGAAGAGGAAAAAGCTATAATATTTGACATAGACTTTAATGCTTCTGATGGGAAGATCTGTTTCTAGACGATTCTATTTTGGCCGTGGTTGTAGTATTGTGTTACTTATCTCCTTGAGTCTGTCCTGAGTAACTCTCCCAAATTAGAAGAGTATCATCTGGTTTTGTGTCACATGCTGCAGTATTTATTAATACTCTATAAAAAAAAGCCCTATTGTCTTTGAATGGTGAACCACATGGTTAATTCCTGTGCTTTGTTTGTTAGATACCTACCCTCAGATCAGAATTGGTGCATTTTAGAAGACTTGTTGAAATTAGAGCTGTAGACATGATTTCCTGTACAAATCTGAGTCTCTTACTGTTTCTTGATTATTTTGCACGTCTCCTGTGTTTGATTTCTAGTGCATTTAGACCCCGTTCCCATCAGGCTGATGCATTTCTGGAACTGGATTTGTATTTGGTTTTTTTCAGCTGTTCTTTGCACCTTGTTTTCTTTCAGAACTAAAGACAGCATGTATCATGCCCTGACTTATGCCACAATATTGGAAATGCAAGCTATGATGACATTTGATCCTCAGGACATACTGAATGCAGGAAACACAATGAAGGAAGCTCAAGCCACCTGTCAAAGGCAAGTGTGGAGCAATTCAGTCAGTAAATAGTTCCTTCTTGAGAAAGTTTTGAAAGACATACAGGTTAAAAAGGGATGTAATTTCTTAGAAATTATGGGAAAACTGAGATTGGAAGGAACACCAGGAGACCATGTAGTCCAGGTTTCTGTTCAGAGGAGGGTCACTTATAAGGTTACAGCACATAAATGAGAGTTTTCAGCAGCCTAGTCTCCACAACTTCAGTTTACTGCAATATCTGATTTTTCTTGTCAGTTAGACTTTTGTCCTATGTGTAGCCCTGCTTCTGCAGTGTCTGCAAGTTCTTATTTGCAATGTACAGATGCTGCAGAACATTTCCCAGTGTGATAGTTGTGCTGAAGTTCTGTCTTTGTCAGCTCCACTCCCACTTTTGCACCTTCATGGACACACAAAAATAAATCATCCCCACCCCGTATCCCCTTCCTTCATCGAGACTTATTTGCATGCATGAAGGGTGAAAGGCAGATCCCAGGAGGACCATATTGACTAAGTTCTCTGTGGAATATGCTGAAATTTATGTATGTGGGGAGTTCCCAGCGGGTTGGTGAACACTAGAGGTATGTCAGTGGCTATGTGGGTGGCCAGCTGAAAGGTATTGTTCTGTGTTGTTGATGGTTCGTGTTCAGAGTGATCAGACTTCTCTTGCAGATTTAGGAAGAAATCCACAGTAGCTGATTCTATCAACAACCTTGTACATAGACAAAGCCTTGAACACTTTACTGAAGGTAACGTTGTCTCTCACGTGCATAATGCTTTCCTTTTTTTATTTCTGTGATTTGAATCATGTAGAAGTGTTCACTCAATCTGTGAATTTGAATGCCTAACCACATACAAAAATCCCTCTTTTTGTTGATTGCTGACACAGCGCTCCCAAAAATTGCCAGGTAAAGAAAGACCTAGAAAGAAGTATTGAAATGGCTATAAAGCTTCTAGGTCCAGGAATTCATAGAAGGCACCAGATGAATTCCTGCAAAGTTTCTGTAACTGTGTTTCATTTCTGTTTGGAATTACATCAGTAGTCTGGAACTGAAGCACTACAGCAAATTTGCATATTTCTCTCAGTTTGAGCTTTATGATCTTGTTCCTGTATTAACGGGCTAAGTGGTTTTTTATTACTTTTCGACTGATTGATTTGTTTTCTTCTTCTCTCTGTGTGACATTAGAGGAAATCCATGCAGAAATTTGCTATGCTGAGTGTTTACTTCAGAGAGCAGCACTCACATTCCTCCAGGTATGGACTCCTGGGTGACTTGTGGGGAGAGAAAAGTACACACCGTACAGGTTTCTTTTCTTAAAACTAATGAACTGGTAGAAGACTCTGGTTTGTCCTAATGGTGTAAGGCTCTTTCATCTGGGTCAGGTCTGGATTTTATCTGGACTATCTGCTGATGAGATATTAGAATGTTTTGTTACCCCTCGTGATTATCAAAAAAGGCTTTTCTGAGTCCACATAGTGCTGGGTGCCCCATGACACCCATCTCCACTCTCCCTCATGTGTGAAATATAACTCCAGTAAGCACCAATTTTCAAATACTGTGTATTGAGATATCAGATTAAGAAAAAACAAACAAACAAAAAAAAACCCCAAAGAAACAAAACAGAAGAGATGGTCATTGAAGCTGTGCTGGAATAAAGCAGGATTTTTGCTTCAGTCTGGCTAGGGTTTGCTTTCCCAAGACTGCTTTCTCTCTGGTGTGTTTTCGAACTGCTGTTATGGTCTGCATGGCCATTAGACTCCACACATGCTTTCTTGTTAATAGTGCTGCCTGTCTTTTAAAGAGGGAAGCTCTCCCTCTTCTTTGAGTTTCATATCTGCACTAATGAAGCTTGATTTGTTTGGTGGAGCGACATCAGCAGTACTTACTTGGGCTTCAGCATGCAATTTAAATTGTTAATCGCAGTTGCAATATCTGATTTTTTATTCTTGATTGGGCTGTACTTGCTGTATGAAAGTGGGGCCTCCTCATCCACTGAGGGGATAATAAAAGTCACAGTCAGAAATGCTTCTTGGCTCACTGGTGCTGGTAGGAAATGGAATGCAGGTGGGGGTTTTATAGGGTTTGGGAATTACCAGGTGGGCTCTGATTTATGTTGCTCATGACAGTTTATGGACCTGGTAACCCTTTTCAGCAATCTGCTCTGTCCCTCTGGTAGAAACTACTGCTCCATAGTAACACCCACTATCAGAGGAGCTTCTAGTAGTTTCTGGAGTGCTGATGATGGACTTTCAAATGGCCAAGGTGTGGCTACCTGTTTTCATTTTCCTTTGGGATGAGTAGCCTCTAGCACAGGGGGCAGTTTGGGTAATATATCTGAAACTGTGGAAGCAAGACTTTTGAGAACTTCTCCATTGTGCCTGTAAGAAAAGAGTGTTCTAAAGCAATGTCTCTTGGTTTTAAACTCTATTTTCACATATATCTGTTTTTAAAAATGTTGATGGATATATGGGGGATTTAAGAGCAAGAAAAGAATTTCTTGTCCTTTGAATGTAAACATTTTAAACACATATTCTTTCCTTGTTCCATTTTCCATTCAAAGGAAAATATAACTGAACCTTTACACGTGGTTAGGTATTCTTTAGGTATTAGTTCACCTAATCCATGCTATTTTCTCCACAGTGCTTCATACAGCAGCTTATGGTTTTTCTGTGATGGTATCTTCCGTTAAAACACATGCAGACTTTCTGTCCCAGAGTAAGAGCAGATGTCAAAACAAAACAGAGTGACACACTATGTATGATGAGTGAGGCCAGAAACTGCCACCAGGAAGCTATGAGACTAAAGAGTCTCCAACTAATGGTCCCCCAGATACTTTGCTGTATTTTCTCAGTTTGTTATGGCTTATAATGTAACATGTTACCATACTAGTGTGGATCTCATGTATATATGTGTGAATATTCAGGTCAGAAAGAGCACGTGCTGCATAACCTTACTGACCCTGCTTCCCTTTTTGGGATGTGAAACTATATTCTGTAGACTCCTGAGGACTGGCAGTTACTTGTGAACATTTCCTGGCTCAGCACCAGATACATCTGAAGGACAAATGAGAGAAAGCTATTTTTTGAAAGAGCCACAAATGCATGTCCTTGCATTGTCACCTTAGGTGACACTCATTAGCTTAGTCCCTGTGTTCACTAATGCAAATTCACATGACCCAAAAGTGACAAGGGCTAAACTGATCACAGAAGGCATCAAAATAAAGTGCCTATGTCTGAACAGAGGAAAAAAATACTTTAAAAAGGAAATGCTAAAATCCACATATTGTGTCTCAGAGGCTTATGTTGTCTGTGTCATGCTGGTTATGTTCCAGGTGTGTGTTCATCTCAAGAAGACAAAAGCCCTTTATAATGCTTACAAATTCATATAGCTCATGTGTTTCCATTCCAACAGGATGAGAATATGGTTAGCTTCATAAAAGGAGGCATCAAAGTCCGAAACAGTTACCAAACATACAGGTGAGTCAGAGTGATGATGTGATTAAGTGTACTCTGTCAGTAAAAGTGCTGCTGGTCAAATATTCCAGTACAGTCATTAGGCATATTGAAATGGCCTTTCTTTATAGTTCCAGCTGCAGCTTTTTGGAACATTTAAAACCAGTAGCTGAAGCACAGTAATTCCATAATAAGTGCATATACCTAAAATAAGGAGATTGAACAAATTTGCAGGAAATAGGGACTGTTTAGCATAGTAAACAGTGCAGTCTCCCCACATCGCAAAGTCCCTGAGCAGTCATTTCTTAGAGGATGCTTTTCCCAGCATTTGCCACTGTCTGAGTGACATATTTGGTGAGCTGGACTTCTAATCTGGTTAGGTACAACAGTTCTGCTCTAAGAAGAAGGTGCATGCTCTTGCAAATGATAAGCAGGGTTGCTTATCTGAACTCACAGTATACTCATTGCTTAGTGCCTGTAAGCCACAAACATCTGCTTCGGCAGAATTCTTTTCATCCCGGGAGTAATGGAGAGCCACTTTCAACATGTGCAGATGGTTTTGAAGTGCAGAAGTAAAATCTAAAAATTACATTAAAATGTATGCTATGGGAAGCATACCCAGTTGTGCCTCAGTTAGTTAAGATCAGCTCTAGTTATATAAAAGCAAAATGTTATGAATCTAGTAGCTCTTCTTCAAAAATATGCTAATAAAGATGCTAACAACAACTTGCATATTAAAAAATATGTATTTTAACAAAGGGAAAGTTTTTATGTGAACATAAAACAGACCCATGAATAATTGTAAAAAGCGAAGGCTAAACATCCATCACATTTTATTTATCTAAGGTACTTAAATTTGGACTCATAGTGGCCATGTAAACTCATGCGTATGGCAGACCTTTCTTGAAACATTTTCAGGCCAAAATGTCATTGAATATTGGCTATTGACAGGAATTCCTCTCCAGGACTCCATTTTCTTTTAATTGACAGTAATGTGACAGAAATGATTTGGTGACAAATCCAACAAGATGTTGTAGATATTCACCTGGGTGAGATGACAGATTGAAATTTTGGACTCCTAGGTAGTTCACGGTAATGGGATTATTTTCTTACTGAATTGTACTTAATCAAATTATTTACTGACAGCGTAACAGAATATCGTGCTTTTCCAGGGAGCTGGACAGTCTCATACAGTCCCCACATTATGTCAAAGGAGAGAACCATCTTCATTTTGAGGGAGGTGTAAAGCTTGGAGTTGGAGCATTTAATCTGGTATGTACCAACAGTTCTTATCCTGTGCTGAAGTCCTGCCACCTCCTGAAAGTGACCCTGAGAAGCCCCACTGACATCAGTGTTACTGATCATGTGGTTAAAGTTGGGTATGTGCACTGCAGGGAATCCCAGAGACACAGGATCCCTATATTAAACAGATAATTCTGCTTAAATTGGATTTGAAAACAGGGCAGGTTTGCTCAGGAAATTGTCATATGGAAATGTTTGTAGTAATTTTATTAAGTATTTCTTGTGTTTGGAAATATTATAAGATGTAGCTGAGAGGCAGAAAGTCTATTATTGCATAACTGTTGAATTTCTCTCTGTAGACATTGTCCATGTTCCCTGCACGCATTCTGAGATTACTGGAGTTTGTTGGCTTTTCTGGAAACAAGGTAAATGTGAGCTAAATATTATTGGTACATTTCCCTCATTCTGAAGTTTAAAAAATGGAGACAGGAGTTTCTCTTCTGCCTCATTGATTGTAACCCTCTGAAACGCTCTGGTATCACATGAGCACACTGTGGCACACTGATTTTGTGCAGCTCAGTTTTCCTTTATATTTTTGTCTGAACTAATGCACTTCAAAGATTGTGGGGGGAAAAAATCTATTTAATTTCTCCTTTAATAACAGCTGGTAACTTGAGCCTGGCACCTAAATCGCCCTGTCTAAAGGAGTAAGTGCTTTTTTGCCTTTTATAATGCTTTCTATTTATAAAAGAAGTTTCAAGGAAAAAAAAGCATTTCTTTATCAGAGCTGCAGCCTTACATGACAGGTGAATGAGTGTCATCGTCATTTTATTAGTTTACAGGGAGGATCTTGTATCTGAAAATAAAATGTCCTGTTTAAAAGCAAGGAGCAGGGTGTGGATTACAACTTAGAAATTTCCAGAAGCTGTTTCACAAGCAGAAAAGCAAAAATCAAATAGTTTTACCTCTCAGTTATAACAAAGAAGCATCTAAAGCAAAATGTTCTCCTAGAAATGTAAAGGCAGTTCACGTACCAGCAGAGCTCTGGAAATGCTTGGTGAACACTCATCTTACTGCTGCAGATGAAAATTGTCCCTCTAATTGAGTTTCTGTTGTTGCTTTTGGGGTTTCTTGTATGGCTGTGAGTGGGCTGATATTTGTGTTGATGAGTCAACTCCTATTACAGGTTTTTAAGAACTCACTGAAGCATGACCTAGATTAGCATAAATTTAAGCAAAAAACCTGCTGTCTGCTCCCCATAGAAAGGAGTAAGACATGTTGATCAAAGTTCACTAGTGGTCATTTAAAAAGTCTTTCTGCATTTAACAGATGCCTAAAGCAAAAAGCAAAATTGCAGTTGCATGTGCAATCCTTTCTAGTGGTGGTTTTCCCAAAGCTTACAACAAGAAGCAGTAGACAAGAGTCCAGAAGATGAAAGAAACAGTGACAGAGGAGGAGAGGGAAGTTTGTGTGTCATGTGCTGCACCCATCCAGGAGAAAGGAGTTTTGAATGCACCCGTGTTTGATATTGCAGTGTTTTCCATTAGGTGCTCACTGTTGGGCAGGAGTCGTGGCTTGTGCCTTGAGCTGTTTGCAGATTACCTGAGAGAGCTGCAGTGCACTGGAGGACAGCTGGATTTTGGTGTGGGTCATGTGTTTATTAAAACTGGATTAAAATAATTGCATTGTGTTATCTTCCATGATACTGATCTGCCTCCAAGCAGGGACATTTGCCCCGAGGGACTCCCCTTGTCTCTCAGCCGTGTCATGTTGGATAATAAATGAGGACATGCCCAAAGCTCCATTACTTCCTAAGCCAGTTGTGGGCACTGTGGACAACACGATCAACTTAACAGCAGTCTGGAGCCTCAAAATAGTAGGGGGGATAAGATCAAGGAAGTATAAAAAGTAGCCCAAGGCCGTGTTTGTTCCCTTCCTAGTCCAAGATGTGCCAGGCTGTGCCCTTCTTACTGTTCGGGCTGCTTTGCCTTGCACCATTAGCCCAAATACGGGCTTATTTGTGCTCAGTAGCATAGGCCCTGCATTTGGGCATTGAGTTTTGATGCAGTGTTGCCCGGGTTCGTGAGAGAGGGGTTGTGGGCAGAGATGTGTGTCGCACACAGCAGGCACACTCTGGCTGGGCAGCAGGTGGAGTGTGTGTCCCGTCTGCACTTCTGTGTTTAAGGATGACTAACAGGAGAGTCCTTGCACTGTCTCCCAGGGGAGCACTGAACCTTTCCCACTGACTTCTCTGCCAGGTCACAGGCTAATATTTACCCTTCTTGGTTTATAGACAGTTACAAATGCTGTGCTGCTAAACTGTAGAAGAGTTTGACGTGAGCCTACCATATGTTAAATGCAATTTGTCAGAGGGTCAGATGACAGCATGATTTCAGGGGAAGGCAAGAAAACTTTCAGATAGAACCAATTTCTTTCAGATAGAACCAATTTCTTTCAAATTGTGCTGCTTTTATGTGGGAGGACATTTTTCCCAAGGCATCTGAGCTGAAGAATATATTTGATGTGTCAATTTGAAGTAAATTCCATTTTCCCACTGGGCTTTTTTTTTTTTAATTGCATTTTGGTTTCTTCAGATTTTAAATGAAGGTTAAATGTAAGATTATTTCATGGAATGCATTCAAATGCCTTATGCTCAATCAGTTCTATGTAAAACTGTTTGTAGTGTCCATCCTCCTTCCTAAGCTTGAAGTTACATGATCAGGTCATGGCACATGAACGATGCCCTTGCTTTGCTTTCATTATCAAGATCCTAATTAAAAGAGTGATTTAAAAATAACATTCAAGAGCTTTTGCTTCAGAAGGGTAGAGAGATTTTAGTTATTAACAGCTGAAATAAACATGAACCAGTCTCAATGTTGTCTGATAATGATTTTGGGCATTGTCCTTGTTCATCTTGCACCCACTGTGGGATTCCCCACTGTTCATTTGGGGAGTCCTGAATTACAGAGCATTGGATGTCTTGGGACAAGGATAGAACCAATAAGATACCAATGTAGTATAATGTAGTGACAGTCCTGGGAATTAGGAGGTTGTGGGATGTTCCGAGGAACTTGCACAGAAAGGTGAGAGTTCCCATGTTGGATCACATTTGTCTCTAAGAAGTGCCATTTCTCCCTGTTCTGTGTTATTATACCTTATGCCCTTCAGAGTAGCTTCTGTTCTGTGTGAAAACAAAACCAAAAATGTATTAATGTAATTTTGGAGAAATTACAAACACTTATTGCCTTGACATCTGTTTTATATTGTAGCAATATGCCCTGTAGCAGACTTTGTTTGGAAGCTCATTCCCGGTGTTCTGGGATTGCTCATACCAGTTGTGACATAGGTGTGGGAGGTAGTTATGGGTTATTTATGGTTAGAAGGTGTGTCCTGACAATTAAATGTAGTGTACTCACTGGTGCCAGTCACTGAGCGTGGTTTGTTTACAGAATTCCTCCTTAGGCTCAGGCAGGGGCTGCCTGTGCTTTGGTTCCCAGACCCTCAGGGGGATCCTGGTGAGCACCACGGTGCCCAGCTCGTGGCACCTCCCTTGGCCGACAAGGTTTGTTGGCTAATCTCCTTAGGGCTCCCTGTGCAGAAAGGGTGGGTGCTTCAAAAGGTGACTCGTGTCTGACCCAAACTGTGCCTTGGAGGGGTTCCCTCTGTCTCAGCCAGCCGCAGAGGGAGCCTATGGAGACAAGCTGAGTGTGGGGCAGAAAACATGTTTCCCAATGACACCTTTCGTCTCCCTACTTTCCTGGGGATCCCATTGTAACAGAAGCAAGAGGTTTTCTGAGGAAAACCAGCTTTGCTGCAGCATTTTCTACGAGCAGGTGTTGCAGTACTAATAACTACTTCTAGATTTCTTCTATTCAGGCTGTGCCTACTGATTATATTGTCACTTTAATGTAGAAAATTTGGGATGTTCAAGTGACAGAGTGAAAAGTAAGCATTCTTTAATACCTCTTCTGGACTAATAGGGTTCTGGATGTAGCACAGAGTGAACTGACCCACTCTGAGCTTCCCACACCTGTGTAACTACTGAGTTGGAGAGTTTGGGTGTGTGTCAGCTTTGCAGCCCTGCTCTGATGGATGGGCACTGTTCTTAACCCAGTTACTGCTGCCCAGGATGCAGTTCCACATAAGCTGGGCATGGGTTCATTCCTTGGCCATAGAGATAGTAACTTGGTATTTGGCTCTGTTAAAATACAGTTTTGAGATAAAAATACCTAAGTGAAATCAACTTGACAAATGATTACATTATTCTGTATGACTAACAGAATTTTTCTGAATCATTCCTAGTGCTATTTGTATTCATTTTGTATGTGGTTTTTTATTATGTGGAAGATACCAAATACTGTAAGGCCAACATCAGTAAGAGCTCAGTGATATCTCAAGCCAGAAGACTTTTCACTGCAAAAAAATGTACTTTGGAAATATACTTTAGATTTTTTTTCTGCCAGAATTCATTCTGTGGAATGTTTTGTCTTCAGCCTTGCGGTGCTGCTTTTTTAAAAATCCAAATATTTGTGATTTTCATCTGTGCAGTTTGAAGGAGCTCAATACATCATGTTTGGTTACTTATTTGTATCAAACTTCAGCTCTCAGAAGAAAATGAAGTTGGTTTTATTTTGCTAAGTGCTTGATTCCCATTAAGTAATGACTTTACTATCTTTTAATTTCTTCTGTAGTGACATGCAAGTCAGCATTTTCGTTATTTTGTCCCAACTAGATGTTATGATAATTGACCTACAAATAGGAGTCATATTTTTCCCTCTAACAGTAATTAATGTGCTAAATTAAGATTAAAAAAAAAATCCAAAACCACAGAAAAGTGTATTAATGTGAAAACACTTAGCTACGCTAGTTAAGTGCAAAAATACATGTATGATGAGAATGAGAATATGATTACAGGCTTCAGTGTTTATGCAGGAAGGGATAAAGGTGTGGTGGTGTAACACTTCTCAGTCAGCAAGGGCACACAAAGATGGAAATCTGTGTTTTGATCATGTAACTTTTAAACAGAATTTTCCCCACACACAGTGGGCACCTTACTGTGCATATTTACTAGCAGGCAGATCTCGTGTTGGATACATTTGCATCTTTATGTTCTCGCTGTTGATATCATGGAGCCAGTCCTAGAATGGCTGATGAATGCTCTTGCTGCAGGAGTCTGAGTCCCTGGAGTTGGTTATCCATCACGCTGTCACGGAATTCCAGTACAGTGTTACGCTTGATGGCTTTAGTGCTTCCCAAAGGGAACAAAAATACTCTTCTTTTCGCGATGTTTTTCCACTGGTGGTCGTGGGCCAACGTCATTGCAATGCTCCTTTTGTTCTTGGCATGCTTAAAAACGTCTTTTTGCCCTGACATCTTTGGCCCTGCTAGTTGCAGATTTTTTTCTCTCGATACCTTTAACTTGCTTGTGCAGTGAAGCACAACAAAAATGGATACACTGCACAATGGTGATATTTGGGGTTTACCTTCCTTTTCAAAAATGTGGTTTTTTTCTGGAATGCTCTTTAGCAGCACTTGGATGGTGGTGATAAGTTTTCTCTCATTCTCTTGTGTTAGCTATGTAGAACATCCCAAGTTGCTGCTCCATCATCAGGTATTTTCCAGGCTAAGCAGCAACTCCATGAAAAATTATTAGATAAATAAATATGTGTATTTTAATCTGTGACTGCTGCGTAAGCAATGTTATGTCAGTGCCTTTTGGGGAAATCTGGTGAGTGAGCAATCTGTAGATGACACTGCGGAAGTTAAATTAGCAAAACACAGCTCTGGATCTTTTCCAATGCTCTGTCCCCCTCTCTCTGTTTGCACAGGAACATGGTTTGCTGCAGCTTCAAGAAGGAGCATCCTCATACAGCTTTAGGTCGGTGCTGTGTACCATGCTGTTGCTTTGCTATCATACTTTCATGACCTTTGTGTTAGGTAAGATTGTTTATAATAACTCTTGGGTTTGATTAGTTCTTGGGGGACACAAAGGGGAAAAAAGCTGATTCCATCCCCTGTTTGTTGGTGAATTGTTTGTAACCAGACTGAATGTAACTTGTTTGTGGGTCATTTTCCAGTAGTGATTATAACTGAAAAGAGTTGTCTTAATTTTCAGGATGGAGCTTGGTTTAGCACATAAGGAGGGAGATAATGGGGGTAGTCAAGGAAGCTGGGAGAGCTAAATCTGTCTTTTGGTAGTCAGATGCATTATTTGGGAAGTTAAAATAATGGCTGTAAGTGATGGATGTGTTCATGTTTGTATGTCATCCCTGAGCTTTTTGGGGAGGTGGTGGCTTCCCACTGGCACATACTTCTCTGTTATCTCCTGCTAAAACATTGTACAAAATATGTTTGTCTACACATGGGTTTTCAAGTCCTATTTGCTGCCTTAGAGCAGCACCAACCTGCATTTATGCCTTACTTAGCAGAGAGGGGAACCTCCATGTTGGCCAGTTGAGGATGGATAATCAGAACCTTGGATTCCTGTTCTTTTCTCCTTTGTTTCCTAAGTACTTTTATCACTTGCATTTTTATGCATTCTAGGGACAGGAAAAGGAAATGTTGAGGAGGCAGAAAGACTACTTAAGCCTTACTTGGCTCGCTATCCAAAGGTAAAACGAATCATAATCTATTTGGAATGATCATTTTATGTTTTATTGCCAAATAACAAATATCTAGACTGTATGGTCAGCTTGAAAACTGTTACAGAATACTTGTATTTTTATTATTATTTATTCCAGGGAGCCATATTCCTGTTTTTTGCAGGCAGGATAGAGACACTAAAGGGTAATATTGATGCGGTAAGTAATAATTTTGCTCTTGAGAAAGTAAATTTCAAAAGCTTTAGGAAAATTCCTCCAGGAATGATGTTTCCTTTTTTGGCTATTGCTTCCTGTAGCTTTGGCCTATATGTAATTTGTAGTTTATGAATTACAAATAGGAATTTTGAAAGTTATTTTGACTAACTTGTTTGTCCACCTCGTTTTGCTACCCTTCTCAATTTGTGGTGATAATCAAGTCCACCAGTGTTAATGACACAGTTTTCTCATTGTTTTTCCTATCCTGAAGCAAGTTGTGCCTTTAATAAGACCCAGTGGTAATCCTGTTGCCTTCAGTCTGAGTGGAGAGTCTTATGAGGCTTGAAAGCATTATGGAGATGAAGAGTGCGTGTCCAAAATACTCAGAGTATCAGCTGGTGTGCAGGGCAGCAGCTCCCTTGAAATCTGTGGAACTGCGGCAGTAAATGTCATCTGAGCATCTGTTCTCTGCCTTCAGTTTCCAAATTTCCCTAGACGCAAACATTCATTTTGATCATGTTTAAGATTTTTGTAACTTGCAGGAATGGGTTGCTCTGTGGCGGGGTAAACTTGCTAACACCAGGATGACTGTGCAGCCAAGACTCTCTAGCGTGTGAAACCAAGCAGATGTGATTTTGGGAAATACCGGGCTGTTACTAATTTGGAAGCTGCAGGAGCTGTGTGGGCAGATCCTGCAGCCCCAGTGTCTGTTCCAGTGCTGGTGTTTGTGCCTTTACACGTGGGTAAGGCAGCGTTTGGAAATCTCTGTGTGCAGGCAGTCAATAGGTACGAGGAGTGCTGTGAAGCTCAGCAGTACTGGAAGCAGTTCCACCACATGTGCTACTGGGAGCTCATGTGGTGCTTCACGTACAAGCGCCAGTGGAAGATGGCTTTCTTCTATGCAGACCTGCTGAGCAAAGAAAACACCTGGTCAAAGGTGAGTTCAGGGCAACCAGCAAGGTGGGAGGCCTGAATTATCCACGAACTTTCAATCAAATTGAGTTGACTTTTTGTAGCCTCAAAGGCAGAGATTGTAAAGCAAACCCTGGCCGGCTGTGGCTGTTAGAGAACAGTGGGAATCGCAAACATTCAAATCTAAACAGACCGTGGGCAAGGAGAAAGCTCTTGGGCCCAACTGGGAGATGAAGAACAGCTTGTTGAAGATATTCTGCTGTGTATTGACTGGTTGCGTCATCGAGACGTTGCAGTTAATGGTGGAGGTTGCCATTTCTTTCATCACGTGATGGATATGAGCTCCTTTGTGGTGGAAGGGGTGAGCCATGGCGGTGCCTCCAAGATAATTAATGTAATTAGAAGTGGTGCAGAACCCTGTGCATCTGAAAGGGAGAAACTCTTCTATCCAGAACCCCAGTAGCTTCCCTCCCTTCATCTTGCCTTTTTAAAAATGAGGGTTACGTTTCCCCTTTTCCACTCAGTGGGAATTTCCCTGGACTGTCATGACTTGTGAAGTGTGATGGACAGTGACTTAGCAACTTCATCCACCAGTTCCCTCAGGATCTATGGACTGGTGCCCCATCAGGTTCCTTAGATGTTCTCCAGCCTGATCGCCTGCACCAGACAGTTCTTCCTTCTCCCTTTGCCTTCTGTGGCTTGGGCACTGAGGCAAAATAGGCAGAGTGCCTCTGAGTGTCTGAGTTTGTCCAGGAGCTCCTTGTCCATCCACACAGGTCTCCTGGTGGTTTTGCCTGACTTCCTCTTTGTTGGAATGCATCACTCCTAAGCCTGGAGGAGGTGATCCTTGAATGTTAACCAGTTTTCTTAGGGTCCTCTTTCCTCCAGGGCTTTATCTTGTGGTAGCAGATTCCTGAAGGGGCCAAACCCTGCTCTCCTGAAGTCCAGGGACCTGTTTTCTAGGACCTAGAATTTGAGATATGTTACCGAATTGTAATAGGACACATAGACCGTGTAGCATTAATTAATTTGTTCTCTGAGCATGACCTTTTCATAAGTTTTCTTGCATGTCTTCTTAAGAGGATTTAAGCTTTATTTGCACAAGTATGAGATGTGTTCTTGGAATTTGGACAGAAACTATAAGCTGCTACGAAGTAAACAAAGAAATACATGATTTAAAAGCAATATTCTATACTCACTTTCTAAAATACTTATCTCTTGATTAATTTTTATAAGATTGTGAGCAAAAGCAGCAACTTCCACTTTGTTGCTGCTTTGTGCTTTATATCAATAGAAGTGATGCTGTAAATTCATTTTTCTGTATAGATATTCTTCATTGCATTTGCAGGCTACTTATATTTACATGAAAGCTGCTTATCTCAGTATGTTTGGACCAGATGACTGCAGTCCTTTTGGAGACAGCGAAGTGGAATTATTTAGGTAAAATTTGCAATCTCAGTTACAACAGTTCACTGTCTTTTCACGTCACAGTGCTGGAGGAAGGGAGGCAAAACATTGATTGTGCAGATTTGAAGATATCTGCAAATAGCATTGGATTGGTAAGAAATTGCAGAGTTAAATGTCCTTTAGACTAAAGTGGATCCTGAGTTCAGACAGCAGATTTCTCCTGGCCTGGACATACTTCAGGGATAGATCCATCAGCCATACAGGGGCTGCTGCTGTTTCATGTAATACATTCGTTTTCAGCTGTTTCTTTTAATCAAAATGGCATGTAAGATGTGAAAGCCTTCAGTGAATTACGCTGCAAGATGTGTGCAGCATAGTGGGAATATCAGCACTGTTTGATTCTTGGGTTCTGAGTCTGAGAGGAATGAAAAGCAGTTCAATGTGCAGGTGAATCTGTGCATTATTAACACAGGGAGATACAATTAATGTTTAAGCTCCAAAATGCCTAAACCTTGCTGGGGCAAAGAAAATTTTATTACCTTAGGGTTTGCAGTTTTTATGTAAAACCTAAATACCTTTATTCTTTTAATGTGTTTACAACATGATACTTTTGGGGTTTTCTCTGTCTTTTATAGTCTTTACAAGCAGGTTTTACTGAATTTGAGACCCATTATGAAGTGAATAGTTTTAGCCTTTGGGAGGATGGGAGGAAGGCTGACAGAAGCTGGCTTGCTTCTTTCTTAGTCTATGGAGAGAGATGAGCCCTTGATAAGTTAGGTGCATCATCTAATTTAATCTTTCAGTGGGGAAGAGTCCCTCTCCTCCTGCTTGATTAAAGAGGAAGCCTAGAGATAAACGTGCCCTGCATAAAGACAGCTTTTGTGAGTATGTATTGCTCAGCTTCCCCAGAGGTAGCAATAGCCCAGTGTGTCAGAGCTTTTTTAAGTTCTCCTTGGTTGTTTTGGTTTTTTTTTATAAATTTGAATGATTTTTTCCAAGAGGTTCACAGAGGGAAAAATTCCTTGCGTTTCCCTGTATGCTTTCAGGATTGTTCCCAGTCTGAAACTGAAAATTGCAGGGAAATCTCTGCCTACAGAAAAGTTTGCCATTCGGAAAGCGCGACGATATCTTTCTTCAAACCCCGTTCCTTTGCCTGTTCCACCTTTGGTAAGTTAGAAGTATCCCCACACGTACCCTTTTCAACATTTTAATTTCTAGAAATAAACCCTGAGATAATTAGAATAGTATATTTCCACGTTTCTAAGGTAAAACCTCTGCAGGAGACTGGAATGTTCCCAAAGCAAAGCCAAATGAATGCGAGGAATGTTGTAAAACTGGGGCATGCACCAGCCACAGGGAACTCAGCCAGTTGTTTGTGACACGTAAATGTGCTGCATGTGTAACTCATTATTCCAGCTATAGACCAGCGTGCTCCAAACAGCTTTCTTTTGGTTCCCTTTTGAGGAACTTTGCCCTGGGTCTCTTCTGTCATGTCATTTACTAACAGAGCACTTTAAGGTACAA
>VWZF01006639.1:2825050-2871520 GCA_013396755.1 Sclerurus mexicanus
GGTGTCAAGGAAACAATGCACGAATTGGGGACTGCGTGTAAGCATCTGTTCAATGTGCCCCTGAATGTTTGCAGTTTGGTGCTCTCCGGAGCAGCTCCCGGGTGCCGGGATGAAACCGCCGAGTCCTTTGGCTGCTTCAGAAAACCACTGCGGCTGCAGATTTGGTTTGTTTAATGTTTTCCCCCTGTAATGCTGGGCAGTTCCCTGTGGCCAGACAAGAACAGCTGCATGGGGCACCCATTGCCTCGTTCACGGCGCGCCTGCAAAAATCTGTCTACAAAGAACAGGCAGAAGAACATGAAAGGGGTTTGAGCCCGTGGGTTTGCCAAAGTGCAGCGGTGTGAACAGTGCTTTGAGCTGTTGTGTTTGAGAAACAGATGGATAATTAGTAAATACTCTTTAAGAAAATGCCAGAACGAGGAGAGCCCCTTGGAGACCCCAGTGAGTAGCCACTTCCCAGCCTGCCGGTGGGGATGTGACACTGTGCCTGCTGAAGAAACAGGAGTTGTTGGTATCCACCAGGGGCCACCTTCCGCTAATCAGGCTGAGATGAGAGAAATAATTAGGTTACTTTGATGTGCCTTTCAGGTTTCAGGGAGGAAGAAGCGCACGCACCTGGGGTTTGGCTGGGGATATCCAGATGGGATTTTGGCAGAGCAGGTTTCTGTACCAGGATCTCCCCTTGGAGCGGCCGGGCTACGCGTCCTTGGCCGCTGTGCAGTTGCCTTTCCGAGGCAGCAGGTGCCGCAGCTGAACAGATAAAAATGCTTTGTGGATGTGGAATTAGGGGCACAATCTCATCTCCAGGATTTTTCTTTTCATTACCAAGGGGCTCGCTGAGAAGAGCGAGTTCTCAAGCAAGTCTTAGGTCGGGGATTTAGCCCGGAATGAATGTGGTTTGAATATTTCTGTTTCAAAACCCTCGTAATGAATCTGCACTAGGTACAGTCAGCTCAGCACAGGTTTTCCAATCAATAGAGACCAGATGGTGAAAGCAGCAGTGACTGGGGTTAACATGCTGTTTCAGCTATCCTAGCCTGACAGCTTTTTGTGCTATAGTTACATAACTCACTTATTCTATATAGAAATTTCATTGGAAAGCTTTAAATTATCAAAGACAGACGAGGTCGTATGAATAAATATAATGAAGATCAGACACTGATATCTCCTCTCTGGTGACCAGGTTTAGGCTGGATATTCAGAAAAGTTTCTTCCCCAGAGGGTGGGCCCCAAACCTGCCAGAGCTCAAGAAGCGTTTGGACAACACTCTTACGCACGTGGTGGGATTCTCTGGGTGCTCTTGTGCAGGGCCAGGAGCTGGACTCTGATCCTTGTTCTGGGTCTCTTCCAACTCCAGATATTCTGTGATTCTATGATTAAATTGCCTGTCATGAGAGCCAGTCATAAGTCTATATAATATTTCCAACTTTTGTGATTGCTGGTGGCAATGGGCACTTTTGGTCTGGTGATACGCTGTAGGAGAACCCCAGTAACAAACAGGAATTGAACCGGTAGTTTATAATAAAATGTGCTTTTAGAACAGTTGAATAAGAAAGAAATTACTTTCTGTGGGAACATCAAACAAACCTGAGAAATGTAAGAGGTTGCCAGTTCATCTCTAAAATTTTGTTGGTTTGTTTGAAGCTTGACTTAAATGTTAGGTGGTTTGGTTTTCTTTTTCTTTTGCTGTCCTGAGATTTCATATTTTTTCTGTGGAGACAATACATTGCAGTTATTTATGGCTATTACTATCTTGGCTAGGAGACACCTGGAAAACCAGAGGGGACTTCAATGAAGGGACAGTTATCTGCTGTGAATGTTTTAAATCTGTTTTGTTGGTGCTTGCCTCACCTGTGAGATTGTTTGCATTCTGTCCAAGCAACCTCCTTTGCCCTGTGTGTAGTGAGTGGCTCTTTAGTTGTCTTCCAGGGTTAATTTGTTCTGAAAACCAGCGTAACAAGTTTCAGTTGCAATGGAAATACGTTTTGACAAGATGACTTTATTTAAGGCACCTGTAACTTTTTCATCATGCAGAGATAAACTGAAGCATTTGACAAGTACATTTAACGAGTGCTGTAATTAATGATGCTGTCATTTCTCCCTGACCCTAGGAAATGATGTATATCTGGAATGGCTACGCTGTAATTGGAAAATGTCCCAACTTAACAGAAGGCATGTTAGAGACTTTAATTGAAGCAGAAGCAGCATTGGCAAGAAGTTCAGGTAATCGGGGATGGGGTTTCACCAGTTATTTAACAGTGCAATAGCTGAAGATACTATCTGTGAATAGACACCCATTAGTAAAGTTAATCGGATCATAGGAGGAACACAGATAATGAAACCATAAACTGTTTATGCAGATAGGAATATATTTTATTTTTAATATAGCAATAACTTATGATAATAGCAAGTGATTTTCCATCCACAGGTGTGTGTTAGGACTGGTTTATGACATATATTACAGGACTGTTTATTTTAATAGGTCAAAATCAGCATATGCGTTGGCTTGATTACTTGGATCGTGAAGCTTTGTTACCCTCAGATACTGTATTTCAATTTTGAACAATAAACAGGAGACAAGATGGTCTTTCAAAAGTGCTACCAGTTTATGGTGTGACCTTGGGCTGAATGGTCTGGAGTCACCAGTATTACACTGTAGAAATTTGGGACATCAGGGATGGGCTTCCTGTGCTCTGTGAATGAGCATAAGGTAGGATTGAACCAAAACAGGCTCCGCTACCACGTTTTCTGTTAATTAGCTATACCTGAGAAAGTAGAATTGATGTTTATTCCTTGTCAGTCTTTCCCAGCTCCTGTGGGGGCACAACCAGTCTGCACATCTTTTCTCACAAAGCTTCCCCTTGCTCAATATTCGAGCTTACTACCCTTGTGTACCACCTTCCTGCAAAAGGCTCAAGCCCTTATTGACAAAGGAATATAAGCTAAAACACTGCATTGCAGTCTTTCCTCAGGCCTTGGTCTTCGTGTGCACAGGCTGTTACACAAGGTCGGAGAGAGTTGCCTGAAAGACTGGATAGAACTATTTCTTTTTAATTAATTGAAGAAGAGAGTGGGAAGATATTTTCAGTGAAGGTGACATCTTAGAAAAAGGCCTTTGATCTTTTCAACTTCTTTGTCACCTATTGTTACATTATTTTGAATAAGCAAATTATTTTTCTGTCCCCTTTTTTCCTAGTTGACAAATTGTGGATAAGACTGGATTTTGCAGGGATTTGTAGCTGATCTATGTTTATGGAACACTATGAGGACATGGAATCAAAAAGTGGGATATATTTCAAACATGCCAACCATTTAAAGTATTGCCTGTTCCAAATATTGACTTGCTGTTTCCAGGCATTGTGTGTTGCCTGAGCTTTCCTGACAGTGTTCAGAGCTAAGCTATTACATGTTCAAGTATTTTCTCTGTATTACTGTTAAAAGAGTCTACCAGTATAAAGTGATGCATCTGAGGATGTGTTCCTAGCAGCATTATACATAGAAGACGTAAAAGGAAGGCTGTTCCTGGAGGTAACATCTAGAAATACAATTATACGTGTCAGATTTGCATCTAGGAGAGAACCCTAAATGTTTGCTGGCACAATCCAGGGCGGTTTGTAGGATGCAAGCAGAGGAAGCACATGCATGTGGATGTGTTCTTGGGACAGATGTCCAGAAGAGGCAACTGTTTTTTTAAAATTCCTTCTGTGGCCTTGAGTCATCTCACTGTGCACGTATTTTAGTGTGTCAACCTTTGCCCTCTTCCCTGTTTCTTCTAAGTGAGTTTGCTGCATAGTCTTTGGGCATGTTCCCTGGGATTTGTTCTGGGGACTTTGTAGGGGCCTCTGGGGGACTTTGAAATAGAAGTGACTCCAATTGTAGGACCAAGGTCTCCAAGTGCACAGTCCAAAGGGAAGCAGCTGTTTCGTGCAGTTATGTGTCAGCATTTAATCAGCTGGAGTGATAAATGAAGAACCAGGTAAACACAATGCAAACAGGATGACATTCAGTAGCATGAGATGCAGTATCACACAATCTGCAGAAATTCTTTTTAGTTAGGATTTCATCAATTGGAAATGAGTAAGCAGACTGAAGATTTTGCTTGTAAATTTTAAGATTAAGCTGCCTGTATGGAATGGCTATGGAAAAACCAGATGTTTTCTTTGAAATGTGCAGAAATGTTCTGATGAAGAAAAAGAGTTGATGGTAATGACTTTGAACTATGCACTGGTGAGACTGGTAAGACTGGCGCTCATAATTAGAAGTATAAAATCAAAAGAGGTGTAAAGAAGGTGTGGTAGAAAAATAAAGAGATGTGAGGTGCGGGTAGCAAAGTTTCATATATTTTTGTTTAGTCCAACAGAGGTGGACAATTGATAAAATACTTGCCTGTGAATAGGCCATGTGACTACTAGTCAAGGAAGAAGAGCTATACATACTAAAGGGCAATAAAGGCATAAGGGTGAGAGATTATAAATTGGACCTCAGTATTTACAAAATAGACATGTTAAATTAGTTTTCAGGTGTCAGAACAGTAAGGTTGTGGGGTAGCCTTTCACTTGGAGTAGGGAGGGAAGAACAGCCCAACAATTTTGGGACAAAATTTGATCGATTTATGAAAATGTTGATGTTTCTTTGCCTTAAATTCACCAATTAATTCCTTCTTCCCCGTGTTTCAGTAAATGGATTGTGCTCACACTTACCTTTGTAAAAGTTTCCCTACAGGTAGGAAAGTCTCTTGTGTTCTCGAGTTTTCTAAAATGTGCCATTTGCTCCATCCTGCAGCTACAGAATTACTAGCAGATGACCGGTGTGTGATAAAGCTGTTAAAGGGATTATGCCTCAAGCATTTGGGCAAGATCTCAGAAGCAGAAGACCATTTTAATTACATCTATTTAAAGTAAGTTTTCATACCTGGCATGTTCCAAGTCAGAGGCGATTGGAACCCTGATATGAATAGAAGGGAGAGGACTGCAGTGCCTTTGGTATTCATTTAAAGGAATTTCAATTTTCATTTCCAGTCTTGTTAGCCACGCGTTGAAGAGTTTCAAATCTTCACTTTTTACTGAGGTATTTTGTCCTTTTAGGGGACTATAGATGCATAAATTTTTTTGAGATACCACTTACCTATTTGTGCCCCCTTCCTCTTACCAGTCCTGAAGGAGCTGTACCCGAAAACCCAAATGCAGTTTGCAGAGGCAGGTGGCAGCATGATTACACGTGGAACTTCTATACATCATGTGGTGCACAGCATCTCTTTCTGTCAGTTCACATGACTACAGCTCACAGTATTGTCATCTTTTCTGACACTTCCCTGATAATAAAGGCATTATTTTCTAATCCTCAGATTAGACATACTCTGTAGGATGCTTATGCAAAATACACATTTAATAACCCGGAAGGTAACTTGGGATAGAGAACATGACAAGTGTTGTAATAGAGATTGATTGCTCCTTCTGATCTTGGCTAATCTCCTGTTTATTTGTGTTTGGAGCTGTTAAATCAGGGAACCAGTATATCATTTCAAGGTCTTCAGGCTATTTCTTTTTCAATGCAGTGAGAAGAAGATAAAATATGACCATTATCTAATTCCAAATGCTTTGCTGGAGCTGGCGATACTGTATCTAGACCAGGACAGAAGAGAAGAAGCAATAAAACTTCTGGAAAAAGCAAAGTAAGTGCAAAGGCTGTGTTGATGTCTGAGGGGTCAGCTTGGTATTTTAGTGGTTAGCAGTCACTAATGTCATGGAAACTCATGTCATTTTTTCAGAGGAAGCATGCATGCCTTAGTTTTGGTGTGGACTTTTCCAGTGGTGGGTGTTGTGTTTGTTCAGTCTGGGTCTTACCCATCCATTCTGAGAAAACCAGAAAAATAATATTAAATATGTAGATTGGACTGTCAAAGGCTTCCATAAGAAATAATCCATGTGTAACAAAATGTAATAATCTTTGTAGTTTATTTACTTACTCATAAAAGATGTATTAAATGAAATCAAAGCTCTGTGTTATCCTAAAATAGCATTACTTTAATTGATGGCTAGCAGAGCCTGTTCCTTTCCTTAAAATAATGCTTCAGGTTGCATTTGATATCTTTGTGTTGTTTTATCTGCATCTGAAAAGCAACTAAAACACCTGCTTTTACTATTTGGTATGACTGATTTTCCTAGCAAAGTAAGTTTATCAGGAAGTTGGACTTGGTCATATGTGTTCTTTAGTATAAAATTAACAAAATACAGGGTTTGCCTCTGTCTGAACCTTTACTTCTGTGTGGAGCCAAAATTTTGTCCCTGTGAACTCATGGAAGATACTAAGGGCAGCAATAATTGCATTAGCAAAGCGCAGTGGAAAGTGTTTCAGTCGGCTTCACGTTCCTCAGACATGCCTCTCCTGTCCTCAATTCCTTTGTTCCAATCTTTCTGAAAAAGAGAGCTAGAGAATAATGATTTGGAGCTGCTCGTTCCAGCTGGCGCTTCTGTCTCTCGCTGTGCCTTTCCCTGACGGCTCTGGGTGTCTCAGGGTCCCTCGAGGGAAGGTGTCTGGCTCAAAGGGGAGCACCAGCAGGCAGACGGCAGCTCGGAAACGTTTGTTGTTGCCCAGGGTGTGGAAGCTGATACTCGGATGAGATAAAAAACTCCCACAAAATCAACAAACCACCACAACACTCCCCCCACCCCGTATTTCAGTCAGCCCCAGGAAAAGGTGCAGTCCTTCCATTCCCACCTGTGGCACTTCAGTGCTTTGGTTTAGGAGCTTTCAGCTCCGCGCACGTCGAGTGTCCTGGCAGCCACGAGAGGGAGAAGCGCGTTGGCCGCGGTGGGTTTCGGGAGCGCGGAGTTCTCTTGGCAGGAGAGCGCTTGGCTGGTGCAGGATGCTTGATTTGCTTGACCTAAATCCACGTTCTGCTGCTGGCTTGAATTTTCAACTCTGGGAGGAAGAGTGGAATGAGATGATAAACAGTTTTTGGCTTGGTCACGCATGGAAGTGTTTCTATTTGTATGGCTGTAAGCTACAAACAAGACCATCAGCGTGCTGAGGAGAAATACAAACTCTGCATGACAAAAGCTACTTAATTTAAGGGCAAAATTCCAAAGGGTTTTAGATCAGCACACAGCAGAGCACGGTCACCTCCTTTTCTTGGTGTTGCATACATAAGCTGGTGTAGGATGGGTGTGGAATTCCTGGTTTTCACCAAGGGACTGCCACAGTGACAGATACCACACTGCCATGCTTGGTTTGAATTACGAATTTTGAACTGAAATGCTTTTAAGGTACACAGAGCTTAATACTTTAGGTTATGTTTCTGTAAAGATGACAAATATCTTCTAAAAGAAAATTAGCATGGTCTAATCCTCTTTGGTGTCTGGATTCTGTATCCATCCTGCAGGAGCTGACATGTTAATTCCTCTTAAGAAGGATCTGCACTTTCCATGTGGTCCTGGGGCAAATTTTCTTTTTTTATATAAGCCTTTCCATAATAATACAGATTCTTTGAATGTTCCAATAACTCTTTAGAGCTGCTGGAGAGCAGAGGCAGATGACAGTGCCGAGTCAGCCTCTAGATGTGTGTGGTGAAGTCCTGCCAGTCTTTCCCTGGACTGCTGAATTGCTCCTCAAAAGCTGATACAGTCTCAGTGTGCCCACTTTGTCTTTCCAAGCTTCTGGGGGAACAGATCGTGTGGCTTTATTTCCTACACACAGTACACACTGTTGGCAACCATAGGATGGAGATGGGGTGTTCCCCTCTTCTGCTTCAGGACAGCCTCTCTTTCTCTCTCTTTTTATCTCTCCCCCCGCACTTCTTTACTTTCTTGAAATGGGTCTCCTGAATTAAGATGTCTGCTTTATTAAAATCATTTTTTTTAATGCTGAAAATATTTGTATTCAAATCTGTCAGTTATACTTGGCGGGGGGGGGGCGGAAATCTAATTTCTGAAAGTAAACTAAGTGGATGTTACAGATAATTAATACGGACTCAATATTTTGATTGAGTGGACCAGATTCAATTTCTTATTAAGCTATATTTTTCTGGTAATTGCCAGACAGTGGAACTACAAATAAAGAACAAAGAACTGCATTGTTTGGCCAGGGACACATGCCTTGTATTTTAGAGTAGGCAACAAAGGAGCTTGTGAAGAAAGGCTTTTTTGCTGTCTACAGTTATCTCTCTTAAAACAGTAACGCAAAGATAACTTGAAAATGTTTTAAATATATATATATTCATCAGAGTGGATCTGCTTTTGTTTTAGACAAAACTACAAGAATTACTCCATGGAAACAAGGACACATTTCAGGATTCAAGCTGCCCTGCACCAAGCCAAATCCGCCCCAGAAAATGGAATGCACTCTGGAGCCTCGGCAGTGTCGTAACGTTTCCTTCTTTGATGTCCTGTTTGTTGCAAACTTTGGTGCAGAAAATTACTGACACTTTAGATTTATTTTTCCTTCTCTTTCAAGTCAGTGAAAAAACCAAATAACTTAAAACTTCTAAAGGTGATGTATAAAACGTTAATCTTGTGTGATAACATGGCCAAAACCCTCTGAACTCAACCATATAACCCTGTAAAATACTGTTTTTCCAGCAGTGGCTTTTGGAATACTTACATCTGTGTCATTCACTTCTCAATCGTGTGCCTTTTTCTTGCGTTTGCAACGTTATGTTGTAGCTTGCTTAGTGAAAGGGGAACAATTGGGAAAAAACCAAACAACAAAACTTTTAAGATTCACAGATTTAATCTCAGTTAGCCCTAAATGTCTGTTTGGATCCAGACTGCCAGCAGTTGAGAAGGAAGCATTGCTTTTTCCCCAGTACCTGCTTAGTTGGAATGGGGCGAGAAAATCTCCTGAGACACATCAGGGAGGAGCTCTGGATTCGGGGCATTTCTGGTTGTGCATGGAAAGCTTCTCTTTAAAACCAGCTTGTACCACTGACATTTTGCTTAGGTAAGAAACGTGCTGGTGAAAAGAATGGTCTCCCTTATGCAAGCACCTTGACTTGAATTTGGTTTTCCTGTCGAGTCCGGTGCTTGTAGCAGCTGAATGATTTACTGAGGATTGTGGGGGGAAAGGGGGTGACAGTATAAAACTGCACCTCTTCTTCCTTGACCATGGGAAGTTCTTAGGAAGGGTTTTGCCACACGATCTGAAGTTGATATCAAATTTAAAGCACAAGTTTTTGAAGGTCATTTAAGAAACAGCAATATTGCACTGGCTGCACAGTGACACAGGACTTACTGTGACAGCAAGATGAGTGTTCTTAGGTTTGCCCAGCTGGAGATGTCTATGTTGAAAGAGGTTGAGGTTCTTCCTGTGTGAAGAAGCTGGGGCTGGAGCAGGTTCCCTTGGCACCAAGGAGAGCCCTTTTGTCTTTTCACTCTTTTTGATCTTTTGGGAGATTTTCTGTGCAAGGGGCTTGAGAACAGAGCAATGAGCTGGGTCTGCTTTCCAGCACTGGCTGCCATGGAATTCCTGCTTTGCTGCAACACTGGCCATGTCAGTCGTAACACAGCTTTGACTCATATTTATCGCTCTCCAGGGTAGCTCCATGTCTGTAGGCCTGTGGGTCTTTGGGGCACACTTCTACCTCCCTTTTGAAAGAGCTTCTTGCCCATGACCCATTCTGATGGATGGAGATGGGAGGTCTTCTGACAGCCCTTTTTCTCCAATGGAGATGTTTGTCAGGAAGATTCATATCTATGTACCTCACAGTGAATGTCCTTTCTCAAGTGATTATTCCCAACAGAAAATTGCAGTTTATAGATCTGCTTTTACCTCCTCTAAGGAAATGACATTGTTCTACAATTGCAAATTAATACGCGAGGAGATGAACCACCTACTCCTCAACAAGGAGAACTTGCATTGTCTTAAAAACAGACACCCTTTATAAAAGTCTTTCCAAGTCAAAATCATAGGTGAGGAATGTGTTTTCAAAAGTGACTTTCTCAGAGAAATTCAGTTCAGATAAAATTCAGTATAAACAGTTACGCTATTTACATGCTGCACATCAAATCTTCAGTGTAAAAATTCAGTCATTCTTTGTAGAGAATAAAAAAGTTTCTTGTTCTTTTATTGCATATAACGCCTCTTCTTCCACTTGTGTCCTTTCCAAATATTTGGCAGCCTTAGCCTCTTTTAAGCAAGTAATGCCATGTGAAAATTAGCATAAATTGTACTTTGCAGAAAGTGAACAATCCTTCTGAGTGTAGATTCATTTCTCAAGGCCACTGAAACCTCTTTGAAATTTCACCCACAACTGCGTTTCCCCAGATCTTAGATACATTGCATAAAGGACATCCTGTGCAATACAGAGTCAGCTTCCCTTGTGCTTTGCAGCAATGAAAATCCCAAGATTTTCCTGAAGTTTTCATGGCCATCCGAAGATTTTCATAGTCAGCTTTGCTTAAACACCAGCACCAGTCACACTGTGCACCTGACCTCCAGCTTCAGCTGAGGACTTTGTGGTTCACTGTGATCTTTGACTCTTTGGCTCCCGAGCAATAGGAAATAATCACCTTCCTTATGCCACAAGGATTTATGGACTGTAATAGCACGAATTCACGAAAGGAAAATAGCACCTGGCTTGCCCAAGGATGGGTGGAAGGTCTGGTACGTTGCCACTGTGGAAGTTTTTCAGTATGTTCCGTTTGGAATTGCCCACCGTGACTTTGCTCATCAGTGGTCCTTCATTTTGGTGATCCTCCGTGGGGTCAGTCTGGGCTGGAAGGTCGATGCTGGGAATGTTTTTCCACTGCTGCTCCTGAAGCTGCTGCATTCTGCCTGGAGCAGCTCTCCAGTAAATTGCTTCATCAGCCTGGAGTTCCAAGTGCGGTGAATTAGGGAAAGCACGGCTGGCGTGACTTCTCTAACAGTCTCAGCCCTCGCTGTGTTCCCTTAGCAGAAGACAGCGGATATTCTAATGGAATCACAACTGGAGACTGGAGCGTGGCCCGAGATTCAGGAAATGGAAGTACTGCTGCAGATGGATATTGACAACACCTCAACTGCAGAAGGAGCACTTCCTTCTGCTTTCAAACATGGAACTGTCTGAGTGATGCTTGAGAAACCCTCTCTGTGCACCAGGCTTTAGCCAACAACTGCCACAATGAGCTCTTCCCAGCCCTCAGCAAAGCCAGAGATGTTACCCAAAGACAAAAATTACTAACTCGTACCTCAGAAAAGGGTTCTCTGCACTTGGCAGGACCTTTATCATAAAACCTACAAACTCTATTTCTTTAGTTATGTATTTTTTATTTGCAGTGGTAAGTGGTTTCCTGACAGTAACTAAGGAGGAGTAGAAATTCCAGAATGCTCCTGGATGTCTGCTGTGGTGCCCCGTGAGATATTGCTGCCACCTGGAAGTGGTGCTGGGCAGGAAGGGAAAAGCAATGAAACAACCATCCTTTTTGTGGAATCCCTGTACGTGGGGTCTCTCCTTAAACTGAAGGGGGAGATGGGTGGAAAAGCCAACAGCTCCTACTGAGGTCTGTGAGGTGCATCTGCATCAAGTCCCAGCTCCTAAGTAACAGGAGATGAGCTATACCCTGTTGGATGAAGAACAGAGGGCTGGAGCTGGACTTGCTCACAGGTTTTGTTGATGATTAGAAGAGCTTTTGATGAAGTCACAAACATGATACAGCATCTCTTTTCTGGAAACACCCACTTGTGATTGCTCAACTAAACAGGAAGCACAGGAGCCCGCTTTGATTACTGGTACACGGTTCTGTTGTGATCTACTATTAACATGTGCTGTCCTGGATGGTCACTTCAAAGACTGTCCTCTCCTGACTGTGCCTGGCCTCAGGTTGTTTAAAAACTTGGGTTAGGAAACTATGTTTTATAAAATACAGTGGCATAGAACAGGATCACATCAAACATTTCTTGCCATTTCACACTGGTTGTGGCATTGAATTCTGTATTGAGTGCCTTTAGTATTTTCAGTTCTCTGCAGCCCGGGTCCAAGACTACTGAAAGCTCTTGGGCTGCCAGCTGTGACAGCTTGTGTGCCTCTGGCCCAACAGAAGCATCGAGTAATGTTCTTCTGTAGGAGACAGGGCTTTCCTAGAGGTCAGCCCCAGAATGCAAAAAGGACTCCCATGAGTTTAAATACAACACTCGGCCTCCAATTCCACCTGCAAGATGCCTTGCTTTGCCTTCTCCAGCAGAAAGACACAGCAGCAAAGCAAATGTGTATGAAATGACCAAAGCAACACATTCAACACAGTTCCCCCTCTGGGAGGAAGACGTGAGTCATGTTGTTTACTGCTGTACAGGAAAGTGGTTAATGGTTGGCAACGTCACTGATGAGCGAGATTGGGAAACCTGAACAGACTAGAAATGAACTTGTTTCTTTCCTCATTATGTTCTGCAAATACATTTTGGTGGCAGACTATGTGCAAAGCCTGTACCGGCAAGTGTTGTAATTGAATGATTTGTCATCATAAAATATTTTTTAACGATGCTATCTAGGTTTGCTTCTGGTGTTAAAAAAACCCAAAACACTTTCTTTTAAAAACATGCCCAGTCAATCCCTGTCTCCAAGATTTATGAACAGCACAGAGCTAATAAATACCTGCATTGCACTGTAGTAAAGTTCTGCATGGTGTTTGCTCAAATTCAACCGTGTTTCTGTCTCAATGGGCTCTATTATTTTGTGTTTTTTAAATCTCTAGACTTCCTTACCTTCATTGCTGGCTAAACACAGGCAAAATGTTTATTTAGCATTATGCATTGCAATGAAGTCTACTTGCTTTCTGTCTCCTTGACTATTTTACAGAAAGAATACAAAACAGAGCAGTCATAACCCCCTGCATGTTCCTTATGGGCTGATTCAACTTTAAGAAAAAAAACAAGAAACAAGTTTATCTGGTGTTTGTCAAGTACAGTAACAGCAGTTTCAAGTCTGTGGCCGAAGAGTAACCTAGTGATGTGGTGAGAAAGAGTAGAGGCTGCAATATTCTGGCCAGTTTTCTTCTCAGTATTCCTTTTATCCTGCAGCACGCAGGGTGTGGAGGTAAGGAACAACTTCCCTGGTACGGGAGCTGTAGAGGATGTTTGTCTGCAGTGCTGGAGCCCTGGGGGCCGTGCTCGGTGTCCGTGGTGTCACAGGTGCAGTTCTGGGCTGAGCTGGTGCTTTGTGAACGTGGTGCTTTTCCTGAGGTTCTGGTGAAGGTGCTGGTGTGAGATGCTCCACAGCTGTGGAGCAGGAGCTGCATCTCTGACAGTCAGCAGAGCTCCTGGGGAGGCGAAGCAAGGTTGTGAACTCTAGAGGGGCACAGAACATATCCAGTGTTCAGTGTCATCTTCTCTGGGGACAGAAACCAGCACTGCTGTCATCACTGCTGAGGCAAGAACCCAACTCATGGGCAGCTGCAGGGGGTTTTTTTAGAAGCAAACATCAGGCCCAGTTAGTTTTGGTATTTCAGTCATAGAATGATACAATGCCAGGCTGGAAGGGCCATCAAGGATCATTTGGTCCAACCTTTCTTGCTTAAAGCACAGGCTAGGCAAGGTGACTCCATCCAGCTGAGTCTTCAAAGTGTCCGGTGTTGGGGGATCTCTGGGGAGATTAGTCCAATGGCTTGATTGTTACTGTGAAAAATCTCCTTTGGCTTTTATTCTCATGGCTTGTGGATACCTGGGTCAGGTTTCCATTCTGTGGTGCTGGGCTCATCAGTGGTGCAAATACTGCTTGGTATTTCTAAGGAACAGCAGGAATTTCATGCATAGTGCCTTTGCTACAGGTCTGTCGATGTCTGATTTGTCACACACACACATAAAAAAGCATATATAGATGTACACAAAACATCTATATATGTATACTCACACACAGTGGTAGGTTTTGTAGCTAAAGCTTTCTGAAAAGTTAATCAGAACTGCTTGAACTCTTCATTAAATTCAGCACTTAAAAAAAAAAGGCGAGAAATGTTTTTTAAAAAAAGCTTTGATGAGGAAAATGCAGAGGTTAAAGACCTTTGCTAATGGTCTAGAGTGGGATCATAAGGGGAAGAGCGTGTGGTATTGTAACAAGGAGAAATCCCAAAGCAAATTGGCAGTCTAGCAAGAGCCCTTCAGTGGGGTAACCTCACTAAAAAGTTTTAGGCTGGAGGGTTGAAGGGCTTCAGTTTTTACTCTGGACTAGCAGAGCCTTGCCTTGGTGGGACAGGACCTGGGATGGCTCCGCCCTGCTCAGAATTTGGAGCACATTCTCTTTTCCCCCTTGAATTCCTGCCTTGTCTGCCTCCCTCAGTCTGCTTACCCAGTGTGAACCCTCAACTCCTCAGGCAGCTCCTGCTGATGTGGCAGAAGTGTAGGCAAAATACACTGAAAAGGTAGGAGTTTGTCTGTCATCGTGCAGTGAGAACTGGCCAAAGTGCATCCGGGGAGCACAAGAAGGGCAGGGAAAAGCACTCGGGGTGGGCAGCCGGCGATGGCACATTCACTGCTGGGAGCAGAGGTGTTGAAAAGCCCTATTGGAAAAAAAGACAAATGTTTTGTAGGGGTTGGTGCTGCGAAGAACAGGTTTATGAAGTTGCTGCTGCTTGTTTTGCAAGTGAGAGGACAGAGGAGGGCTGGGGGCTCTTTGTGTGGCTGGGCCCCTCTGGCTGAGTCAGCACATAGCTCTGTGCTGCTGGGAACACACACGGGCTCTTGCACAAAGGATTTTCTCATTACGGACTCCTCTCTGCGGCTTTGACTTAGCAAAGTGTCAGCGCAGAGTGGATGTTGTAATGAATCAAGTTGCCAGCATGAAAATGCAGTTATTTTCTTTCTTAAATCAAAAAGATGCTTTTGCAGAGTATGTTTAAAGTGTTCTTTTATCACAAGGCATTAACTTTGCATTTTATAGCGAGAATTCCAAAGCCCCAAGCTCTTATCCCCAAACAGGTTTAAATGCAAGATAATCTGCAAAGGATGGTTAGCATAAATTATATCCTTCAAAGTTAAATGCTATATAAAAGCAAAAGTTAAGCCTTGAAACTAATTTTTATTCTGGGTATTAAGTCAGGAAGGGTTCTTCTGAACCGATCTTATTCATGTGTTTTATAGGTTGTCAAGTAGAATGTATGCTTTTAATAAAACCTGGTGTCTGTAACAAACTGTGTGTATAATCGGCTCGCATGCACTTTGTTTGAGTCCATTTTAATCCAGGATTTAACTGCCGAGAGGCCCCGCACGTTTGGTTTCAGCCATCTTCTTATTTATTGCTCTGCCAGTCTAACTCAGAAGAATTTTCATCTTTACCACGATTGCACAAGGACAGGAAATGTCGAAGTCCTGAAACTGTGGCAACCGAAGTAAATTCAGGTATTTCCTAATCCCTTATCCCAGAAATGTACCCTCCTGCCACTGCAAAGGGAGGCTGTCAGCCTTCCAAACACGGAATTGCTTTCAGCCCGGGAGAACTGCAAGACCGGAGGAACTTGTAAACCCTCATGTGGCTCAAGTCCTTCTACACCACAAGAAATTCTCTCTGCTCGGGGTTTTTTTTATGTATTTTATGATCCTCTCCCGGATTTCCATAATGAACTGCCAACAAGTACTAAGGATTATCATCCTTAGACGTGAAATGATTAAAGTGGCAAGTCCTGCAGCACGCAAGAGGCACCTACAAACTCAGGTAGTTGCACACAGTAGCTGTAAGAGGGGGTTTGGTTTTGTTGGGCGTTTTTCCCTTCAGATCGATTTGCAGGCACTTTACTGTGGGCCTGCCCACCCCAAAACATACAGCCCTGGCAGAAGAAGGGCTATGGGTGAAGAGGGCCAGGTGAGTCAGAGCCAGCCCTTCCCAGCAGGCTCTGGTTGTAAAACAGCTGTGCTGGAAATGGACTTAATGTGTTTGAAATGTAATTTATTAGACACCTCTGAGACAGGAGGTAAATACTATCTTAATCTTGTAGGTGGTAGAATTAAGATATACAGTTCTGGTTCCACAGTTGTAGCTAAAATTCGGGTTATATGTTAGTCTGCATTAAGTTCAGATCAATTCTTTGAATTAGAAATCATCCAGAACAGCCTTGCACCTAAAAACTTGAAAAATAATTTATTTGTTATATTTACATATTTGTCTTTAGGGTAAAATTTGAACTTGTTTGGAATGTTTTTGTGTAATCTGCTCTAGGTTTAGCCCTTCACACCTTTTTGCTATTTAACAAATATTTTAATGAAAGAAATTCCTTCCCTTAGCCCAGTAAGGGTATCGGTGTTAGAAGTTCAGCTGTACAGAGTGCCTAGGAAAGCATTCAGCTCAGGAATCCATCACTTCCTATTTCTTTTAAATCTTTCTTCATCAAGTCTTGTAGCAAATAAAGACTAATACCACCATGACAACACTGTTTTTTTCAAATTGTTCATTTGCCAGTTTTAACAAGATAAAGAAATGAATACTTAATGTGGACATTGTTTTACCAAAAAAAAAAAAAAAAGAACCCAACCCCTGAAACAAACAGACAAAAAGGAGGACACAAAGGAACACACATGGAATGATGAAAAGGAACAATGATATTGCACAACTTCAGGTCTCTCTTCCCAGATTTTGATCCATGTAACTTAGGTATGCATGAATTCAGCAAAACATTGTGTCCGGATAAATGTGTGGCCATTTGAGTGAATCTAGAACTGCCGAGTGTTTTCAGTTGCTTTTGACTGCTCCTTGGAGTTCTTCTCTAAGGGAGCAGGCTGCTGTCAGCTGCAGGAATAACAAACAAACATGCTGACTCTCCATTCTGCTGACCAGTTATCCATAACCTGCACAATTCTCCTATATTGGAAATGCACAAAGTCCTCAAAGGACTTGGGTCATTAAACACAAGGTGTTGTATCAAGTACTCGAACTGGAGCTGAAACACAATCAAGGACATCCCCCGGTTTGCTGTGGTTGTGTTTCACTTCCCAAGACCAGGGCTCCTCAGGGTGGCACTGAATGGATAAAAGTCACAGTAGGTACATTAAGAGGGGGGGAAGGAAAAAGGGAAAAAATCATGCTAAGTGGAAAAAGGCCTTTACAGCTACAACCTTTGCTAGAGCCTCTCTTAACAAGCACACACTGTTTGCTACGGGAATCAGCTAATTGTGGCATTCTGCTAGAGCAGGACTGTTTGCCCCCTCCACTGCTACTCTTCACAGCCTATGTTCATAGAAACTTTGCATTTCTGTGCAGAACAAAGTCTATTTTTCTCCTCTCTGAGTTCATTCCTGTTTGGTGGACTGATGTGCCAGCCAGCAGGGCTCAACAGATACATTTAATACAGGAGACTGAGATACAGTATGTTTATTCTTAACTTCTGATAACCTAAGGACTACAAGAACAAGAGATGCAGTATCCATTTGCATATCCAAGACAACCATTTTTAGGGAGAAAAAAGTAGAATAAGTGATGAATACTAACACTACATTAGTTCCAAATATATTTTTTTTTTCAGCTATGGCAGCTTAACTATTTCTTGTTCATCTGGCCCACTTTTAATCAGATCAGGTTAAAGGTCACATAGTAAAGTTTAAGGACTGTTATTTCATCAAAACCGAAGGAAGTTATAAAAACCCATGAAACCATAGTTTCACTGTAAGTCTTGTTTCAGATCTTCATTTTCTGCATCACTTGTAGAAAAGGGATAATGCATCTCAGTTTGCTTACAAGCTAGGAGATCACTTTGAAGTCTGCATATTCCTAACTGCAAACAAAATATAGCACTTTTAACAGGTTATAAATAAACTGGTTTTCAAGCATAGAGCCAGCCCAACAATAACAATACACTATTAAAAAGACCTAAGGCAATGAATTCCATCTCCAATGAAAAAAAAAAAAGAAAAAGAACTGTGCAAACAAGCTTAAAACTATTTCTTTGTGCCAGTGTTATAAAATGTAGATTTCAATAAAGCCTTGACCCAAATGCCAGGACTTGTGAAAAGAATCAGAACAAAACTGGTTACTTTATTTAGGAAAAAAATACTCTTATCTTGCTGCTAATAAAATTGGATACACGCAGTTTAAACATTTACAGTTGCTGTAACACTTTACACAATTCCTATATATGGATGTAAGAACAAACATTAAAAGACAATGGTGGGTCAAGGCTTTACATTAAAAATAACAACCTACTTTTCTATAGTCTCTAAAATACTATGTTTTCCAATATTTGCAGCCATTCAGGAATATTTTTTTATTTATTTATTAGGAAGTGTATACTTTGTGCATGATCTTAATTCCTAATTCCTGGCTCTTTGGGCTGAATGACAAAAGGATCAAACCCATTGAAGTGGATGGTCTCCTTGAAGGTTCAGTAGAGAAACCCTGGCTCAGTTAGTCTCGTATGATGAAAGCAGTGCTGCATCCACTGGCTCCATGCAGGATGGACAGGTAAAGGATCTCATCAACCAGTCATCTATACAGTCCAGGTGGTAAATGTGCATGCACGGCAGAAATCGGATAGGGTCCCCATAAACAAAGTCCATCATACAAATGACACATCTGGGGGGAAAACATAAATACATATTTAAGCTGCTGTTACCAGATTGGAAATTAAAACCAGTGTACAGTCTACCCCTGGATGATTTTGGTATTTGCAGATACTGTGAGGAGCATCCTTGCATAGGAGAAAGGAAAGAGCCTGAGACTCATAGAATGATTTGGGGTGGAAGGGACTTTAAAGCCCCTCCAATTCCGCTCCCCTGCCCCGGGCAGCGATGCCACTCAGAACATCAGCCTCCTGCACGGCTGGTTGTTTTTTTCAGACAGCTCCCTTAAATTACAGCCGCTGAAAATAAGGCAGAGGATGGCAAGATCAGGTTTGCCAGGGCAAGAGCCACGTGTGACTGTGACTTACTCTCTGATCTTCTTCTCGGAGCCGTCTCTGCCGGGATCGTAGACTCCTTTGGGGAGGTGCTGGATGAGGCCGATCCGCTGCGCTATCCGGATCTGCTCCTCTTCTGTCAGCTGTGTCGCCAGCCGCGTCTGGCTGGGAGTTGGGTGATACACGGGAACAGGCACCTGCTCCTAAAATCAAAATATTTCCATTCAAGACTACCACAGAGGGCTTTCCTACCATTTCACAGCACAATGTATTCAACTCTTCCTCTCTCAGTCCCACAAATATTTGTATGAACTCCCACTCCTCCTTTGCAATTTCAGGGCTATAATTATACTGAGAACGGATAAAGAATTGAAGCCGGTATTTGAGCAAGGAGCTGTTCGTGGTTGTTCTCTGCAAAAGCTTTTGATCTCCAGGAATTATTCATACATGAGATACAAGGACAACAAACTTCACATGCCAGGAGGCAAATAAACCTTACAGGGACCTGATTAACTGCTAAGGTACAGAACTGAACATGAGGGCCAAGGGAGAGCCCCCAGCGTGTGCAACAAAATGTAGATTCTATGAGTTTGGGGGTTTGGTACATTTAGTAAGAATTGTTTGCTAAGATGAGGACACTGCCCACTCTTAAAAGTTTCAGAAAGAAAGGTTATGTTTTTTTTGTAATAACTCCAATTTGCACTAACTGTTCTAAGCCACACAAGGTCTAATCCAGAACTGTAGATTTAATTCCTGTGGGTTAAAAAAAAGTCACCTGGACAATAAAAAGAACAGCTTAAGTAAGTAACCCAAGACTGATATTGCTTCTCATATATTAATGTAATTTGACAAGTCCTCCCAAGCTAGACTTCAACTGCTGAAATGCTTAAGGTATGGATTTTCCAAACAAAATACATGCAACACAGAGCTACTGTGCAGTCCTTCCCCACCACATTCTCAGAAGCTTCTTGTGGATATTAATGAAGTTTAGAGCAGATATTTTCAGTAACATTTATATTAACATGGTACATTTTTTGATACATAAACACAAATTCTGAACAGGATATATTATTAGGACACTATCGGCCAGTAGCCGTAGATCTGCTGTTAGCAGGGAAACAATTTCTTGCAAAGATCCTATTTTGGTGGTACTTCTTAAGCAGCAGAGCAAAATTCAACTTACAGTCGTGTCTGAAAATAAACCTGCTGCAGCAGAGGCACAACACATTGATTAATCTGCTTGGAAAATGCCAAAGTTGAGGTTTCAGAGGACACCGCTGCAGGCCAAGCAGAGGGCAGGAGTGTGAGCAGCTGCTCCGGTCACCTCCAGCCACGCTCCCATCGCCCGCTCCCTCGGCGCGGAGCCAGGGGAGACACCGTCTGACAGAGCAACCACCTTCCAAACCATGCATGTCCTTCCAGGGCACGGGCTGCCTGGGCACCTGCAGATATTCCCAGCAGCAGGAACACAGCTGCGTCCCCTTTCCTGTCCCCTTTGCAGTGCTCTGGTGCGGCGCTCAGTGTCCACCTGCCACCAACGCCCGGCACACTCCAGCTGTGAGTTTAACACGTGTAACACTGCGCTTGTAAAACCCAACAAAGCCATTCTTCTGTCACTGCTAGGGAGCACTGGAAGTGGACAGGCTGCCAGGACTCCTGGAAGGCCAGGAGAAAGCTTCCCAAGGAGTGTGCAGCCTTTCACTGGTGCCACCCGGCAGCAGAAGTCCTTGCTCATGAGAAATGCTAATCATAGATACGAGTCTGCCTGGCAATTCTTCACTGAACACTGTGCCTGCCACTGGCAATTCAGCTGTGGGGTAAAATTCACAATCTTCTCTTAATTTAGCTGCACTAGGATTTCCCCCTCTGATTTCCTGGCAGAACTCAGAGGAATTATGAGAAGTTTCAAAAGACAGAATGCCAGGGGTTCTCCAAGTGATTAATTTCCTGACTATAAACTGTATTTTCACAGTACTCTTTTTAGATCAGCTGCCTTTAAGTGCTTTAAATTATCTAAAGTATTCTCTAATCATCATTTGGATAGAGAAAAGCACCAGCTGAAACTAGGGATGACCTGTCAGATATAACAGTATTCATAAAACGACTGCAACCTTTGGTGCCAGCAAAATAAAGCACTTTTCCCCCTCACAAATGCTGCCGACCCTCTGCACTGAACATGAGCTTGAGGCAGAGTCTGGCCCTGGTTTTATGTTTCAAGAACTTAACACCACAAACTCTCAGTAATTTTTTTCCAGGGCTTTGCTGTACTTCTTTGAACAGGTTATTAAATCAATAGCAGAAGGCATTGCTGCTACGTCCTTTATTTGTTACACAGATGTAGAGAACACTCAGCATTTGGAGAGAGATGCACCCTCTTTCATGTCTTAGAAGAAAAAAGGAGCAGTATAACTAACCACAGGCACAGCACAGGCTGGTGCCAACATGGGCAGGAGGAGGGGAGGCAACTGCATTTAACAGAGCTCCCCTTGCCTAAACCACGGCTGCAAGTCATAAGGCAGAAATACAAGGAAAGGCAAAAACAGGAGGGAGAAGCAAGATCCAATAAACCCTCAAAATGTCTGAAAGTAGCAATGGCACTGATAGTGAGTATCTGCAGCAGAATAACAGCAAACTGATCACCTCAGCAAAAATTATACAGCAAAAGGAAACTACAATTAAGGAAGAATCTGTTGTGAGTTAGAACAACCACACCTGGACAAGTTCTGAAGTGAGCAATCAGTTCACAATCAGTCACACTACCCACCCACCCACTCACAGCTTTGGTTAAGTTTGGGAGAGTAAATTAACACGACTTTTAAACCTGTGACAGGCCAGAGAAGAACAAAACCTCATTCTCTTGTTCTAGTCTTCTACAGGCACTCGCTGCGAGTGACCACCAAGGGACCATGTTCTTGAGGAACCCACTTCTGCATTACTGCAGAGCCCCTCTCCCCTGGGTATCGTGTTCCCTCCAAAGTCCTGAAGGACCACTCGGGTCCCCTTCCTGTGCCAGACACACAAATGCTTTCCTGGCTGCCAGCGCTGCATGGAAACACTCCTCCCTTTGGCATCCTGTCTCAGGTTCCCTCCCAGCAGAGCCGCCCTGTGCTACATGTCTGACATAGCCCATTAAGGCAGGAATTTATAGTTGCCAGCTGTGGGCTTCTACAATTTCACATGCTAGACAAGAATCTCTTGTCAGATGAGTAACTGGGTGAAAACGGTGGTGTCTTTCACCACGCTTGTGAATGCAGAAAACTGGGGTTGGTGTGGCTGTTGTGAAAAATGTGTAAGGTAGTACTGTAAATAAACCAGAGCGGCTGCTCCATACCCAGGCCCTGAACATGCTGTCTGGTGGCACTTTCATCTCATTCCCAAATGCTATTAAAAGCCTGCCCAAACTGAGCCCTGGGCACAAACATACCAGGAAAATGGAAGAACACTGCCATGCACGTTGCAGTATCAAATTTTAGAGTACATGGACATTGACCCTTTCAAACCAGTCTTCTCCCCTCCAAGAATTAAAAAGAAGAGGTGTGTTCGTACCTGTACAATTCTAAAAATATGATTAACTATTTATTCACGAGAACATGGGAGTGCAGATTTCTCTGACTGACAAGTGACATCCCCAGAGGGGTCACAGTAAGAGATGGAGCACGAAGTGCTCCTTCACCAGCCCGTGACCACCCCTCCCCAGTGGAGCTGGGCTCCTTCAGCCCCCTGGCACACACCCAGGCTGGCCCCACTCGCAGCTGCATCCCTGGGTTTCTCCACTACCAAATCTCCAGAGCGTTTTTGGAAGTTAAGCTCATCCGACAATAATTTCAAGCTGAGCTCCTGTCCCAGCCTGTGAGGGTTTATCACCCCTTTGCAAATCTCTCACAGTGTGTAAAGGCTGCTTTCATCAACCCCCATTAAGGCAAGGTCCCGCTCACTCCGCTGTGGGTGTTCAGGGGTAACAAGGTGAGGATTTGACACTTTAGCCAGCTCACATTTGTGGCTAGAGGCCCCTTGACATGTATTTGTATATATAAAAAGATTGTCTTACCCAAGTAATTATTATTTTACTCCAAAGACGAGCATGAATTTATTGCTCTGGTGTCTCATGTTTCCCTTATCAACCATGGAAAACGTTTCTGCAGACAAAATGACGAAATACTGAACTTCTAGCCAAAGTCTATGTTATTTATCATTTGATACAGATGTCAGGCACTTCAAACCAAGATGAAATTTCATGCTAACTCTATTACTATATGCCAAAAAAACCTAAAGAAGGCCAGAACAAATAATCAAACCCACATATTACTGTTGGGCAATGAAATAAAAATCACTTTCTGACACTTAATTTGCTTTAATCATTACATTTTTCCCATGTGAATTTAGTAATGATGAAAGACCTCAGATGTCTGTAGTCCTGGAGATACACAGCTTTCTATCTGTTCATAAAGTCAGTGGTGTCAGCATAAGTTTCCCTGGCTTTCTGTGCATAGAAATCGTTTATTCAGCCTTTAAAATCAGCAGCATTAATTTAGACTCAAGGACTACAGCAGGGTTTGTGTCTCCATCTCACCCTGGCTTGTCCTCATTTGGGGTGGGAAAAAAATCATAGAGGGCATCTGGAGGTCTGCATTTCTCACTCCTAATGAAAATACACATTTTCACACATGGCTTAAAAGACCCAGACACCTTCTACCTGCAGACTGCCAAGTATGCTTTGGGTTCCCAACTGGAAAAAGGTTTCATCAAGCACGATTTTTAGTTTGAAGTTTCCTCATCAATGCAACTTACCTTGGTTACTTATGCTGCTGTAAATCTGCTTTTCTCTTGTTTTACAGCCTTTTTGGCTGGTTTTTGCAAGTGCCATGAATTTGTAATACTCTGAAAACAGGTCAGTGGTAGATCAGAAATTCTTAATCCCTGGATGAAGATTATTTTAAGATCCCTCTACGACACATATCAGCAGCATGGTATCAGGACTTTGGCTTGGTTGGTGTTTTTAGAATTGCACCAACATGCACAAATTATCCTTTCAGAACGGTCAAAGGTGAGAAGAATCATCTATAACATCTAATAATTCCAGAAGTTAAACCTTCACTGCTGTCCCCAAGATCCTGTCTACAGCCACCTCTTTTCCACTACTGAATGCTTTGCTAAGTTTCCATCTCTAAATTCTCTTCCTCACCTAATCCAGTGCTCTCCATGTGTCTCACCCTGGGATATCAATTTGCCTTTTATCACCAGATCAAGGCATATCTGTTCATTCAGTCCAACAGAGGAGACAAACATCTTCCTAGCTACATTTATCCTAAATCTTTTCACACTTTTTTAAAAACCAGTCGCTGCAGCACTTGCGCTCCTTGCGGTTGCTGCCTAATTAATGAATGCAAATATAACAGTTCCATTTGCGTTCCCCCAGCCGTTCCCACAGCTCCTTTGCCGCAATGCCTTCGAGATGCAAACACCTCTCATGACAGGCGTTGTGTGAAGGCAGCTGCCCCGGTTCACACACAGCTGCAGCACGGCCACGCAGGCTTTGCTGCTCACCAGCCCTCCGACACCGACCCGACACACGGCCAGGCCCCTCTCCAGCCCCAGCAGCTCAGAGGGGTTTAGCAGAGAGCCTAAATAACTTCCCTAAATAAGAACTACCTCAGTTTATAGATGTACAGTCAGGAGGTGAGAAAAAAAAAAATCGTGCTTTTGGTGTTTTTTTGAAAATCCCTGCTGAGTTGGATGAAATGTTCTCTTCTCACCACTTTATTACTCAGAAGGAACTTGCTGGGATGATGGGCCAGGGGCCTTCTCTGTGAATGCCATTCTGATCAGGGCAAAAAGACTCAAACTCCATCCATATGTGAATACACATTCCGAAATAATATCCTCCCCCAAGACGCATTAATGGAAAACCACGCACCATTATATTGTGCATTATACGACAGCTACAGCTTACTTTAGTAATCCTTGCAATATTACAAGCAGCCTGCCAACTATAAAAGCCTTTTTCTGCCATACAGAAGAGAACAGCTCATTTATAAAGGTGAATAGCAGTTGCTATAAAACATCATGTAATGAAATTGTTACCCAATCTTTTATATTCCCGCTTCCAGGTAACCACTCTGCATGAATAACTGCGACAGCTGAACACTTAAGGCTAGAAAGTTCTTCTGAAAGCAGAATCCCCTCCTCTCCCATTTGGACAGGACACCTGGGACAGCCAGCCAGATCAGATACACAGGCACACACACACACACTTCCCACCATGGCTCTCTTAAGGGAAGATTAATAAGAATTCTGGTATTGTAGGAATTTGGCACTGTAAATATGGCCAGTAATTAATGTAACAACTGACTGAGGAACCAGTGTTCACCAGAGAGGAACCTGCAGAATCTGCACAGCATTTCTTCAGCTGCTGACTCCAATGAAGAATCAGTGCCTGGTTGGAGTCATGGATCACTTCAGAGGGAGTTGTTTTTTTGGAGAAAGTCACAGTTGTTCTGCAGTGATAGCATAGCCTTGTTTAAACTGTAACCAAAACTGTAAAACTGCCCTAGGCATTTTTCACAATTATTCCACTGAAATTACTAGGAAATAAATGTATCTGAAGAGTTGGAAAAGATAAGCAACCATGAAACAGACTCCTGGCTGACAACTCTTAAAATATCACCTGTCCCCTGAGCTCAGCTTTGCTACCAAAAATAGGGCTGAGGGAGAGAGCGGAGAGGTACAAAGTAGATGCATCCTGCCTGCTGCTTTCCTAGACAGTCACAAGGGCTATTAGAGAAAAGGACTTTGTTTTTAAGCTTTGTCCATCTGCTGTCACACAAACCCCAAAAGGCTATCTACTGCCAAGACAAAGAGTTGGCAGTGCCTTTGCAGCTTGGCCAGAGCAAACCCAGCCTTACCTGGCAGATGGAAATCACCTGCAGCTCTGAAGAGTCACCTGCTCTGAAATTTGATTAACCATTAAGGCAAACCCAAATACAAAAGATTAGCAAGAAAGAGTTGTAGGGGAAAATCAGTAATTAAAAAGCAGTAATTAATCCCTGGAAGCACAATCTCCTGACACAGCCAGACAGCTTTTACATTTCCAGGCTGCACAGCAGGTTTCTCTGACTCAAGGACGTCAGCCTTGGGTACAGTTCCACTAGCTGATTTCTTCTTCACCAGCTTTGTGTCAGTTTTGGGTGTCCTTGTTCCTTTCTCCAGAGATCTCAAACATCAAGGTGTGAATTTTTTCAGGAAGTGGATAACTTATACATCAACACATCCCAGACCACTAAATTGCTCACCAGAGAACTGACTCCATCCCTCCAGACAGCCCCACTGACAGCTCAACTTACAGCATCAGGCCACAACTTCTGGGAGATAACAAAGCCCTCTTAATACAGCTCCTAGCATGTTTATTTTAATAAGCTTTTTTTATACTGGGAAGGAAAAGATTCATAAACAATTTATAAAAATTCATGCTTTTCTGTCAAGCTGCTGCTTAACAACAAATAAAAACCTGACGTTTTGGGGAAAAGACTGAAAACAAATCTTTCAGACTATCTCCTCTGCTGAAAGGTACAGAGTGAACTGACTGTGTCCCACTCACTTAGTGCTGTGGAACTGCTGGGTAGCAGGGAACAAAAATAAAAAAGAACACCCCAAACAAACGAATGGAGTTAGCCTGGAGTTTTTTGGAGGCTGCATTCAAGCATGAGAGACAGGGGAAGCTACAGTGGAAGAGCTGACAGAACACTAATAGTCCACACAGAATTAGGGGATCCTTCAGACACAGGTTTACTTTTTGGAAAGGGTAAGTATCAGTCAGTGCCACATGTTTAGAGCATAAATCAAAGCTAAAAAATGGTAGTATTGATCATCCCTGGGCACACAAAATCTGGGCAGCCACGATTCTTGCTATGCCAGGTCCTGTCTGCAGCAGCAAACAGGCTTTGTGACAACCAGCCTGGCTCCACGATGTCAGACACGTGCGATTTGTCCTGGACATCACCCCCTGTGCACACCCCCCTAAACCATTCCAAGGCTTTGACTCACCTCTGGGTACAGCACACAAAAAGGCTTAAGCTCACATGTGCTTCTGCCTCCCGAGACCTGAGCTTGGCCCAAATCTACCATCCCAAAACTCCCAAAGCATTGCATCACTCAGACAAGTGCGTGCAAGTCCTCTGGATGAAGGGCTTGGTACGGATGACTGGACAGTGAGGAGCACAGGGATACAGGTGACTTCAGGTGGGCACTGCACACACCGAGAGCGAGTAACAGCACACACCATGCCCTGAACTGCTGAGAACACACACACAGCCCCTGCTTTTGGTGCCATTTCATGGAATTTGGGGGTGAGGGCACAGCTGACTCCGGCTGGTCTAAAACCACACCACCTCTGGACCGTGGGTCCTGTCACTTCCCCCGCACTGGCTCCAAGGACACTGCTCGCATCGACTCTGCCCCTCGTGTAAAGCAAACAAAAGCCATTGCCATCAACTGTGAGATTGCTACAGCTGCTGAAAAGGTTGGGAACAGGCAGCCAAGAGGAAAATGGGAGGAGTGCCCCTGTTGGGATTTCAGCCAGTTGGGAAAACCTGACTGCAAACACTGAAAAAATAGCAAGAGTGCTAAAATGTATCTTTTGGCAAGAATTCGGTCAGCTTGATGGCAATTCTAAGAACAAAACAGCCCTTCTGAGTACTTCAGGAACAAGGTAGCAAAATCACAGAAATCGGCTGAATTGGCCACAAGGACAGGCTGGGGACAAGGGGCCAGGCCAGGGAATAAACATGAAAATGCACGTAAGCTGAAGGCACAAGCAGTCAATCCATCAGGGTAGGACTGCTGAGGGATAAATACGAGTTCTACTTCAGCGTGTAAACAGACATGTGTATATGCATATTTAAATGTGCTAGTTTGAACTAATAAGAACAGAATAACATACAGCAGAGAAGTATTATGGAGAAGCAGGAATGTATTTTAGAAAAAGAGTGAGTAGGATATCAAAGGATCAGTGAAATCAAGTGATGAATGATCCCATCTCTACGCTGAGCGTTACCATCCAACACAGGGCAAGCACCCTCCCTGGGCCAAGAGGGCTCTGCAGAGCAGAGTTTACACAGCCTTACCTAAAGCTAGTTTTGACACACATCCAAAAGCATCCTGTCGAGGAGTGCAGGTCCTCCTACATGAAGTTCCTAAAACAGGACTTAAATAGACACAACAGTCACAGCCAGACTGAGAACATTACCCCTACGTAAGGTCTTCTGAGAGGTGTGAGTTTAGCTTTAGGTTAAGAGGTAGCACAGGCAACAAAAACAAGCAGCACATCAAGAGCAGCCACCTCAGATCATCTACCCTCACACACTATCCTACACGATGACATGAAATACTTCCCTGTAGCCACCCGGTTGTAAGCAAGCACCAAAACGAGGTTTGAAAGAGGACACAGGAGTTCTTTTTATAGAGATACAGTCTGTTACCCAACCAAAATACGGAGAAGAGGCAACACAGAAAGGGGCTCCTGCAAACCTTGAAAGGGACCTTCCCCTTACCAGGGCCCAGCTGGGGCAGAGCCAGCCCAGGAAGGTGGCCCAGCAACGAGGACCCCCCAGCAAGGTAAGAAAAGCAGAAACCTGAAGAATTTTCCATCAGGACTCACAGCAAACTTAGTAGAGCGGGACTCTCACACAGTACAAACCTCTGCCACAGCACAGGGAAAGAAAAGTATTGCTCTGCTAAGGTTAAATGACTTGGGTGAGCAAAGTGGTAACAGTCCATGTTCTGTTGCAGAAGAGCTTCCAAAAGGAGACAGAGCTGGTGATAAGCTGGGTCTGCCTGACCACAGAGCAGGAAAGCCTGCAGCAGAGACTGCTGGTGTGGGACAGCTGCTGTGAGACTGTCAGTGAAGCAGCCCATGACAGGCGGGTTTGTTCCAAAACTCAGGAATCTGTGCTATACTTCACGGGATCATAACTTTGAACTCAGTTTGAAATATTTTAATTCCCTTTCTAACAAAGCCATCCTCAATTAGGAACGCTTGCTCAAGCAGAAAGCTGCCACACCTTGGCAGTTTCATGGTACGCTCAGCTCCGCAGGCCTCTTTATTAATGGCATTTGAATTTCTAACACCTGAGATACAGGTGTGTGACAGAGCCTCAGCTCAGGCAGCACAGCAGGGGACTGTGCAGAGGCAGCCAGAAGCCTTCCTGAGGCCACTTAAAGAATATATCAACCCTGCATTTTGCAACAGCTTAACCACAGCTGTTTTTAAGCATGTTTCTGCCTTAGCCTGCTAGAAAGCCACAGACAGATGAAGCCTCACACGCACCTGCTATACTCTGGGGCACCTCAAACACAGTCTGAGTCTCTGTGTGCCACTGTCTGGGTGTTGCTGGCGTGCCAGCTTGGTGAGGATGTCCCCACCATCCAACAGCTCCTCCCTTCCACTAGATCCTGGGAAACCGACTGGGAACGTCCGTGAAGCTGAAGTGGGGTTTGAATCAGGGGTACCAGCGGCACCCTGAACTGCACAAGGGATTCTGGCCCAGCACAGGGTGCTGAATCGTGCAGACACCGACACCTTTCCCAGGCGCACACTGTCTGCCATCTCCCACTTCAGGGAGAATGAACACACACAAAAATTGCAATTTGACTATTTGTTTAGCATCATTTGATAACATTAATTATTTTGACTCCGAGTTAATAAGCGGCAGCTGTAAACAGCCAGAGGCACTGACTCAGAATATCAGTTCATCTCAGCCAGTCATTTATTAATCTTAAAGGAATGTCTCAGGCACTAAACAATTATTTCTAAATCTGCTGATTTTTTAAAGCAGTTGTCTATCTAAAAGCAAGGAGTGACTGCATGAATATTAAGGTACACTAAAGCCTGACGGAGCTCCACTCTCAATGCAGTATTAGCAGTGAACACAAGGGCAATGTTTCTATTTTTTCCAGTTAAGTCTTGTCCTCGCAAGCAGTGACTCTGCGTTTTTAGCTCGCAGGGCACAAATCCAAGTGTGATCTCATGCAACTGTCAAACCTCTTCCAACAGAAAAAAGGCCTGTGCCAAGAACAGGTAGAAGAATCATAAACAGCTCTCTCGGGAGTTGGTTATACAAGTGAAATATTTCCAGAACACGTTTTTCCTACTATTTTAAAGTTTCAAACGCACAGAGACAGTCCAATGAGCATCTGGCCATCTCTTTAACGTGTCACAAGACAACACACATTCATTTCCCTGCTATGTACGAAACATGCAGCCAGTTGCTGGTGCAAGCAGAACGAGTCACAAATGTTTGGCTTCACAGATGAATAAGGTACAATGTCCACCACTAACTGTACATGCAACCACCTGGCTAAGCAGCCTTTTCAATCTACGGTGTGGCTTTTATAAACTCATCTTTGGATCCTGCCTGTGCTGGTTTCACACCGAAAATACTTGTGTTTGTTTCAGCACAGGTGCTTTCATCAGAGTAGGTGGTTTGAAGGGGAACTGAAGCAGGTCCAAGGCTCTGGAGGGGTGAGATGGGGAGCACAGAGCCCCACCCAGCCTCTGCAGCCACCACAGCCCCCGTTTCACCTTGCTAACCCCCAAAGGGATGAAGAAAAACATCTGTTTTGTCAACCCATTCACCCACTCTCACGGGAGACGGCAAGTGCTTTGTTTACATTGAAACTGGCTTTCTGAAGGAAAACTTGAAGTTCTTCCACAATGGATTCATCCTGCTGACTGCATGGATCAGTAAGATCTACAAACGTCCCCACGACTACCCCAGCAGCACACTTAGTACGGATTTCGAACACTGCCAGGGACACGGCACTTGAGCACCTACTTAAGTATTTGCCTGAATTAAGGCTCAGGCTGTCACAAAATCTCAGAATAACAGAAAACTGTTTGAGAGGAGGGACATGAAAACAAAGAGTTCATTTTTCTAAATATGGACTGACTGGTTGGAAGACAAAGCCGCATTTCACCCCAACACACCCGCACGAGAGCAGCTGCAAAGCCTGGAGATCTCCAGTCCCAGCTCACCCCCACGCAACGACACATCTTTCATGTTGTGTGAAGTACACCAGAAACCCTGAACTCTAAATACAGTGATACACAGGATGCAGTTTTAGGACCAGAGTCGAGAAAATCATATGCAAATACAGAGTTTATGTGTGGAAATTTAAAAAGCACTACTTTCACAAGAACATCACCTCTGACTTTCAAATACTCCCACATACAAGGACAGGGCTCAGGTCCTGCACCGAAGCGTTAACTCCACTGTAGGTGAGGTACATGCTACTTTCAATACCCCTCTGGGTCAGAAAGGGTAGCCTAATGTCATTAACATTATGCTACCAACACTCTCTTGAGCTTTATGAAGATCTAAAGAAACACTTGTACGTACCGTATTCTCCTGCATTAATATTTAGGGTGGAATAACCATGTCCTGCCACAACCCACATGATCACTAAAATAAGTTTTGTCAGTTTATACACACACAGACAAACTGGAGTCACGACAAAGCGCCAGAATGGAGTAACACTGAGCTGTGAGTCAGTAAATCTGGAGGTATTCAGTAAAAAATACACACAGCCTCAGTAAAACAGCTATCAGAAAACCTGGGAGTTCTTCAGGTTTAACTTATGACATTTAGTCTACAATACACCTTATTACCTCGGGAGTCATAAGGGTGTAACTGCAGAGGTAACTGTAATAGCTAGATAAACTCCAAGAGAAGAGAATAAGTAGCTTCTTGCTCAGATTTTAATTTCATAAGCAGAAGTACCATCACTCAATTACTACAGAAATATTTTAGTTACCTTTCTAGACTTTTTAGCTCACCATAGACAGGGTCCCTGAATGCACACCCCTCAGAGAGGCAGAAGGATGCAGCAGAACAATCTGGGAAGCAGACAGCACTTAGCGCTGCTCCTCCAAGCCCAACGACCTACAGGACTAAACTCACTCTGTCTCCTTACACACAGCTGCAGCTGAGTGAAGTCACAGAATGTGCTTCCCTGTGGACACCAAGAGATTTGCTGAGTAATCCCTGAACCAAATAGGCAGGTAACAAGGTGAATCTGAACTCCTGTCTTTATTTGGGATACCGCCTTTCTTATGGGTAAATCTCCAGTGCAGTAAAAACACGAGTAGAAACTACTCCAGCAAATGAATTTTTGTTCTTCCAGTTGTCATTCTGAGTCACACAGTAGAAGAAGGAAGAAACTGATCCTTCTGGGAGATGGGCAGCTCTAGATGCTTCCTTAGGGGTGAAAAAGGGCTGGGCATGGCTTACTCCATGAATTTTGGCAAAAATGAGTCCAACGTTCATCAAATGAAATCTGCTGAATGCCAGAAGTAAGCACCCTACAGGGCAACTTCAGACTAGCAGACCAGGCTAAAGAAAATTTCCTTACTCTGCTGAAGCTTTGTACAGAAATTAGCCTTGAAATAACTTACAGGCCTGGTCCTCATTTTTTTCTATCATTCTATGTAGCACTGCACTCCTGGTGATGTCTTCAGCATGTCATGGAATGGCTTACCCCAATGAGAGAGGGTAACAGCCAGCAGCACATGAAAAGGTGCTTGCCCTTGGAGCTGCATGTTCTGCAGGTTTAGAGTAAATATTGCCTATGACTTTATGATCAATCCACGTGACAAAATTCACTGCAAGACACTGAGCGGTCAGTCAGTGATCCCTCCATCACTTAAAAGATGCCCTATTTTAATATTTGCTTTTTTTGTTGTTGTTTTTATTTGGTTTCTCTGACTATAGCTGAGACAGATTTTGAATGTCAGGAAAGCCAAGTTGCTAGAGCATCATATCCACTAATAAACACCATAAAAATAGAAGCGTTAGCCCAGAAAAACAAAGGCTGAAAGGGATATAGGATCTGTAAATAAATCAGGAAAGTAAACATCAGAGAAACAACTAAAGATTTGTTTGGTACAAGAGTAATAGGTGCAAGTTTGCCATAAATGAACTAGAATTGTGAGGCAGCTTCTTGAGCCTCCCTGCAGGAGTACCAAGGCAAAGCTTGACCAGTATCTTTCAAAAATCATATGATCTGCAGAAAATAACTGCACTGAGCATATGCAGAACTATCCAAAAATCCCCTTGTTCAATCTCTAAAAAACAGTCCAATTCACAAACTTGTTAATATGCAATTTCCAACACTGTACTGAACAGGATTGTTATCCAAATTAGTATGTATAACAACTAGCAATAATGCTTGTCATATGTAACTCAAAGCTAATTTAAATAAAATATGGAAGATAATGCTCATGAAATCTGAGCCTTGTTTTGTTGAAGCTATTATAAATGTCTGCAAACATTGTGTCCACCTGGAAGTTTAAGACACTAACAAACCAAAAGCTTTAAATGTTACAAAAGAAATTTTTGGACAAAATCATTTTCCATTAGCAATTCCAGTATGACCTTATCAGGGACTTTCATAGCCCACTAGTGGAAAACACCTACGGTGTTTGCACAAATGTTCTTGGCCAAACCCTGTTTCCTGGAGTACAAACTACAGGCAGAAAGAGCAATGAAGACAGGGCTGAAAAAAAGACCTTTATAAAGCTTATTCTGCTGACCATATGCTAGCTGGAAGTTCTAGCACATTCTGAAATGTCCAGCTTTACAAACCCCCTTGTGTTGCTCGAGCAGCAGCTGCACCAAGTGGTGAGGATTTGGCCCGTGGCAAGCAAAAGGCAAGGCCATCAGTGAACAAGTGTGCATGGGATTATTGCACAGGCACCTCACTGCTGGAGCACGCTGACCATTCTGCAATTAGGAGTTAAAATAGTACTTAGGTTACTTCAGTTTTCTGTGTTACCTAAGTCTATTTAAGGGAGAAAGGGAAATAGCCACTGTCTAATTTAAATATTTTATATTCCATCCAGCTGAAACGTGTTACTGTATTCAAACTGAAATCGGGCCAGCGTATTTTGTGAAATAACCCAAGGAAACCTCAGTGGCAGCACGCAATCTCACCCAGAAAACAATTTCTACAGCCTTGCAGTGCCCCACAGCCCTGCCAACATCGAATATGACCAACAGGAAGGGTGTCTGTCCCTTGCTGTCCCATCTCCTCTGGCTGTGGGGTTTTTGGTAGGTCTTCAAGATACAGTTCATGAGATCCAAAAAAGCTGTAAAGACAGTATTTGCTGCCTGTGTTCAGCATTACTGGTTCTGAATTCAGAACACTGAAGAGAAAGGTCTGAGCAAGGGGGTTTGAGCTTTACCCCAGTAAGGACAAGAGTTGGTGATGCTGCCTAAGTGGATGCATGAAGAAACAGCAAGATGTGCTTCTCAAATTTATTTCCTGAAACAGGACTTTGTCCCTCAATTTGCTTTAAATAAGACTGGCTCCAATAGGAAGCCTCTGAGAGACAAACTAGAATAAGGAGTCACAACATATAAAACAGGACAGTCAATTAGAGGCAGTCAGCTTAGCTCCTGCTCTTGCATACTCATATGATCTCTTAATTCTAAACATTTTAGACAACAGGGAGGTTGTTTTATTAAAAGCCACAGACACTGGCAGTCCTCACATACATATGCACAAAGGTAATGCAACTCCTAACTGCAGTGACAAAGCTTGCCAAGTTATGTTCAGACTTTGGAAACCATCCACAGAGTCGTAACCGGGAGGTTTGTGTGAGAAAAGAGGCAGAGCAGCACCCACAAAGCAGATCAATGATATTACTGCGGCCAGTTGTGTCCCAAGGGACATCACAGTCTGCTGGGCAATGTGAACAGGCTGTGAAAGTCTCCACCCATTCCTGCACTTACCAAGTCTATTCATGAATTGTTAGATAACATTAACGAAGCTTCTTTAAAAAAGAAAACAGAGAACACCTTTAAGGGTGGTTGTGGTAGACAGATCTATATTCCTTTATTATGCTTTGTTCCGTGTGTCAACTTTTTTTTTTTTTTAAACCAGAAAGATCACATTTAAGAAGGGGAAAATTAAGGTTTTGTCTACATCAGAGATTTGTCCTGAAGCAGCAACGTCCCTCCAACTGAAATTATCACTCCGATGAAGTCAGAAATGGTACCTTTAGGCTGCATTTCATGAATAAGACCCTTCCCAAATGTACTCATTGCTCAAGCCAGTATCAGATACTCATTCTGTGCATGCTCTGATATGCAGCTAAGTAGCCTTAATTTCAACATGGAAAAGCCAAAACTTCTCTAATACTTGGTGGTAATAGCACACATCTAATACCTGGCACCTCTAGACCTTTCCAGAGATGTCACTAATATGCACTCTACAGACAGCAAAAAGTGCAGATAAATTCAATTTCTGCCAGGAAGTCAGTTGGGTTCACTAAGCTGATGGGAGTAAAAATAATAAAAGAACCCATTTCAGTCACTTGAATGGCATGAGCTGACTCACCAAGGGGTGAGATAAGCACCAAAGCCACCATGAAGTGACTGGGGAGCATATGGCTGCAAGCGGGAAACAGGAGGGAAAAGCAAAGCAATCCCTTTTGGCTGCAGTGGATGGCAGGATGAGACCTCCTTGCCCCAGGAACACAGACACACTCAATGCTGATCAGGAGGCACGCCACGTTTCTGCCAGGTTTCAGCTCGTGCTCTGCTGAGGAGAGACAGCCCCCAAGCCTCTCCTCTGGCCTCAGCTCATTCATTCCTGAGCAGTGCCCACTGAAAACATTAAGTGCTGGAGCAGGAGGTTTCCCCACGTGTCAGAGGTGTACACAGCTCACTGCAAGAGCACTGATGGGTTCCAGTGGCACCCTCCCCGCTGTGGTGAAGGCCCCAGGAGAGGAGTATGTGGTGGTGTTAGGCAGTGCCACTTTCTTTAGGGACTTGGAAAATACCTTTCTCTCCCCAGAAAGGTTGCAGACGCCCAAAATGCTCAAGTTGCTGATGGACTCAGATAAATTCTCCTGTATCTTATCACTTCCCTCAGCCTACAGCACACTTCACTGTTTGACTCATTACCCTGAGGTGGAAACATTTGCCTGATCCCTCAACACCAACACACTGTTTGGTAGCATCTGTTATGTAGTTGTTACTACCATTTTCCCAGTTTTTGCATTCCAATAAAAACACCACCATGGCAGCAGTGCTGCTTGGAAGCATCTCCATCTGCGTGATCTGACCAGAGCAAAGAACACACTGACCCCAGGGTATCACATTCTGCAGAAACTCCTGCTGGCACAAAGGCAGGATCCAGTTCACTCGTTAACCCAGAGGTAACTGGTTATTATTCAGCTACAACACACTGAGACACACAGACTTTAAGTTCTATATGTTACAGGTGGGAGTTGGGAAGTCTGGTCTTTACTAGGCTGGAATCCAGCTAGTGGCACATGCATAAGATATATAAGAAGTGCACAAGAACCCCAAAAAAGAGGAAGGATAAAACACACACCTTTCCTACCTTAGCCTAAAACTACAGCTTTTTTCTCCTCAGTTCATGAGCTCAGAGTAGGTGACAGCTACATAAAGACACTTCGGGGGACGCTATATATAGGGTGAAGCGAATTTTTTCCCAGGAAGCTCCAGATCTAGGTCATCCTGCTTCTTCTGGGAGGTAGAAAAAACCAGGTTACTCACTGAACAAGAATACACTTTCTAGAGGGGAAAAGATTACTTGGAGCATGTAATTTTGTTTGGATAGTACTTTTTCTTTACTAAAAGATTTTTAAAAACAGAACTAGTCATTAAACACTGTCTCTCTGAAAATCTGACTCCACTTACTGGAAATTGAGAGACCCATTATACTTACAGAAGGAATGGGCATTCTTTGAAAAGCTTACTTTCCAGTAGCTTAGCCACACAGTAAAATAAATACAACTTCAGGTCTTAGAAATTTCAGAGAGCTTGTCTAAATTCAGACATAATGTAAAATGCCTCCTTGTATCTCATTTGTGGTTCTTACAGATGACTGACTGGAAGGATTACAAACAACCCAGCACAGCTTCAGCCGAGTTATCGTACGAATCCACTCTGATGGATTAAGCACCACATTACCACTTCCAATCAAGGACAGGGTGGAAGAGCAGCCGAGGATCTCACTCGGGTTTGAGCCAAAGGCCATTATCTAACTCAGCCCAGCCACTGCAGCATCACAGATGCCATTAGCTGAAGAGATGTACCTTGGAGAGTAGGGCAGGAAGAGTTTTCTCAGCTCAGGACACACCTTAGAGTGACACCATCTATGCAGTGCTCCTTACTAGTTTCTAATCAGCAGATCCCTAAAAATTGTCAAGGAGGGGTATGGGCCTGTATTTCAGTTTAGTGACTACACATGGGATTTCATTAGCTCTTGGGAGCACTGTCAAAACAGCCCACAGAGCCTCAGAGAGCCAGGAACTGAGAGGTGAAAAAGCACTAACCTAGAAAAGAATTAACAGTTAATTGAAAGTAAGTATTTTTGTTTCAAGCTCCCTTCCAAGAAGGGTAATATACTTTCAAGGACTCCATTCTCCACAGGACAACCCACAACTGCCTCAAGGTCTCCAAATATGCAGATATAACATTACAGAACTCTGTGAAGCAAACACTAAAGCAATGACATAGTCATATTTCATAAGCTAAACTGAAGGTGTGCAGATACAACTGAAATACAAATCATAATACTTAAACAACCAAGAGAAATTCCAAAACATCAGAATGGCAACGGCAATTAAGCAAGTACTATTACAGAACATAAAATAAAGTCTACAGCTGTTAAAATATTAATTTCAGTGTCTTAACTAAACGTGAATGTAGAGCATTAGTTTGCTGTGCCTTTTATGTATTTTCCCACTGAACACAGCAGTTTACTGCTTTCTGTTAAGCAACAGTACAGACCAAACCAGTTTAGCAGTTTGGTACGTCTGTAATCAAGCAGTGCTTGCACTCATTTCTTCAAAACCTGAGAGTAATCACTGCTCTTTCTGAACTTAAATAAAATGAATGTATTTGGGCAAAATAAATACTGGTCTTAATCTATATTACAAAATTATACTATGTCTGAACTAAAGATTTTGACAACCGTGTTAATAAAACACTGTGACTAATGTTCAGTGCACAGAACAAGCTCTGTATCTGGCTTTAATTACAGTGATGAATAAAAGTCAGACACAGGCATCGTCCCGGAGTATTCATGCATTATACTGTCCCACAGATACTGAAATAATGGAATCTGATGCACTTTGATCTCTTCGATAAGCCTCCCACAGCTCTGAAACAGAAAGGGCAAGAGCACCCAACCTCATCCAATTCTGCAGTGTTTGCACACTGAGTCATAAGAGATTTGTATCCCCACTACCAAGATGCATCTTATGAGAATAAATGCAGATAAATACTCCTCCATTTCCTTCTGGCTAGAGCTGGTATACAAATCATCTGGAGAGCCACACAGAGTGATAGTGGTGAGGACCACAGGGAAACCTTACAGTCTCTACAGAGCTATATATTCGTGGACAGTAGTTATAGATATATCTCTGGGGTATATTTTAGTCTGACCTTTTTTTTTTTTAAAAGCAGTTTTGCCATGACAAAGATTAGAAGCTGGCAGCATCTGCTAAATGCAATGGTTTTGATCACATCTGCAGGATAGCCAATTCCTTGCTTTTGTCCAAACCAACACTGACTGACTGATTTTTTCCTTACAACTGGATAGTCACACAGCTTCATTACATTTTATTAGTCATAAACGAGGCATTTCTTGATGCCTTTGGGAGCTCTCTTAGCAGTCCAAACTCTACGGGCATATGGGCTAGCTACAATCCCAAGCTCTGGAAAACTCAGCATTGTTAGCCAGCTGATACTTGTCCTTGACCGAGGAGGATGCCCCTGCATGGGCATTTGGCAGGGCACTACACACAAGGACTGGTCCTGAACCATGCCTCTAGAAATACAAATTGCTCCATCTGAGCAAAAAGCAGAGGAGAGGACATGGAGGCCACTCCAGTATCCAAAAGATACAGTGGAGGGAAACAGGTTTCAGCACTGCAAGGATAGTAGTCTGCACATTCATCACTGCATGCTGGGGCTAAGGGAGGAACCGAATTTCCTGAGTCACAGTTTCTCTCATTCTTCCAACAGTTTCAGTCCTCCCCCAGGCACCTCAGGTCTCCATCATCCCTCAACTAAACCAGTGGCTAAAAACAGAGGCAGGATGAGAAGGTTCAAAACCGAGCCTGGCCTCTGACAGGGGGTATGTGTGCGTGCTCCTGTGCAAAGCAGAGAGCATGCGTGAGCATTCTGGGGGCTCAGCAGAAATGCCCGGTGCAATAAACCAGCTGGTTGTGATTTGGCTGATGCAACTGCGGTTGAGAGGATGGTTCTTTTATCTCCTCCTCCAGATGCTGCTCGCATCTGCTGTTTGTCCGTGTCACCATGTGTGCAGGGTGGCCCAAGAGCTTTTATGCCACCGGCATTCTGACTTTCTTCTTCACTGATGAGAAACAGAGCGGTTGGCAGGTTCCTACAGAGGGGCTGGTAAATAAAATAATCACTCTCTGCAACTGGTCTCTTGGAAATTGTTTCATTAGTTCACAGGAAAGTCACGGTTGATTTGCTTTAGTCCATTCCACAGATCCTTATCTCTTCAAAACATAAAACTAGTTTATTTTCTGTGGTTCAGAAACCGACTTTGGATGTACAGCCAGCAACAGCTGATCCCAGAAATGAACCAGTGGTACATACGGGAAACAGAAGAGCTTCCTAAATGCATGGTGGTCCTGGAGTCTGGGGAGGGCAGTATTGCATGTTTGGGTTGGGTTGGCTTGCCCAAAGATTGCACAGTCTCCCAGCATAGCAAAGATTCACCATCCTGATTAGGCAATATTTCTTATTACCATCTCCACAGACTCTTCATTCCTACTAATCGAGCATCTGGAATGCAGGCTGCCAAATAAACGCTGAACCATCAGATTACAAAACAGATTTTAGGAGACTTATCTACTGCCTTAAACAGATCTTCTGATAAAGTTCCCTCTCTACAGCAGCAGGTTTGTCATAAATTTCTGCAGAGGTTCATTTTATAATGGAGGAATATTATTTTATTAAAATCAAATTACCCTGGAACACTTTACAAACGTGAATTAAATTACTAAGCATGCCTGCACTAAAGATAAACTTTATTACTTCTTTAGTCCTCATTTTACAGTGAAGAAACTAAAGCACAGACCAGTTAAGTGATCTGCTAAGGTTACAAACAGAAGAGAAGACATTAAATAAGGATAGGGATGGCTTATGCTAGGGCTGCTAGAGTGGTTTTTTTGGTGGATTTCTTTTTGTTTAGTTTTGGGGCTGGGGTTTTTTTTTTTGATTGAAGTGCAGTTTTACCCAGCAAGAAGTTACACAACTCTAGCTCTGCTGGGACAGGCTGGTGCTGTGGCTGCCTTCCAAGAGGCTGGCAGAACAAGACAGCATCTTCTACAAATACACATTCTACCTTCAGGAAACAAGACACATCTTCGCTTCTGAGACCTTCACAATGCCAGGGCAAATTTTTCTTGTGGTCTCAATCGAGAACGAAGTTTGCTTTGCCTTTTAGAGTCAGAGAATGGTGACTCTTCAGCTTTTTCCCCTGAAAAGGTTTTTCCCAACTCAGACATGACAACCCCAAAAACCTGCTCATTTTGTAATTGTTTGGTCTCTTAGGAACTGTTTCATTAGCTCACAGAAAAGTCATGGCTGATTTGCTTTAGTCTATTCCACAGACCATTACTTCTTCAAAACGCAAATACATTTCTCTTCGTGCATATATAGGGAGGCAAAAACAAGGATGAGCACAAAGACTGGAAGACACAAGTCTGTCACAAACAAGTGGCGTTATTTTTAGTTTCTTGACTGCAACCAGTTTGACTACAACCACTACCAGGGTCTGCAGAAGTGCGCATTAAGCCAAGCTTCCTTCCTTTGTTGAAGTGATGAACAGGGACAAGGGAAGACAGGAACAGACCTATACAGCATCTTCATCCAACTTAAGACACTTCTTGCAGAAATCCATGTAAAGCAGAAAGCAATACTCTCTCTGATGTGATTATATTCTCTCCTTTTCAAAATTCCTCCTGGAAAATCTTCTGGCCAGACTAGTTAGGAACCGATCTTTACCAACTACCAACTCAACAACAGTTAAGTCTGGAAACTGGTTCTAATTCTATAAGAAATACAGTAACACAGAGAATTCAAACTTCAGCATATTCTTCCCCTTTCCTCTAGCCATGTTTAATGTGTATTTTTAACCAAATGCAGCTTAAAATCTATTTTAGGCAGGAAAACAATTACAATATTCAACCAATATTTATTAAAAGAGCTTATGAATGGGTATTTTCAAGATGAAAGTTACCTAACTCTGAGATACCATTTGGTATCCTTTATTTTCAGGTTTGCCTTCCTTCCTCTCTTCTCTCTCTGCCCCACCAGCTTTTGTCACTAGCAAAAAGGAAGACAGAACCAATCAGCCAGCCTGGCAGGCTATGCTGAAACCAGTATGCAATGAGACAGGAAGTAGAGGTGCAGAGTTTGGGGTGTTTTCTGTTGTCTAGAAAGGAAGTTTAGACTTAGCACCCTCAAGAAACTTTCCATCTAGCACTTATTACCAGCAATACAATTCTCTAGACAGTTTGCCTAAGTTCTTCAGCCCTTGAAGGAGTAAGAAGGTGTCATGGCATACTGAGGATTATTTGTTTAGTGAACAATGTTATTACAATGACAATCACAATACATATATTCATTACTGTATGGAAAATGAACAGTATATCCCCATACTGATATTAAACTAAATTTTATCAATAACTATTTATCAGGAGTGACTGTATCATTTAGTGCTTGGTCTTTCACGGGTAGAAATATTATTCCAGAATACTACTATAGCACTTGTTCATTTCTAAGAATGAGTTATATATGGTCACTGAAGCAATCTTTGGCTTGAAGAGAAGCACAAAACATCACTGGCTTACTCTACCATTTCTTATTCATGCAGCAAACTCAACTTTAGCTCCTTCCTTTTCTTCTCTCCTCACTGAAGCTGATCTCCACCAGGCACTGCTGCCAGAAGGCACCAGCCAGCAACACACCAACAAAGACACACTCTCCTTTGAAGCCCTTTGAAGTTTCCACAAGACTAAGGAACTGTGGACTGGAGTGGTATTTCAGTTCACGTCCACAAATGCAACTGTAATTCATACACGACACCACCAAGATGTGGAGGACAAGCAGAAAAAAGGGCAAGAGCTGCACAGGCAATTTTAAAATACACTCCCTTCTCTTATATGAAAGTAAACTTACTAGTGGGTTTGCTTTTTTCATGGTTATCTTTCTGTATGTAATCTTTTCCCATCGCATCTTTCCCCTTTTTAAGCTGTTCCCAAATATACCAACCATTCCAGTTCTGTATAACAACTCCATGCTAGGACTGTAACGTTACACTACCATAGTCTTGCTTCTTCTACAATACACACAATCACAGATGATAAATCATCTCAATTGGGGCCCAAAAGAATTCTTGTACAGATGTTTCTACAAATGGGTGCAACTCCTAGATCAGAATTAATCTGGCCTGCAATTTTTAATTGTATTAATTACCATGCCTTTGAAAAGACAGCATCAGAATACCAATGTAACACATTACTTAAGTCATGATGAGAGCATAACAAAAGCTTTGTTTCTCTGTTGAGCAAAGGACACCCAATACATGCACAGGGCAGGTTTCACACAGAAGTGCAGCAGAACTTCAAGAAAATTCTCTGACTGTTCAAGCTGAGGACTTCTTCAGCATCTCCAGGGCACTGTCATGACAGGCTGATGTGCCACCTCCCTGAACTGGGGACAGCAGGAATGAAGCACAACGAGACAGGTGGATGTGGATGTGTACAATGTGTGCAGGTGACGCTCAGCTAAGAGAGGAGGCCCAGGGAGGTTATTGCAGCAACCTCAGTTGCAGAGAAGCCATGAGACATCCCTAAATTGCGCTTTCAAAACCTGCTGTCCCCAGCAGCTTTTGGAAGATTATGGGAGCACGGCACTGCGTTAAGCTCATGTTTGTGATCTCTCGTCTCATTTTGTGTCTACAGCCTAATCAAATGAGTATCCAGGCCAAAAGGTTTTAAATTAATCCCTCCAAATAAAAAAAAAAAATAAAAATCCACTAGATCCACTGAAACATTTTATCTGGGCCTGTAAAACACAGGGTAGTACCGAGTATGGAGGGTGCTCTGGATCTCTTCAGGTAAGGCGGTAAAATATTTTATTAGTCCATCTGCCACATCAACATATCAAATGTGCTTTATGAGTTCAGTATCAACACCAAAAACTTGTGCTTATTTCTCATGCTTTCAACTCATTAATTTAGCAAGTGTTATACATCGGGTTTTTTTAGAAGACTGCAGTATATTTTGTCCATAGTAATACTTTTTAGAAACTCAGGGAGAAAAGATGTAAAGCATCTACTTTCCTGTGCAAAAATTCCAAAATTGAATAAACTGACCAGTTATTTCTTTCAGCTATTAGGGAACTATTTAAGAACAGAGATAGGAGACAAGGATTAAGAAAAGGGACACATCTGTTCTGCAAAATAAAGTCTTTGAGAAGAACTACTAGAAGTAAGAGAAACTGGAAAAAACAGTAAACTTGTATGGAAAAACAGCAGAAGGCATATTGCCAACAGATGGTGAAGAACTCATACACCAAAAAGGAAAACAAACTTGAAAGCATACTCATTTTGGGGACTTGAGAAAAAACAAAACCAAAGCTAACTCTTTCCTAATCACAGATTCACTGGTTAAAAATGGAGCTGCATGTTCTTAGCACTTAGAAAAACAGTTGTAATTTCTAGGTTCTAAAATGGAGGCATTCAAAATTAGCAACTGTCTATGAAAATGTTGGTCCACTCTTGAAATCACTTCCTTCACCCCCCACCATAAAAACACCTTCTTTTTTTCTGTGTGTTTTAATTATTTCCCATGTTAGCCTTTAAGCTCAATGCACTGGAAAACATCTGATGCTTTAATGGGCCACTTTCTCATTAACTGAGATATCTGTTTAAAAAGATGCTTCCTCTCTGAGGTCTTTCTGCTGTAGCTTATAATACGTCCTGCCACAGAAACCAAGAGACAGGTATTTGCAGAGCCTCTGAATGGAAGTTATTCCCCATCATTTCACATGTCCATACCGTTAATCCAATTTTCAATCACTTTTGGAAGCACAAATTTTACACGGCCAGTTCAACAGCACTCACTGATAAAAGAAATCTGATATGCCATACTGAAATCATAATTGGGGGTGCATTTTGCAGTTAGAAATCAATAGTTAAAGACAAGTTATGGCATAACAAGTTTCCCATAGGGATGCCTATGACACAACCCTCTCAGAACACGAAGAAGTATTATAAATGTCAAAATAATACAGAAGTTAGTTACAAGAGACACAGAAGTCATTTTCTACAACCGTGTATGTTCACCCAACAAACCTCCTTTAGTTTGCATACCCTGCAAGAGCTATTCAGGAAGTTGACACATCATTGCTGCAAACCCAGGAGAGGCAAACATACCAGATTTTAGTCTCTTCTAAACTGTGTCCATTTTACAGCTGACATTTCAGCAGTTAGCTTTAAAACTGTTCAGATTTGTTTTATCCTTTTCCTTGCTTTCATTCCTAATGTCTATATTTTATATGCTAATTCTGGTTAAGACACTGTGAAAGAAGTAATTATCACAAAAAAGGACAAAACTTCTGAATTCCTATTTGTAATACTGAATCTAAGCTGTCACTTGAAAGTAAAAATGAGTGACCTGTTGCTAGCACAACAGCAATAATGGAGCATCAGGAATTGTTCATATTTGGAGTTTTTGTGCATCTTGTAAACAGTAAACAATTTAAAATTATAAATCCCCTCAACCCCAAAGTGCATGAAATGCTGCATAATATTGTAGGTAAGGCCTTTTTTTTTTAAATCACAAACCACTCTAGTTCAAAAATCTGTGGAAAGGGTAGTTTTGACTTTTGACTGTTGAGACACAAAACGCTACCTTAAGGTAAAGCTCTGGGAACTGCCAGGATCAGTGGAGGAGCTTTCGGGACAGCCAGAAATGTCTGAGACAGCCAAGTGCCTGTGGGCACCTCACCTGATGCTACACAGCTCTGTTCAAGGAGGGAAGTTTCGCTATGAATACACTGTACTCCATAACAGACACAGGTAGGTTCATTTATTTTACTGTCTATCGTATTCTCAGTTAGACATCCACACTTACGAGCAAGTTCTTCATCAAGCAAAAATGTTAAAACCCTCTGACAACAGAGGAACCCTGAGTCATTACCTGCACTGACATCCACACAAGAAGGCACGCATAAGGCATATACTTGATTTGTGACTCTTACGAGAGGTAACAGCTTGTTTTCAAAGGGAAGAACTGAAAAAAACCAACTCCACAAGTCTTCCTAGAATCACAGATATAAATGTAGTAACTTGCACAGTCACACTTTTATGCCGATTTGACAAAAACGCAATGATTTCCTAAACCTCATGGACAATTCAGGCTTAATTTAGAACACAAACTTTTAAAAAAAACAAACTTAAATCTGCCAGTAAGCACTTTCTATTTACTGGACTTCAGCAGAAGTAGTTCCAAAGTCAGAGGAAAAAAAAAAAATTTCCCCACCTCACGGAATTTATTCCAACACTCAGCAGAAAACAAACCGGCACACACTGCCAAGAAAGAAACCCCAGTGCAGCTCCAGGGCAGCAGCAAGGACTGCTGCATGCAGGGCTTCTCTTCAACTCTTCCAGGGCTCCTAGCGGGGTGTAATTCTTGAACTTGTCAAAGCACCTGCAGATTACAGATTACAGCCTGTCCGGCCAAACGCTTCCTGCGATTTGGTTAATTACACAACTAGGGAATGACTCCCATCCTGGGAAACCTACAGCTCCCCGGTCAGCCCCCCGGGACGCGTGTCCCGACCGCCGCTCCCACAGATCCCTCTGCAATGTGTGCTACTGTCCCAGACAGGAGAACACTTTCAGAACTCCAACGGGGGCTACACCGCTGGATGGCTTTCCTGCTCGCCCTTCGGTGCCGCGGACAGCTTGTTTAGGCCGACACACGTCCCTGTGGGCGGAGATGGCAGGGAACACAAGTGCAGCCCCGAGTTCAGGTTCCCTCTCCGTGCCCACCCCTTCCAGGGCCGCTTCTCCCACCCCTCCGCCGCCAGCAAACCCACCGAAGCCAACACCCGGCCTTCTCCTTCCTTCTCCCCGATTCTCCAGCGACATGTAAATTAACAGGTTCTCCCAGAGACAAAAAACCAAAACCGACCCGAAACCACAAAAACCCGAACGAATGGGAAACACTTCCCCGCCGGTGCCCCACGGGGCGGAGGGAGACAGGCTGCCCGGCGCTGTGGGAGCGAGTTCGCGGGGCTCGGCTGCAGCTGCACACACGGGAGCGGGGCCGGGCCCGGGCAGGGCCGTCCCGGGGCTGCCCCGCGCCAGACGGTGATGTCACCGCCGGCCGCAACAAAGGACGCGGCCCCGGCCGGGCGGCCCCTGGGGCCGGGAGCCCCTGCCCTGCGCCCCCCTCCCGGGGCGGCCACGGCGCCCGAGACAAAGCGGCTTCCCCTGCGCTACGTGCGGGCGGAAAGGGAGAGGTTCGGGCCGCCCGGCGCTGGAGGGGAGGAGGAGGCGGCCGGCGCTGCGCTGCGGTCCGGCCCGGCCCCACGGCGGCCCCGCTGCCCCC
>VWZF01006639.1:2871558-2905022 GCA_013396755.1 Sclerurus mexicanus
CGGCCCCGGGGCACGGCCCTGCCCGCCCCCGGCGGGACGAGGCGCCGCGGGCCGCGCTGGGGCAGCGGGGCGGCCCGGGGGCTCCCCCGGCCCAAAATGGTGGGAGCCGCTTCGCTCCGCCCCCGAGCGCGGTGTTTGTTTGTGTTCCGGGCATGGCGGAGCGAGCGGCCGGCTGGGCCCCGCGGGGCGGGACGGGACGGGGCAGGGCAGGGCAGGACGGGGCGGCTCCGCCGGGGACCCCCCGGGAACCCCCGCACCACCCGGCCCGGCTCGACCCGGCTCGGCTCGGCTCAGCTCAGGGGCTGGTCTGTGCACTGCCCAGGGGGCTTCCCAAGGGCTCCCCCCGGGTGGGTTGCCGGGCGGGGAAGGGGATTCCCTGAGCTCATCGCTGGGGTGGCCCCAGAGGGCACGGGCCAGGGTAGGGACAGGGCACCGAACCCCGGTGTGACTGGCACTTGACTCGCTTTTAAAGGCTTTTTAAGCAGATACTTATATAAACCATGTATTTAGCTCCTTTCTTCTTAGAAAACTTGAATATAAGTATAGGTGAGTACAGATAAATGCACATTTCAGGAGAGTGAGTGCCGCCATGGCACTGTTATTGTGCCAGCACTGACGCGCACGGAGGGGAATGGCACTGCCTTACAGGATGGCCCTGTGAATGTTCTTTCCAGCTTTGTTCTCTCCTCTGATGGTTCCTCAAAATCCTTCTTTGGCCTTCAGATCCACACCGTGGAGAATATATCCATTTTTTAAAGTGAAGCAAATTTGGTGCAGATAAGAACAGCTGGAAAGTTTAAAGCCGTACAGCGTGGCTGGTTCTTATCAGCAAGTTCTCTGCAGATACAGGTCGGCCCTGCGTTGCACCAGAGCTCTGTCTGGGTCAGGGTATCTACAAACCTGGTGCTCACAGTGACGTGTTTGGCTCCACAACCTTTGCTGCTGGACGTCAGTCTGGGAACAGGCTTTTTGCTGATTATCCATGTGAGTTCTTTGGTGGAACTTTCATTTTATTACTGTTTAGGGGGGGTTGTTTTGCTGCTTATCAATGGATAAAGCTAAACAACCCCGGTGTAAAATGTGTCATTGCTGCCATTTATTGTGTTCCAGCACAGTTTCAGGCTTTTCTAGGAAACTGAAACTGAAAATGGTGCAGGAATTGTGAGTATTGCTCAAGATGGAGAGGCTTTGCAATGGTGCATTGTAAATAATTACTGTTTTATGGGACTTGCTCATTTGGGTGTTTATCCTATGAGTCTCTTGGCTTGGTTTAATAGAATTAGGCAAGCAGTTGTTGGAGAGGGCTCAGCCTCACCCAGTCATGGTTTCAAGGTTAAGGTAATGTCAGAGCTGTCTACTGTGAGTAGCTGGCGCTGAAACTCCAGCACTGTTACTGGTGTTCTTAGTTATGCAGTGGCAACATTGGGAATGAGACAAAGGGCAAGTAGAAAGACTTCTTTATTCAGCTGTCATTCCTTGTTCTGTTCTGTCAGGCCTGTGTTGTTGGTGCAGCTCAGTGTAGACCACAGGCATGTGCCATGCTGTGCCTTGGAGTCCTGATCCTGTACAGTGAGGAGGTCCATGTGGTGCCTCCCTGCTGGCTGGCCTGCTGAGATTTCCTTTTTTTGGAAAGCAGAGTGCAAACATGGGTCCCTGGTCTCATCCTGGTACCTAGGCAGGACATAGATGGGGTATGCTCTAGGTCCCACAGTATAGATGTTGCTTTTGTTTACTTTGAGGCAGATCTTCAAAGGTAGGCAGAGGGTGCTTGCTCCAACTCTGGGCACATTTAAAAAATGCAGACTTGTCAAGTGCCAGAAGAGATCTACTTTTCATGGTGGACTCACAGGGACAAATGGGGAAGCAACATTTCACGTTTGCAACATGACAGACTGCACCCATTGAGAGCTCTGAACAAGGAAGAGCTACCACCAGTCATGCTTGAATTCTTTGAAATAGGGATGGTTGAAGCCACTGGTTTTCTAGGCCATTCACTCCTGTTATGTTAGGTAGGTGGATTAAAATGGCTTTGCACCACAAGCTCAAAAGTTGTACAACGGTCCAGGAAATGGAAAATGGAAAAATTCTTATGTTCACAAATGCACAAATGTTTTTTTTTAATATCCCTATGTATACTGTGATGTGGCTGTGAGCCTACTTTTTTTGCTACCACATTTTTTGCAGGTTGTGGACAAGAAAGCGGCTGAAGAGCTTTCCAAGGTTGGCTGTCCTTATTGCTCAATAACCTTTTGTCCAGAGAACACATAAGATGTTTTCACCATTTCTTAGTTGCAGGAAGTTGAACGGGCCTGGCAGACTTCACTGTACCTGCTCTCTGTAGATAATATTGGTAAGCAGAGAGGCTGTTGAGAAGGATCTGCTTTTCTGAAAACAGACGCAGATCCTCACATGTGCAGGACAGTAGAGGTGACTGTGGACCACAAAGAGTATAGACCAAACCAAAACAGACCCTGGTTTATGAGCTGCCCATCCTGCAGGAGATCCTTGTTCCATTCAGATTTGAAGGCTCACTAGTAGTCCGTATGGTCTCTTTTTTTTGTCTGAGGATGTGATTTGTGAGCACAGTTTCTTTGTTACAGCAGAACCATAGGGCACTTCAACTGATTACTTCAGTTCTCTCTGGTTTTTACTTTCTCTGCTTAGTTTGGGGAACAAGTAGTCATCAGGCTGGGTTTTCTTGAGCCCTAATATGATCCTAAAGGGGAAGAAAGATTCATGTAGTGCTTTAGGGCGGCATAGATACTGCAGGTAGAAAAGATGAAAACAAATACAAAAATTTGTGTCAAACTAATACTGAACTGGCAACCTAAGTCAATGAAACTTTTTCTCACCTGTAAGCATTTAAACAGTTGGCTGTAATCTGTTGTCAGAATGGAAATGGGGATAACCTGAAATTTGTCAGCGTACAGGATTCATGCTCTGGTACATCTTGATGCAACAAATGTCATACACAAGTCTGTTCCAACCTCTTTTTAGCAGCCTGGTTCTTCTAAGTGAAATCTATTTTTCAAAACAAAATGGAAATTCAAGAAAAATGGTTTTAAAGTATGCAGACAAAGTTTACTTTATTTTGTAGGTTTTTGATATGAGGGGAGACAAGTAATATAAGGGTGTCATCCTAAGGTTTATATGAACTAGCCAGAGATGATGAACTATCTTACTGAAAAATCCATTTCCTGTTGAATTAAAAATCTAAAATCCACTGATGACATAGAAAGTCTTTCTTGTTAATAGTTTCTCTGCAAAATTGACATCATAAATTGCCTAATTTATAGATAAAAGACCCTTCGATGTCATCATTTTACATGATCCATGGTCATGTTGTTGGACTACATTTTGGATATATTTATGTACCACACTGAACGAAAGTTTTTGAAGGACCTTTTTTGTCCTCAACATGGAAAAGTTTTTTCACTTCCTTTTTTTTCCATCAAGCTTATTTTCCTGGCACTTATCATCTCCTATTATGTCTTATCTTCCTGCTGGATAAGATTGTTTTCCCAATTCATATACAGAAGCCCAGTTAACTTCTGAGTGATCTTTCCATGCCATGGTACCCAGACGTTCCGAGATAGTGCTGTTTGTTTGGGTAATGTTAGTGAATAGGGCACATTACAATTTTAAAACCTTTTTCTGGAGAAAAAAAAAAGACTTTGTATACCTCTGAAGAATGGAATTAAATTACATTCTTCTATTATATATGTGAATCTGATTATGGGAATGACAGAATTAATTTATCTGGTTATAAAGAAGATAGCATCTTCTAAAATGCACGATTATTTTTAGCTTTGTTGATTTTAGCTGAACCATAGACATTTCTCAGTATATATTACAACTGTGTATTGTTTTCTGAAGGAGAATGAATGCAGCACTAGAAAGCAATTATGGAACTAATGTATTTCCCTGAAAAGCACTTTATGATGCAGGATTTTGCTCACGTTTCTAAAAATTACTTCTGCTTAAATTCTCCTGGTATCACAAATACCACTTTTATTAATTTATCCTGGAGATATCATCTTGGTAACGAAAAGTATTCCATTATTGGCAAAAATAACTTGCTTTCCCTAATAACTGTTTTGTTAAGCAAGGAGTGTGATGCCTACCTATTTTGTGCACTGGAGCACTTACACCTGATGTCACAAAGAAGAAAAAACGCGTGTATTTTGGCACTAAAAAACCCCAAACAACAAAGCAAACAGTCATCATAAAAAAGTAACTCTTCAAACAAACCCTCTGTCACCCAGTTTCCTGGGGAATTTTGTGTAGGAGTTCATTTTCCTTTTTCTCTGTGTACCGTGTGTTACCACAGTCTCAACTTCAAGAATGATCAGAGACCTATAAAACATGATCTAAGAGGAAAGATTGAAAGAATTGGGGTTGTTTAGTCTAAAGAGAAGGAAAGTGTTGGGAAAGACAGTAATGATTTTCCAAAATGTAAAGTGATTCTCTGCCGAGAGAAGGAATAAGTTTTTCTTTATGGTCAGTGGGTCTAGGGCAAGAGGTGATGGACTTAGAGTAGGAGATTTAAGGTAGCCATTAGGAAATTATTTCAAACTGCAAAAGTAGTTTGGCACTGAAAATGATTATCTGGGAATCTCATTTACTGAAGGCTTTGAAAGGCGGATTAGGTCACGTGTCTCAGGAATGGTTTCAGTTGCAGTCGATTATATGGAGATAACCCCAAAAGGTTCCTGGCTGGTTTATAGTGCTTTATTTCTCTCAGATGATTTACAACAGATGCTTTACTGCTGTGTTATTTTGATTCTCACTCGTTCTTATACCCGTAGAAAATGCCGGTAAGAAAACATTTCAGTAGGTAAAAAATTTAGGAAAGTAGAATGAGTGGTGAAGTCCCAACAGCAGAATATTAAGAAACCACAGGCCCTGCAGGATAACTGTGGTGTTTGAGCCAGAGTGTGACTTGCTGACGTGTCCTCCTGACAAGCTTTGGGACACGAGTATTGGGTGGGCATTCAACAAGTAGTGGATAGTCAATCCTCAGAAATCTGTGTTTTAACTAACCTTTTAAATTTCAATTAAATTTTCAATTTTAATTGAAGTGTTGGTCACTCTTCAGTTTTTGCTGTGTGTAAGTACTTCTTGAACCTGCAAGAGGAATTCACCAGTGGCCAGTTTGTTAGTCATCAGGTACTGTTGCTGCCTTTTCAGGGATATTCTGCTCAAGGTGTGGGGAAAAAATAGATACTTGATTATAGGTTATATGAAGCAGCAGGTCTAGAAGCCAAAATTACCTCAGCTACTGAGGGGTATGAGATTGAACATTATATTGTTTCATCTGAATTTGACATTTATCTTTTTGTTCCCCACAAGGCCTTCAATTCTCTGCAACAGTAAGGTAGTACCCAAAACGCTTCTACCTCTTTGAAACAGAATTGGAGAATTTATCCTTTTTCTAGGTTGAATATAAATTCTGCTGCACAACTTAGAGCACCTCTTGTTCACCTTCTCCTAAGTCTTCCTGTTTCTCTGATTTTCACCATTTTTCCTGTAGCCTAAAATCTTTGTTTTCTACCCACAGGTAGCTATAGGTCTTCTGCAATAACAGAGCAATGAAATGATGCATGGAAAGACTCATGAGAACCTATGAAGTGTGACCCTCTGGCTGACAACTCTGTCTAGTCCAAGATCATCTATGTCTTTGTCATTCTTTGACAGAAAACTGTTGAAACTGTTTGGATACTGAATCATGGCTACAGGTCCTGTGTTCTAATCCCTTCCCATTTCCAATTTTTTCCTAATATGTATGCTTGCTACAAGTCAAACTCTTCATTATGTGTCCTGTTGGTATCGTTACAGCAATTTGAGATACCTGAAGGCTGTTACAGTGTTTGGTTTCAGTCTTTCTCTGTGGATCATGATTTGTAAATCTCACATATGTTTCACTGGCCTGCAGGCTCTTTCTTTGGTCCACTTTTCCACTAAGCGTAGCATCCCAAGCAGGACAGAGTATTCCAGTTAAAACCTCAGCATTGAGAAAAGAGAATATTATTTAGTGTGTGCAAAAATGACATTTTATCAAACTGTGTATCCTTCCTTTTTCATAATACATCATTGACTGCAATTTGCAGCACCTGTCACTCCGTATCTTTCTCTGTGTAATTCCTGCCTACCCAGATTTTCTTATTTTGTGCTTCTCCAGATGATTATCCTGAAGGGTACTATTTTGCACTTCCTGTTGAAACTCTGGTGTGTGACAGCTTAGCCAGCTGAGTTGCAGCAGGCAAGTTACTGGAGACTGAACAGAAGGAATGTGAGAAGGAACCACTGAAGATTTTGTACTAAAAGTATTAGGTGATTGTGAATGACTGCCTCTGGGAAATCAACTTTACCCTCTGGCCAGAAATGTTTCTTAACATTTTGTTTTATTTTGTGATTTGTCTGTGTATGTGCAGCCTTCTCTTGGAGGAACAGGCTGGACATTTGTGCCAGTATTTGCTTTTGACTGCCCAAACACTTTTGTGGTTTGGTGGAATACTGTGTTTCCTGCAAAATAATCTAGAAAACAACTACAGCATGCAGAACACAGAAATGATCATAAATTATGTCTTCCTGATGTCTCTAGTACTATGAGAAGGATTACAAGAAGGTAATTGTACAAGCCCTTAGTCTGTCCTGGTTTTGGTTGGGAGATTCCTACAAGACATGAAAATCTTGGTTGTTTACTTATATGACAAAAGAGGCCTTTTTTTATTTTAGCAGAACAAATCACATACTGTTTAAACAAACACTTCCCACAGTGAAACAAGACAGCTGAAGGTACTGTAAGTCTATTCCTATTTTTTCAATGTTTCAAAATTTTTGTGTCTAAGAATAAATCATTTTTCTTTTAATTTATCTTGAAGTGCATGCCTACAGTTAGTTTTTGTAACAGCAAACTGTTCCCTCTTTCAGTCAAGTTTATAGAAATTGCACACTCTCTGGAGCTACTTTCTCTAACTTTTATTTGGAGGTGTTAACATCTTAACAGTGGACTTGCACACTGTTTTAGAAGTTCAACTGTAAGGCTGTGTTTTGACTTAAAAAATGTCTCAAACCTGCATACACTTACATTTGGTGTTTTGGTGTGTGTACAGTTCCACAAAACCTCGTGTAGACAGCGGTGACCACACAGAAACCTCCGCCAGACACAGAGTGATTGTATTGTGCACGTTGTCTCTGACTTCTGAGCTGCACACCAGCACAGTGCAAGGGTTAAGGATGAGATAAAATCACTTGCTGCTGTTTTGATTTCCTGAGGGATTGTTGGTTTTGCACAAGAAATGAGGAATGCAGTTCCTTCTGTGAGGACCATTCCTGTGCCAAAATTTGAAAGTAGCTTCCTGTTAACTGTGATGCCTTTCATAGATTTTTACATCAGAATCTCAAATTTGGATACAAAGATCTCCGTTGTAGAAGCCCCATCTTGTGGACAACCAATCAATGACTACTTCAGCAGAATGAAGATTTTAAATACTTAGAAAATCTGAAGTTATTTTGGTGGTCTTTGCAATGAACTTGAGAGTCTTCATATTTCTGGACAATATGGAAACTTCATTCATGTGTAGAAATCAGCACATGCTTTTTGAAGCCTATTTCCACAGGAACAAACAGTGAATTACAGAAAGATGATAAATAGGGATGGAAACAAGGATGTTGTCCCCAGAACTCAGTTTTAGGTATGAGTCAGCTAAAACACTAAGAAGCCTGAATCCTTGAATTCACAGAATTGTGTCCTATGGTATTTGGATAGCATAAATGAGTCTTTGGGTGGTAAAATCAAGTAAGGGTGGAAAGACATTCTGTGAAAAAAAAAAATCTGGAAATCCTGGAAATATCCTTGAGGAGATTGTTTCAGCACAAAGTATTGGAAAAGCTCAAGCAACTCCAGACTCAGTGAGTCAATGTAGTTGGTAGGGAGAGCGTTAGGGAAGCAAAAAGAGTGTGAAAGCAAGCCTGTGATAAAAAAGCTATTTTCAAGTTTCAGTATGACATTAGTAGGATATATTATATATATTCTATTATATAGAACAATATATACCTATAATTGGAATACCTTTTTGTCACTTTGAAGATATGATAGTTTTCTGTTTCTTCTATATGAGGAAAGCAGGAACCCCTATGATAGTGTTCTCTTTAGTTATTGGGGTTATAATGAAGTAGCCACAAAGCGTGGCGACATCTAGGGAAGGGTCGGGAGAAGTGCCTCCCTGCTGAAACACCTGCAGCTGAAAATGCAGCCACTTCTCCTTCTGGGAAGGCAACGTGCCCAGGGAAGGTTTGGTTGGAGTGGCTTACTTGGAAGGGATGCCAAGAGTAAAAAGGGTTCAGGCATGTGAATAAGGTGCCATGCCAGCCCCTTCAGTGGGAGGAGAACAGAGGTTGCTATTCCTGCAGGTGGATGTCTGACTAAGGATGGGGATTAAAAGACACAGAAGTTTGGTATCTGGACATCAAAAAGCCAGGAAATAATTTTCTAGTTCTTACCAATAATAGTCTGAATTTTACTGCTTAAAATTACCTGTAAAAGTGAATGCACATCTGCCACTTTAAAATAACAGTTAACTTCGTACTGAATCGAAACACTTAGATTTTCATTCCTCAGTAGACGGAGAATTTCATAAACACAACTAATTTGTAACATATATAGATCTAAAGAAGTCATTGTTCTTAATAAATCAACAGGTAAAATTATAAATGCACATTACCAGCATGTTATTAAAAATGTGCGGAAGTGTCTGTGGATGCCAAGAAATCCCTGACTGACTCCTTTTGTTTCTCATAGCAATCTAAAACCTTTTGGAATGGAATTCTACATTTTTGGTGAAGGGCATCTTTGAGGAATTGCGTGAGCCAGTGCAAAACCTTTGAGGAAAATGCATATTCCCAATTTTTACCTCAGTCTGCTCCTTAAGGAAGAGAATATTAGACCTTCAGCAATATACAGGACTAAAATTTTTACCTGAGAGCAAACTCTGCTGGGATGAGCATGTACAGTCAAAATCTTTCTTAGTGCGAAATGAAGCCCTTCTGTGGAAGCTGTTTCTTCCTCAAGAGACAGGGAACAGCAGAGGGTAGTTCACCCCTCAAGGGAAGAGCATATGAAGTGGGAACAGCTACTTAGAATTCCCTGCACTTAAATAATGAAGCATGAACAATTCAGCAAGAGGAGTACAGACAGAAATTAGTATGGTGTGAAATCTAGGGGAGAAGCTGTAGCCTAGGAAAAGAAAATGAATATGGAAAGCTCGTAATAAGATGGTGTTGGAAAGCAAGGATTTATATTCCAGGGAGGAAATAATGATTGCTCAGAGTCCCTGCTCCACCAAGTGAGTTCATTGTAGTACAGAGAAAGGGCAAGCCTTGATATAAAGGACAAACTATTGCCTTATTCTGAGCAGGAGGCTCTAGAAAAAGCCAGTGTTGGTAAAAGCAGAAGTCTCTGGAGAGTGTAAGACAAGGGCGAACATTCAGTGATACTTTTTATAGGGGATTGTATTAGAAATTATAGCTGTTTGTAGATACCCACATGAGAAGGAAACTGATTACATGAAGAAGAATAATCTGTTGTACCTGTACAATAAGATGTTCAGTTGCTGGGTGTGATAAACAGGGGTTAATTGCTAAAAACTTGCAGAGTAATATGGATCTCTTGGGCTAATAAATTTTATCAAGAAAAGACAGCAGGACTGAAAACTCAAACTTTAAGTGTAAACCTGCAGTAATCCACAGTCAGAAGAATTGTGTAGGTGTATAAAATCGATTTGAAAGGGAATGAAGAGGTGTGACTTGTGAATTGCTACTTTTTAAAGATAAAAAATTAGTGCACATGTAGGTCATGTTAAAAAAAGAAAGTAACTTTTCATCCTTATCTCTTTATTATGCACATTTTTATCAGTGTGTTCTTTGGTTGCCTCTAGCCTTTCTGCTATTTTAAATATTCTCATATTAAATTTTTATTGATATAAAAATGTTAACAGATGTAATAATAATGCTGATATATCAAGGGATTTAGCATTATAAAAGATGCATTTTCAGTGGCCTTTTGAAAACAAGGCTTGATGTGTTACGTTATTACAAAATATATGCAGTTGAACCTCGAGCACTTGTGTTTGTGATGTATGAAAGTGTTCCTTTAAAGCTGTGTCTGTCTTGTGTCCCTTCCTCTTCCAGCCTAGTCCCTTCCTCTGGAGCTGTGGTAGTGCCACATTGCTGGAACCCCACTACACTGGTCACCAGCATAGGATCTACTTCCTCAGGGATGGATCCTAAACCTAAACGGATCAGTGAGGTAAGGAAAAGGAAAGGCCCTGCCATCGCCAAAGACAACCCCAAACTCTTCCGAGCCTTGTGCAAAAGCTTCAGTAATTTACAGTTCCTTATGGTAAGACACTTTTTCTGGTACTAATGTCATGAACAGTTTAAAATGTTATCAGGCAATAATTGCTATCACAACTTTGAATTCTGTGTTTCTGCTTCAAATTTTCCTCAGTTCAATCAGAACCAAAAGTTAATGCCCGTTGGCTAATTTCCAGCGCATGCCTCCACAGAACAACTGCTGCCTTTAACTGGTGGGGAGATCAAGGCTTGAACTGACAAAAGACATCTGTATTTTGGAAAACAAATTAATGTTTATGTTTTAATTTATAAGTTCCTGGCTCTTTTATGGTTCCTGTTTTTCAAGTAATGTCTCTTTGGATCCCTAGCTGATGGAGAGTCAAAATGGAAAAGGCCCATGAGAGAATTATCACAATAGAACATCTGGTCTGCATTGGAAAAATCTGAGAAAGACATTCAACATCTCTGAGACTGAGAGGCAGCTATGAGGCAGTTGGGAAGTCAGTCTATGAAAAATCATGCAGGTTGTGGCCACCTGGGCCAATCTAGTGTTTTGGGAAGAGCTACTCTGCTTCCTAGCATCTGAATTTTAATCTTACTTCAGCATGGATGTGTGAGAGCTGGGAGTGGTATGAAAGGTGTTTGCTTTCCATAATGTTAATCGGAGTCCCAGCATTGTCCTCATTATATTGTGGGGTTTTGCCAGTCTCCCAGTTTTCTTTTGAGCATATAGGCTGGAATCAAAAGGATTTCCCAGGGCTTTTGGCATAACTTTACAGGGAAATGAATGGAAATGACTTTGTATATTTTTGGAAGAATATTTTGCGTCCTGCTTTAAACTGTTCCAGAAGGTAAAAGGACTTTAGCTAGACTGTGTATTGGCTCAGGTACTGGTATGCCACTAATGGCAAGGAGTTTTGCTTTACCTAATTGTTCCTGTTTTCTGCAGTCACAGACTATGAGAAATGCAAAGAAATCATAGACCAACCAGGGCAGTAAGGGTACCACTGGATTCTGGGGGAACAAGCTCCTTCCACCATGTGAAACTTTGGTCTTTCAAGTCATCATAGCTCATGCAGAACAGAAACATTTTGACATGTATAACAAGAAACACTGCTAATTGTTTGCCAAACAAAGACTTATACTGCAGATGGAAGAACTGATGAAAATTGTTTATAGATGGGAAACTAAATGTAGATTTTTCAAAAACAAGGTTGCTCTCATCCTTGCCAAGACAAACAACACATCTAATAGACATCTCATTGCTTTAGGCTGCCTGAGGACCCACTGGAAAGTGTATGGACCTTTCCCCACAGAAAATTTGTTTATTGTCAATACATAAGTGTATTGTCCACAGTTACACTGTGGCAGCTGCAGAGGAAGTGGAAGGTTCTCAGGAATACATTAGGGAGAACTGGATTTTTGGCTTCTGATATAGTGTGGAGTGTTTTTGGAAACTGTGGAAGTTTATGAGCTGGATGTTACTGCTACAAAAGGTTATCTATGAGTTAAACATAATGGTAATTAATCTGCTATCTTAAGATCCTAACAGTAACAATATGATGAAATTGAGAATTCCTATTGTTTAGGACTGCAGTTTTCCAAGATGCCTTCATTCCTACGAAGATGCCCTGATCTGCACTTAGTTTTCAGTGTTACCTTTAGAAATCTGTGCACAGATGTTTTTACAAGGCACTATGTAGTCATCCCAAACAACTGGTTTTAATGGGCCAGTTATTTAGGAAAAGCATGTAATAAGGACATAAATACAATCCCTGATACTGACATAAAACATGTATTAGCAGAATAATATAGTTTGTGTTGCCCTGATAGATGGCAGACTCTGGAAATAGAAAACTCGTCATGTCCTTAAAATTCTTTTATATCTGTAACCATGTATGTATTGGAAAAGAGGGCCTGCAGCATCCTGGGCTGCATTAGGAAAAGTATTGCCAGGAGTTCAAAGGAGGTGATTATTCTCCTTTACTCAGCACTGGTGAGACTTCAGTGGAAGTGCTGTGCCCAGGTCTGGGCTCCCCTCAACAGGAAGGACATGGACACACTGGAGTGAGGACAGGAAAGGGCCATGAAGATGATTAAGAGGAGCATCTGTTATGTGGCTGTCCAAAGAGGTTTTGAAGTTGATGTCCTTGAAGATACTCAAAAGCCAACTGGGCGAGCTCCTGAGCAGCCTGTCCTGGGTGATTCTGCTTTGCGCTGGGGTTTGGGCTGCGTGATCTCTGGGGATGCTCCACACTGTGAATATTTGAAGCAGTTTGCTTATGTCTTATCAGCATTTTAGCTGGAATTTGACTGTGTAGGAATCCTAAAGAGTGCAAAGGCTGTGACCTTAGAAGTCTATCCAGATGGCTGAGGCCCAGAAAAGGCTTAATGGGAGCTGCTAAGTATTTTGAATGTCTCAACAGAGTGATATTTCACTTAAAAATATAAATATAGACATGACTTGGGTCTTAATGACACTGAATACCCATAATGTTCTCTCACTTCAGCTGGACTGCAGATGGTAACTGCTCTCCTTCTGAGCACACATATTTTAGTTTAATCTTACACTTTAAGATCTTACCCTATATTTTAGCCTAGAAATTAATATTTAGTGCTTTATGATGCAGAATTTATTTGTTGATTTGTTCCACAATTTCTTTGTGATATTAACAAATGAAAATGTATTTTGACATATTACTTCAGTAAAAAGCACATACTATGTCTCAAGGAGTTGAGAATATCATAATTTGAGCAAGGCAAAATTAAAATATGTAATTACATTGCATATTCTATGGCACTTAGTTTGTAACTATTCTTACAGCACCTTCAGAATAAGAACAAAGATGAAATTAAAAAAGGGCATTCATAGTTTAAAAGACACAAAATTTATGTGGAAAGGCAAAGATAATGTATTTTTTTAGCTAGGCTGAATAGTGGTAAGGAGGTTCACCTGTGGTTTTTCATCATGAAAATGCCAGTGAAATAACTTATCGTTTTGAGAATTCCCAGATCCTCCTCCTTCTTTTGAAAACTCTTTGTCTTTCATATTGCCATGAGGAAAAAAGGAAAGCACACTGGAAAACAAGAAAAGAGGAACTTTGCACAAGGAATGAGGACATAGATTATAGGCATTTGATTTGATTTTGGGTTTGCACTTCAGCAAGTGGAACAGTAAGTAAATAACTTGGTTTTTTATCAATATATGGAGTCATATTGGGTCTGACAGACCAAAGTATAAATGTATAAATAACACCTCTGTTTTGCTATGGATGAACCCATCCTGAAACCACAAAATTAAGACTTTAGACAAAAATAACACATGAAGGTCAAATACACTTAGTCATAAGTTGCTGTCTTCTGCCATCACTTTTCCCTGATTTAATGCTTTTACAGCATATCTCCTCTGATTCAGTCTCCTCTAGTCTCTGCGTGGGACAGGGGTTTTGGTGGGGAGAGTATTACTTTAAATTGACACCTCTAGCAGCAGTACTTGTACTGGTTTCCTTTTATAAATGTATAACCTATTACATCTAGCAAAGCCTGGCTTAGCTCCAAGGCACCCATTTCTCAGTAATACAGGAAATTAAATCTAATGTCTAATAAGCATAGAAGCTTATGCAACTTTCATTCCCTGAAAAAAATGTAGTAAATAACATAATAATATTACCTTGTCTTTTGATAGCTAGAGAACTGTGCACTTTGCTTTCCTGTAGACCAGATTGGTTCTGCATTTGGGGCTCAAGGAGCCAGGTTTATCCACTCCTTTCTGCAGACTTTCCGACTGTCACCTCAAAATTCTCCCGTTGTTAAAGGACCCCCTGGAACTTTCATGTGTGGGGTTTGGTCCCTTTCTCCAGTTCCCCCTTTGTTCCCCCCCACAAGGGCTGTGCACCCCATGCTCTTACCCTGTGGGTGCTGGCTGCTTTCTCACTGCTCCTCTCCCTCACAGCATGTTCTCCAGCCTGCCCAAATTTCTGCCTGTTCCATCCCGTTTTCTATGAATACCCTCCACGGCTCTGTGTCAGTGGGTTCAACATTTAAAAATGCAGAAACCTGCCTTTAAGCCATGTAGATTAGCAACATAATTTCAGGGGTTTGCCTCCCGCATGTCTCAGTTCAGTAAGTGGGTTTCTACTGAATAATTTTAAACTGTTGCAGCCCTCTGAAACCGCTTCTCTCGCTTCTGCAATATATGAAGTGACATAAGGTCACTGATGCTGTGGAAATTGGTTTCCCAGTTGATATGCTAATTCAGCAAGAAATCAGTTCTTGCAGAAACGCAAAGAAAATTATTTTAGTTTAGAGGCATGCTACTTCGTTGACTTTTAGGAAAGAGATAATTAAAACATTCAAGGGAGTTCCAAGTCTCTGGAGAAAATACCATTATGGAGATATAAGGTTATTTTTGCCTCACAGCTTATTAGCTTCTCTTCTAGAAGCAAATCAGCTGAGTGTGATGGGCACAGAAATAACATTTTCACGTGCTCAAAAAAAATAAGGTATTTTTATAAACTGGGTTCCATATAAGAATAGACTTGGTTCAATCTCTTCTCTGTCACTCACGCCATGTTTACAGTATCTGCTCCTGCAATTTCCTGGATGAAAACTTCCATCCAGGTACATCCGAGGCCATTAATAAATCTGCAGTATGCAACTAATTGCAACGGGGAATAGAATGACATTGATGGTGCCTAAGGAGAAAGAGAATTTCTGCACTCAGTGTGAATAAGGAGCAGCCAATGTCTTGGTTTTTCAGAAATAAATAATTAAATTAAATTGAAAACAGTAGTCAATCTGTAAGAATAATCACTAAGAGTTCAAAAGCCCTATATTTTTTCCAAACAGTGCACTTATACTAGGGAATTACTGAGTACAAAAAGTAAAATAACCATAATACTTACTGTGTGAATATCCCAAAGGAAAAAATGTTACCAGCATAAGCTGTTTCATCTTTTTGAGACAAAAAAGAATAAGCACAATGAAATCGCGTTTCTAAGAAACAATTATTAAAACATCTATATTGTAAAAGTTGTATTGGTATTGTCGTGGTTTAACAGATGTTTTGATTTTATGAGATAATGAAGGAAAAAATTCTAAAAAAATTTTACTCTGTGTTCATTCATTAAACAGGTACAATGCAGAGGAAGGACAGCAATTCCAACCAGAGATGTATTTGTTCTAGAGTGAAGAATAAACTCTGTCGGAGATGAGTTGGCTTCCCTGGCTGGCAATGCTCAGTATATCATTTTTACTAGTCTGAGATTGGTCCAAGTCTTTGTCTTCTCCTCCACCCCCACTTTATGCTAGTGCAGCTACCAGGTTGCATGCAGTTACTTGTTGAAGGGATAGAGACAGAAAATGCAATTCCATGGTTATGTTGCGTTTCCCAAGCTTCCTCAGATAGGCACACCCAGGGAGAGTATATGCTGCACTCAGCTGGGAGATCTCCTCCTGTTCTAAATTCGAGCTCCTCTGTGCTTTCCTGGTTTGCCTGTACAGCAGACAGAGTGTTCATAAGAGGAGCACCCTGGTACCTCAGCTGGGAAGAGTTCTGGGAATCTAATGGCCAGTAAACTGGAATTTAAATGTATTTATTTTTGGTTGGTGTTTCATTGAGCATTTAAAAGATCCACCAGCTTATCTTTGTCAGAGATTATTTTTCTTTTGGCTTAGCTTGGACACCAATCTCACTGTTGAGTTATAATTTATGGAGTAGGACCCAAGGTTTTCTCCATGTGTTCAGTATTACAGTTCTGACTTTGCAAGCCTTGGTGCTTGGGATAGTTGCAAAAGTCATGTCTGCTTGTGCAGCAACAACAAATCTGGGGTTCAGATGGTGCTGGTTAGTCAATTGAGAAGGAACAAAATTAGTTTTGAAGGCTGCTACCCTTCTTGGATGAGGTGCAGAAGAGCTGGTAAAAGCTGCAAAGACAACTGAGTACGCTGGTGACAGTATTTATTATACATTTTATTTCGTAAGTGGGTTTTTGGGAATAAGTTTTTTTATTTAGTTTTGTTCCTCTGCTTTAGCAAATCATGTGTGACTGTGGTTGTTTTTCCAAAATGCCTGTTTTAGTTGCTTTGTTGCCATTAGTCAACTCCTCACTCCGTGTAGTAACGTCCACAAGGTGGTGCCACAGCTAAGAAGTTAGCAATAAATAAGACAATTATTTGCTAATTCTACCTGCTTTTTGGAACTGACTAAAGTAATCTGCACCATTAAAGAATGAATAATTATTTCATAAGTGTAACGTACAAAAATGAAGAGACAGCTCAGGGTTAAGCAGACGGGCTGACGAAGAGCTGTGTGTGTCTTAGCAGGGATATCCATGCAAACACTGTGCCCCATGGATGTGTCCTGTGTATGTGTGGATCACTTCAGCAATACCCCAGGAGTCAGCCCGAATCCTGACAAGCAGAATGGTTCATCTACAACTTCAGCTAAGTCAGCTTCCATGCACTTACCCTAGTGGGGCTCATCAGCCCCTAATTTTCTGAGTTTTTCTACAGCCAAGCTCCCTGTCTTATGATAATGTACATTTGACCTGATTCCAAAGGGGTATGAAGTGCATCCAGAGGGACCTGCTGTGAGAGGGTTAGTGTATACAGGTAAATTCAGTAGTAGTCTTTTTTTCTTCAATCACAGTTAAAAATTCAGCCATCCCAAACTGTGTTTAGCACAGGTGATCGATTTTACAAGCATCTCTCTATACAAGATCAGGCTAGAGAAAGTAACAGAGACTGTAAGATGTCAAATGTACCACCCAGTACAGAAAAGACAATAAAACTTGCAGGGAAAAGTTGTTTGAATGGCTCTGAATGACTGCACTGTTTTATAGCAGACTTGTATGTCCCAGAGGAGCTGAAGTGCAGAAGGCCTTGGTCATTTCTCTCAGAAATGTGTGTTAGTTCTTTAACTACCCTTGGTCACATGGCCATGGTTGCTTCTTGCACCCCTGCCCTCTCCCCTCAGTGCCCTCTGCCATACAGGTATGCATGCTAACACTGAGTTTCTGCAATGGCCGGACTAAGTTTACATTATTTTGTACCAAAAGCAGCAAGAAAAAGGGATAATTTAAAATACCTTTCAGACAAGCACTGCATTGATCATTTCTTCCAGCTGGGATGTCTCTGGTACAGTAGACCTATATCAGAAAGAGAAATAACAGTGTTTGGGTAATATATTTCTCTATATTGCTACATTATTATTTTAAAACATACTAAAATTCTGGTGGCTTGTAAGAAACTCAGTGGAAATTATAAATACCCAGGAAAGATGGCTCATCCCCCAGTTATAAAGCAGAATGAGAGTTAGAAGTTTATTGAGCCCACTTCCAAAAGTTGTCAAATAACACAACTGCCACCTCTGTTTTTTTTTTTTTAAGGATCAGATCTATAAATTTTATTTTAAAATGTTTTACAGTAATTTAAAACTTTTTTTTGGTTTTAACATCTGTTTGGAAAAGTCTGAATTGGCTAATTAAGTGAAAATACAAGTCCCTGAACAGGTCAGCTAGATTTAATTTCTGAGTCAATCTGTCGAGTTGGTTTGGACTAACTGAATCATAACAGAGACATTGCCAGAGTATTCCTGTAAGATTGTTTTGAGTGTATGGCTGCAATGTATCTTGCAATGAAAATGACATGCTTCTGGTTTAATTTGGACTTTGTTTTTTCTTTGACTTCATAAAATTGTTTTCAAAAATGTTTATTTTTCAGATATTTTACATAGAGAGGAAACGATGCTCTATTCTAAAGAGAATGAGAGATTGAAATCCAAAACACTTTCCCTTGCAATATTTGTAAGGATTTTTACACCCTTTTTGGAAATCTCATAAGTATTTTATAATATCAAACTGTTTTTTCCTCTAAGTCTGGTTTTCTGGTTTCCTATTTAGGCAGTGCTGAACAAAACATGCTTCAGCTGTATGTCTGTACCTTGCTAGGAGGAGGTAACTTGCAGTACTCTGAGTGAGGAGCCAGTGTGAGCAGGGCTCAGCAATCATCCTGCAGATGCACAGCGTTAACAGGAAACAATTCAGAATGGCAGTGGTATCCTGCAGGATGTGTGCGACGCCTTCAGCTGTGCGTTGATTTACACGGGGCTACATTATAGATTATACATGCTGGTAATTGTGGTATTGTTATTGCTGTGCTATATCTAAGCACAGGAAACACGTATAAGCACATTTGAAGCGATAACATCCACGCCTGTTTAAAAAGCAATATTTTATTCTTGTACATAATACAGCATTTGCAAGACAATATAGACAATTTCCTAACTAGTACTTAGCAAGACTTCTAGGAGAAAAACCTGATTCATTGTGGGAGGCCCATTTACAAATAAATCCACATAAACTTTTATTCTTACTCACTTTATTTTTTTTCAGTGGGGACTCTAATCCAAGTTCAAGAAGGAGACAATATTGTGCCATCTGAAAGCACAGAAAAGATCAAAATAAGTTTTGAGTGTGTCATCGAAACCACAGTGCTAGGTTTCTGTTGAGGAGAATGAGTAATACCATTCTAGCTGTGAAGAATGCTGTGAGTGGGTAATAATTCCATCTAACTGATAGGGCAGATTTTCTGCAAGAAAATAAATTATCCCAACTGAAATCTTGCCCTGTCTCTCCAGATCACTAAGAAAGCCCACCCACCAGACCCATTTAGCTCAAGTCCCTCTGTGCTTGCTTGTCTAACACTGGGATTCAGAAACAGGCCTATTCTCCATCCAAGATCCCCAACCCAGTCTTGCAGTTCAGGAACAGACTGGCTCCAACCTTGGCCTGGGAAGAGGCATCTGTTCCTGCTGCTGCTCCCAGGATATGGGGTGTGGGTTCATCCTCAGCTGTCTCTCACCATTTCTCTTTCAGACCTATGTAATGCACCTAGGGAAATTACTGATCAAGTCAGGACTCTCCTAGATCTCTTATGGATCTGTCCAGAAGAGGGATGGAATAGCCATTTCAGATTTTGTATGCCAAACCTCTTCTCCACAGACAACACATTGACAAAACATAGGTAACATACTGTGCAAGCTGTGCCTATTTCTTGCTTTGTTTCACTAGGAAAACTAGATTAAAATTGGTATCAAGTTTTCCTCTTTTCCCTTCAACAACAGAGAATTACCAGGGAAGAGAAAATAAGACAAAGATTTAAGTTTATGGAATAATTAGAGGAGAGCATATGATGTTCTCTCAAAAGGCCTTCCAGCTAAACAGGGTTCGTTTTTTTAATACTATGAAACATTCTTGTGTGCTTTAATACATGAGAAAGGTAACAGCAGAACTGTGGAACAAGCTAATACCTCAAAAATATCAATCCCTGGGCCATAGCTAAATCTATTTCCGTACTTGTAATACCGTTGCAGATCAATAATATGATGCTATACTGTATAAATTGATTTTTTGAAATGGTAATTACGAGTGAGGTTCTAAACAGACACTGCAACATATAATAAAGGACTGACCTACTAACAGATCCAATTGTGATGTGATAAACACATACACAAAATAGACCAAAGCCCACTGAGTTGCTTCATGATTTCATGAAAAGCTTTTTATTGTTTTCTATCTATATCATTGAACATTAAGAATACATTTGCCTTTATAAATTTATAAATGTTACTGATCTGAAATTTTTGTGCTGACAGTCTAACACTGAACAAGAGTATAGTTTTGTCAGATCTCATATTAACAAAATTTTGAAATGATGTTGGTGATGCCTCTTAACATGCTTTTGCATTGTGGCAGCCTCATTACAATACTGTTTTGCAAGTGTCACCTGCTTAGGTAAGCTTTGATTTACAAGATAATATTGAGATATGTTTAATTTTAATTACGATCTTCACTGTTTTCTCTAAGTTACTTTAGTCTCTTTATTTTGCCTTGTCTCAAAAATGTCTGATTTTGTTTCAGTTTGTAAGAGCAATTTTTAGTGGAAATGTCTGTGTTGCGATTGAAATGTTCTAACAAGTCCTCATCATTAAAATGCACTGAGTCCTCACACTTGCAAGGAGCCATGTGGAACCCTGGAGTCCTTGTGGCTGTGGGGGAACTCAGAAGCTTCTGGATCGCTGGAGCCACGGACAGAACTCCAGAAACACCTGGGATGCCTTTAGGTGTTAAATATTTGGTCGAAATATCTAAAAGGTAAGAGTTTCCTAAGCATCAGGAAACAGGAGAGTTTGAAGATAAGACTGAGCCGTGCCTCTTGCATTTACTTCTTCAATAAAGCTGTCAGGATGCTGCCCAGCTGGGCTGCCAGATGTGCTCCTCCCCGGTTTGGGTAAGTAATCACTTGGGCCTGGGATCTTCTGTACAAGCTATGCCTGAACCCATTTGCAGTTATTTTAGGTGACACGCTAAAGTGGTCAGCATAAACGGAGAAGACTTTGTCCAGCACTTTGTCAGCATGCCAGAAGAAATTCCTTGGGATTCAGTCTAAGATTTCATTTCAATTAATTGTCAGGATGATGAATATTATTTATTCCTCACTAAGGCTCATTTTAATCCAAAACACAGACAGACAGCGTCAATGCAGGCAAGATGATACTTCTTCCTGCATAGAAGCCCATCTAGATGTAATCCAGTTTGCTCTCCTGTCTCTAAATTTGAAGGACAACAGGAATGGAGACTGCAGCTGGTCTGGGATTCCCTGGCACTTGAACCTGATCTAATTAGGCAAGTCTATTTTTTCACAAAATAAAATTATTATAGACAACAATATGATGACCTGAAAACTCCTCAAAGTTGTTAAATCCTGTCTAGTTTGGAAAAGGAGCTGTATCAGGCAGATGCTCAGTGAGGCAATGGAGCCCAGTGGGCAGAGTGCTGGACAGGGATTGAGAAATCTGGGTTCTTTTCCAAACTCTCCTGACTTTTAAATGACCTTGAGCTGTCACTTCTCTGTGCTTTGGATTCACTGCCTGTATGAGGAGGATAATAATCCTCATAGTGGTGTTAGAGTTGCTGAAGGAAGGATCTGCATGAACGTGACACTTCTTGCACTAGCCTGAGCTAGAGGCAGCTGTGGTTGAAGGTGGCCAGGATTTAGTCAATACCACATGTATTCCAGAAAATCTGGGAAAATTTGGTTGTTAGACAGCTTGCTTTCAGTTGTCAAAACACATTTTCATGTTAAAGGTCTTTCTTATCTTTCAGACCATTACAAAATATCTCCAGAAAATTTCATATTATTTAGTTACACATTAATACTCACAGTTCATACTCCTGTTACTGGGAACTGCAAAGTGCCTCTCAGGATCATACAAATGATAACATAGAGAATGTATTTTTGACTTAAAAAAGAGAAGAGTTTTGCAGTATTATGCTTAACACATCTAGGGGAAAATTACCAATTAGTTTATGTTACAATTCAAGTGGACTCTTAGTTTGAAACATTCTCTTTGAAACTAAAAAAAATTCTGGGATTTTTTTTAAATTGTCATTTTAAATCAAGGTCTTAATTTCACACATTTTGTATTAATGTACAACTACAAGCTCTGTGCACAAAAAAAGAACAGTCTACTTTCAAAACTGCTGAATGCTTTGACCTCAAGGGCATAGAAACTGTTGACTCATTGTTTTTACTGCATATAATATTAGTCCTTTGTCACATCCAGGGAATGACATCATCTTCTTCATTGTTAGCAGCAGGTTTGAATAACAGAAAAAAAGTGCAGCACTAGTTGTCTGCTCTGTTTGTTCTTAATAAATGAATGGATATCTGGTACCAAGACTGAGATTAGGATTTTTGAGTAACATTTAGAACAAGCTTGTGCCCAGACCCTGCAAAGAGCTTCGCTCCTGGACACCATCTGCAGGGCAGTGGAGCTGGCAGGAGCATGGAGCCTGCAGAGGGAACATCGCTGATGGTTCTGGCTTCTTGCAAGTGATAAGAGGAGTCAGAAAAGGAAGAGATTAAGCACAGAATGAAACAGATCTGCTCTTCAAGGTCAGTTTAGTAAAAGGAGTCCCTGCACTTCTGTGAATCATACTTCTCTGGAATCTAACATTATGAAAAGTAATTATCTGAAAATAAGTCTTCTCTAGGACACGCAAGCAAAACGGGAACTAATTATCTTGAAAAGTATTTTATCCATTCCAAATTTGTATTCGTCTATTAGTCTTCTCATAATTAAAATGTATATGCCCTCGTCTCAAAGAGTAAATCCCTGTCAGAAGTATTTGGTTACTCCTACCTGCTTCATGGAAGAAGGATACGTCCTTATAGACAGTGACCAGGCTGGTCTTCTCTGAAGTGATACACCACTTTCTATAAGGTTCTTCAGAATTCTTTCATAGCAAAGAAAAATTTAAGTGTTGCTTCCTGAACAATAAATATTCCTAGTGAAACAAAGTTTACTCAGGGAGAGATGCCTTGAGAGTCTGATCAAGTGCCAAATCCTAATCTGTCTCCGTTACCAACTGCCTTTAAGTTTTCCCAGAAAAATACGATGTCTTAAACTATAAAATTATACCTTTGTGATTCCAAAAATATTTATGCTGAAGATAAGTTCCTGTGTTGAGAGAATGAATGAATGAAACTGGACTTTGCAAAACTGAAATCCATCCAGCTGTGAGAGAAGCACCGGGGCAGCAGGCTGGGAGAGCTGGAGGCAAGTGGGTTAAGACTCTAGGATTGCTTAATCAGAGGTCCACATACCAAGAGTGGACTCAGGCAAGGGCTACACACTTGGAAATACTTTCTAGAATGCCAGAGCTAGAAAAGAATAAACAAACCATGCTGTAAAAAATGAAATTCAGACCTGTTGACTTGGAAGCAACAGAGATTTAATGTATGGGCCTCTTCACAACAGACATACCTGTACTTGGGCAGGTAGAGAGAGCTGCCTTGCATGGAGGTGGCTCAGGTCTGAGCAGGTGCATCCATCGCAGTTCCTATCCTGAGCTGATATTCCAAATTCCACACTTAGCTGTTATGAGAAGTAAGAAATGTTACACTCTTTTCTTCATGTTTCCTATGCTTTTGCCATATGAAGTCTTTTCTTTGTCTTCTGTTCCAGTCCATAGTTTGCCTTCAATCAACATTTCCAAAAAGTCTCAAGTAGCATGAATTTGGTGAGGCCAAATCACTTGATTTTCCCCTACCCTGTTTAGAAGAGGCTTTACTTGGACAAAAGCAATAATGCCAGCCATTTCCCTTCATCCTTTAAAATTACTGGCCACCTCTAAAGAACTTGGCCTCTCTTTTATGTCACTTTCTGACAACTCATTTGAGTTAAACAGGTTGCTGTGGCCAAATTAAATGCTTGGGAAATGGACCATACAATTAATTTGCAATAGTAAGTTGTCTCAGCATCATTTCTCTTCCTCTCAAGGGGAATGCTGGCTCAAGCAAAAGAAAAGATTAACGTAATAAAAATATTCTAAAGACATCCTGTTAATTGTCCCAAGCTCAGATGGTATTGTCTATTCTTCTGTTGTGCATAGCCAGCAAACAGTGTAAAATCCAGAATTCCTTCCCACCATGAAAGCGGAGCCTTCAGTGCTACAGGATAATCCCTGCCTTTCTGGAAAGCAGATGAAAATGTGGTGAGGCAGGGCTTTGCTTTGGGTTTCAGAGGTGAGCTCAGATTTGCTCCTTTTATAATAGCAGGACTTGTTAATTTAGACACATGGGCAACTTTAACTGAGAGAATAAAGATTTGTGAACAAAAGGAAAACTGCAAACAAAGTAAGAGCAAATTTGGGGGAAGAGGGAAATATTTTTTCCCCTGAATATGCAAATGAGGTTTCCCATGCTTGTTTGGGGACAGAAGGCACTTGAGGTTTTAAGTTCAGCCAATATAGAAGCTTTCATTTACAACTACATTTGCAGTGTTGACCTTGAACATCACATTCAGTGACAGCAAATCTCATAGGAAAAGTAAGTTAGTATATCAAATAGAACTCAGAAATATTCACAAGTGACTGATCGAAGCAAAGCCGGCAGAAGAGTTAAAAGAAACAAGACTCTGCAATTCTCTCTTTGCTCTAAAATGTCCTTTCCTCGAAAAGGACAAAGTCTGATTTTGGCTTATATGAAAATAGTCATAAAATATGTAAGAAACACAGAATGTTGTTTGCTTCAGTTCCTGTAAACTAACCCGGGTGAGTGATGAGCCTTCCTGTAACTCGCAGCACTGTTGAATACTATGCATGAAACTTCCTCCCCTCACAAACAGCTCGAGCTTTGCCTATGTATCAGCGTAGAAAAATAAGTATTGACTTATTCACAAATTACTTTTTAGGCACTGGATTCCCAGAAATATATTTGTATAACAGCATTTAGAAGCAAATGAATTTGTTAATAACCAGTTTTTCTTTCATTTTATGGCCTTAAAGACACTTTGATCTCATAAAATTGTGTTTGTCATTTTGCAAAGCAGAACTTTCAGCTCAGCTCTGGTGCTCATTTCATTACCTCCTCTTCTGAAATAAATTTTTGACATGAATTCGGTATGCCCCATCTCATTTTATTTCAGACTGCCAATGAAGATGTTTCTAAATGTTTTATCAACCAAACAGGCTCCCTTCAAGATACTGACTTGTTCTCCTGTTTTTGTTTTTTGGTGTGTGGGGGTTTTTTTAATGTATCCGTCTAAAATTAAGTTTTTTGGATGTGGTACAGTTTGTTCACACATCAAATATGGATTTTTTAATTCTTTCTTGCAGAACAGAAAATAAATCAGATGTGTTATCTGATTGTACTTTGATCAGGTTTTTCTGTGTTCTCAAAAAGAACAGTGTGGAGCTTCACTTGCTGCACAAAAAACATTTTCAGCTTTGAAAATATTTTAAAACATCTCAGGAAAGCCGGATCCAACACTGATGTTAGAGTTCTACTCATCTTAAAAAAATACTCTCATTGCTTTACCATGCTCATATCTGACCATTTAGGATTTTCTGGTGTTTAATCTCCACTACATGAATTGGGAAACACTTCTTAGTAGGAGCCAAAATGTGGCCAGAATTTCACCCACCCTAATACTTCCTATCATTCTCCATCACTGACATGAGTGGGTGATGAAAAATGTCTGTAACTGTGCTTCTGGTACCTCCTGATTTGTGACAACCTAGGAAATAGTGACACTGGGTGTGACACAGGTGAGGAGGTGTGTGAGCCTGCACATCAGGCAGTTTTGCTGTCTTTGAAGTATAAATTGAAATTAAAAATGTTAGTGATCAAGTTCGTGGTGCCCATGGAAGTCGGGGCAGAATAGACGGGGCAGAAAAGGTTCCAGGCAAACAGCAAAGGAATCTGCCCTCCTTGTGTGCTACACTTGCTATAGGCAGGGCATGTTGCAGATGTGTTCTGGACATTAAGTAATCCAAGAAAACAGAAGCACTCTGAAAATTCAGAAGTTCAATTATTTTCCAACTCCTTTACTGCCTTCTCAAATTATACTGCAAAGATCCAGAGCCTAGATCTCTGAAAACCCTCTGAGGAAGAGTCTAAGGAAGACATTCTTCAACATAATTTGCCATTTAGTTTCCTCGGTATGATAGAAACTAGACATGGCTGTCCTGGCTCCCCTCAGTCCTTCCATTTATAAAAGATACCCAGTTACATATAAACCTTTCTGAAACATTTGGGAGACTTCTCAATGCTCCAAGGGAGATGCTGTTCGCAATATTTATGATGGGTACCCAAACTGATTTCTCTCTTTTAGTGTCTCTAGGGCAAAATCATTATACTGTCAGAAATAAACCAAGTCTAACTTGTGGGGGGAAAAAAATCGGATTCCATCGTGTGTTTCATATTGTACCATTATGAAAATGGTATATTAAATTCAAATGCTTCAATCGTGCGATTAGATGTTGTCATTATGTGGCTTGCTAATTGATAGGTTATTCAAATGAACATTATAATTGTAGACTTCTTAGAAGCATCCGTATGAGGAATTTCCAAACTTCAGAAAAGTAAACTGGGTGTTAGGAAGGAAAAACATGTACTGAGAATATTTCCTAATGCATGTCACTGAAAAATCATTACATAACTGCCGTGTGCATTCCAGGACTTGGTGCAGTCTATTTTTAATACTCGGTATGAAAGAACTTCCTGCTACTTTTTCTCTTTGAAAGCTGCTTTGTGGTTCATTAGATCATGTTGTCAGGCCAATTTTTCTGCTATCCTTAAACTTCATTTTTCTTCCTGCTTAAAAACAGAAAGAAAAAAAAAGGTGAAACTGTATCAGATGGAAGAAGGTGCTGAGCATAAAATACCTTTAAGTGTAAGGTACGTTGTGTAAGGGTTGCAGTGGTCCCAGAACTAAACACTACCAGCTCAGGCTTAATATTAAACCCCAAAAGAAATCTGAACACATTAAACACATAACACATTTAAGAAAAGCAGAAAAACTTGTATGCCAAGCAACAGCACCTAGCAAGAATTTCAACTTTCTGTTTATGAAAACAGACTATCTTTTTTTTTTTAATTAGAGCAGTTTTAATTTCATATTGTTCTCCAGTGTTATCACAGGTCAGCGTTTTGACTCTCAGTTGTATAATCATGACCACTAACATAAAGCTTTTCACTTAAATGCCATCAAACTTCTTCAAACATGGGCTGTGCAAGATATTTCAGAATATTTTAACTGCACAGAAAGTTTAGTGTTAGTGTAGGTTTGCTGTTAAGATCCTGGACAAACAAAGTGATAGGGATGCGATGGGCAGAGGGACCACCATTTTCACCTCCTGACTTCCTGCAAAACAAAGGCCACGGGACTTCCTGAATTAATCTCTTTTCAGTCTAGAACATATCTTTTAGGCAAACATACAGTGAAGTGGCAGACAATGCATGAAATCTGCTAAAAGTATTTAAAAGTATTAGTCTTATAGACAAAAGAAAATGTTTGTACTTGCAGATTAACAGACAGGTCATTGTATGTTACAAAGGGGTTTTGTGACTCTTACTTCCATCCAAGGCAGAGAAATGGGATGACAATTTTCACTGCCAAATAGCACTGGGTGGTAATTGCTGTAAGTCTTGCTGGGAACCTGCTCTGGAAGGCTCTGGCAGGGAGGCAGCAGAGCGTGTCAGTCAGATGACTGACACAGGTGATGCCCTCAGCTGCCCTGCCTGTTGCTCCAACATCCATGAAACAGAGGTTTGACCCTATGGAGCAGCTCCTGAGCTGCCTTAGTTCTCAGTCTGGTGTAAGAAGGCAAACAGTCAGGAGGCAAACAGTCCCACTAAGGAGGGTGTGGGAACAAGGCTACCTGCTCTGCTCCAGGGGCCTAATCCATCAGCAGAGTCAAGGCATTTAAGAACCCCAATGTTTGGACTTCCCTTTCTGTTGCTTTGATGTTCTCCCACCAGAAGCACTTCCTTTGCCCCCTCCCCTCTGTCTCTGAACAGTTTCATTTTCGCAGAGTACTTTTGGATCATTTATTTCTGCACTTCTGTAGATCTTTCAAGTTTTTGTTGCCAAAGAAAGTAGTCCAGCCCCCAGTCCCAGTGCTCCCAGGCTCAGTCAAGCACACTCCTCCCTCTCCCTCTTCACATCTGAGCACCCTGGATTTATTTTCCTTTATTTTAACTCTTATTTCAGAAGCAATATTTTCACCCAAATGTGTGAAATCTGATGAAACTCTACTTATTTCAACAAAGTTTTTAGTAAGAAATGCACTACACTTCATTTAAAAATCTTCCACATTTAGGCCAAAGTCATGGAACTGCTCTGCTTAATCTTGTCCAGTGCTTCATAATAACATCTTGTTTTCAGTTGCTTGTCACAGTTTGCGCTGGTATTCTCCAAGCCAAGCATCTGCCTCAGGTTTAATTTTTGGCAGTTGCTAGCTAAACCACTGTAGTAATTCTCAAGAACAAGGTTAAAAAAATATTTTGCCCATATTAAAAAATAATAATCTGGTTGCTTCATTCAGAAGTGTTGGTATCCCCATTACTGAAGGAATTTGAAATGGAACACCATCACTGGTCTAATTTCACCCATATACATTTTAAGCAGCAACTTGGAATTTGGCAGCACCGTTGCTGTGGTTTCACATGTGCATCCAAATGCAAAAAAGTTGTAAGACTCCATAAGTTATAAGACTCCATAAAATTTCAGTTTGTGCATGATCAGTTAAGAATTGTTCGCTTTTGGCAACTAAATTTTCTGAAGACCATCCTGTGCTGACGGATCCCGGTGTGTGATCTGTGGCTGTCTGTCCTGCAGGCACCATAAGTAGCTTTTTCGGGGTGCAGCCAGGTATGGTCTGTGCCTGAGGCAGTGGGGACCACACAGGATTCCTCAGCAGCTTCTCCTTCTCTATTCCCAAGAGATCACTGCCTGTGACATCTGGGTACCCCTTCTGGGTGCACCATCTCCCTTTCTCCTGCTGCTGAGTCAGTGAGAAAAGGAGGATGGGTCACAAAGATGGAAGAGTTTGGAAGGAGGGCTGCAACCAGCACAGCATGGGAGGGGGAAGAAAGTGAGAGGAAGGAGGAGATGAAGGCAGTAGATTCCAGGGAGACAACTGACTACTATTGACCAGCACTAGGAATTCTTCTAGGGCATCAAGGATAGAAAACAGTTGTGGAAACAGTTCTGCATGACCGGGGGGGAAAAAGGATTATCCATATTTACACAAAGAGATTCTGCTAGGCAATGGGAAAGGATATGGCATATTGGGTAAGGAGGTTAATAAGCATAATAGCGACAGGGATTAAATGCCAAAGGAAATAATTAATTAAAAATAAGAAGGTGGGTGTGCAGATGAAGGAAAAGAAACTAGGAGATGAAAACAGAGTGTCAAGTGTGTAAGAAGGCAGGAGCCAGGGAATGGAGAGATGTATAAACTAAGTGTGGAAGAGAAAGAGCTGAGAGTTACCTGAAAACAGCATAAAGGAGAAGGAGAAGGCAGGAGCCAGACAGAAGGAAAGTTACTTAAAAATGTCAAGGGAGAGGAGGAGTGTGAGTGCAGACTGAACTCTCAGAATAGGCTGATATTTTGAGTCAGACACCAATGCAAATTGTGATTTATCTGTAATGGTATAGCAACAGGAATCAGGTATGACTAGCATCAGTAGACTCAGGGTTTTTTTCTTGTTGGAGATCTTCTTTATCAAATATTCTAGATCTCTTGAGCCAGAACCCCAGAGTTAAGGTGACCGCATGTCATTAGCTGTTTATTTTTCAGACTTCCTCTCTCTGATTTTATTAACAAACATTCAAGTGCCTAAAGTACAACGTGCTGCTTTTTTGACCACAGTAGAAAGTATCTCTGCAAAATACATTTGAAAATACTACAAGAAATTTTGAAATTGTAGGTAGGGCTGCCAGCAATGACTCTCCCTGGCAGAGCAAAGCAAGGCCCTGTGTTCAGCTAGGTGGCCTTTTCACTGTGGGTGTTTGTCCTCTAAGAGTGCTTGTACCATCCCCACAGTAACTAGGCATGCTCCATCACAGGGCTGAGCAGCACTGCCTTTGCAATTTAATGTCCCACCAGCTAGGAACACCACCTGGAGATAGGGGAAGACACCGTGGGAGGGGGTGGATGTGCTGGGTGGCCTCTGCTGCCCACGGGCAGAGCAGAGGTGGAGGTCACTGAACAGGAGCAAGGGAGGGGGAGTGGGAAATGTCCTGCCGCATGGTACTGCTGGAGCTGCAGAGAAACCACTTACACTCCTCCAGTGGCAAAATAGGGGGAAACACCAGAATTTGCCCCTAACATGCTGATTCGGCTTGCAAGCAAAATCAGCTTGCAAGCATCTGCCACTTATATAAGAAATTCCATTTTTTTAAATATAAATGGCAAATGCTTCCCCACAACCAGCATGTTTGGTCTGTCACGTTCTCTCCCAGCTGAAGGCAAGCTTTGCAGAGCTGAGCTGCTTTACTTTCCTTTTGAGAATGAAAGTAGCACTGCTGTCAGAAGATTAAGTTGGTGTGTATCAGGTGATAGGAAAAATTACTCTGAAACTGCACATGGTCTGACATACTTTTTTTATATGTATCTACTTGGGAGCTGCAAGTGTTGATTTGCTGTCTATGTATCTATGTGTTTGTCATACTGATAGCTTAAAACCACAAATTACATTCCTAATAACAACTTCTAAGGGTAAGGCTGCTGTTACTACTTGGTTCCTCCTAAAGATTAAACAGAGCTAAAAGTTGATACATTGACCTATTGCTTCTTGAGGCAGATCTCTCTCCAAACCCTGACCTACGTCCCAGCTAAGAATGTGTTCAATCTTTTCTTAATTTGTAATAGATACTTGTATACATTACAAAACAGTCTTGCAATTGGCAAATTAAGTCGTCTGTGGTTAGCTCTGGAATTGCAGAGATATTGCAGTGCACTGCAGCATTGCATAATGAGGTTCCCCAGACTTTCTTTACTCGAGTGACTAACAGTAATCCTTATCTCTACTGAGCATCAGATTCGTCCTGTTTTTGAGAAAAGAATTAGTATCAAATATATGATGGGCATGTTATGCCTTGTGGCTGCAATGTTCTTTCAGTTAACTTCTCTGAATACACCACAATGAAAAGTGTCAGCTTTTTGCCTCAGAGGCCTATAATTAGATTAAATGAATACTGTTAATTATCTACTACCTTCTTTACACAAAACAGTATGTTTCCATAAATTAAAATGCTCATACAGGAAGGAAATTGTTGTTCACTCCAATACATGCATACAGTGCTGGATTGTGAATACTGTGGCTGTATCACAGTGTAGCATAGCTCTTTGTCTGCAACCCTTATTTTACAGGAGCTAAAACAAACTACATCTGAAAAATCCACAGACATAACACTATTTAAATCATATATGTTGGTGCAAGGAAGTGATATTACTAAATGTTACAGTGCTCATGAAACAAATATACTTTTCTCTTTACCAGATGTTCTCTATAAAATTCCCTCAGAGAGATTAAATACAGCTTTGTTTGTGTACCTACAGTCACACCCTCAAGGACTATGGCATGTACAGAGAGAAAACTGCTTTTTCTAGCAGAGTATACTTCTCCTTTCAGAAAATTTTAAAAAATCTGTTCTGTAGGAGATATTTACAACTAACAGCTCTGTTTCCAGGCCTGTGCATATTCCAGCTAGTGTGGACTGAAAATCTTCTCTGCCTGTTGTTCCAGCATTACTACATACAGGCAAAAGTTCCTGATTGATCAATACACTCCCATCCTGGCATGCCTGACTTGGAAGTGCAGATTTTCAAATGGTGGTAGGTCACCTCTGGGGTAACATATCTGAAGCAGAAAGCACTCTTTGATTTGACAAAGTGTATCCAAATGTCCCTATTTCCATCAGAATAAGTGTTAATAACTTCAGGCCTGAACATGCATCCTCCCTCACCAGAAAATTACCAGTAACTTTAGCAGAAGCCCTTATTTCGGCCTGCAGTATACTCTGCATATAAATGTGATCTGTACCCAGGATTGCTCTTGTGTTCCATTAAGGTCAAATCCTGAAAAGCTTTTGAATACTCAGTGTTTCTACAGGGCATTGCATTTTATTGTGGTCTGTGCTGTGTATCTTTTCCTTTAAATGTTCATTAGCTCCATGTATAAAAGTGTTCATTAAAATATCATTGTGCTGGTTAATAATCTTAATATTGAGGAGTGAAGAGGGCTGTGTTGCAATATAAATGCTGCCCCGTTTCCTACTCTCAGGGTGTAACAGGAGAAAGAAAGACCATCTTGATAGGCACTATCTGCTGAAGGAAAAGTGTCACCAGGAGCTGTGAATTGACTTTAACCTTTTAGTGGCTACACTGTGAAGAAAACATTTCAAGCTTCCTACCCAGAATTAGGCTTCTCTAATTTAACATAATCGTAATCGCCGGAGACCCTTATAATTACTGCTACAAATATCAGAAAACAGTTACAGAGGAACACAGAAATGCAACTGGAAACATGGTTCAGTGGTCTTGTACTTCCCTGAAAAGCTGATTATACTTTTTGGCTGATTCAGTGTCTTTCAGAGGGAATTGACCCTTTCTGGCACTTCGAGTCTCAGCAGCACTGGTTGCACTAATGGCACAAAATGCATCATCTGGGGATGAGGAAATTATCCCGAGCTCCTGTGTGTGTCAAACGGGATTTTGCCACCGAGCTCTAGATTTTGTCTTTTAGCCCCTCAGTGCCCCTTGTTTAGTCAGATTCAGAAGCCATTTTAACCCTAGTTTAAAAATAGAGCCCTTTCATTTGTCCTTTTGCAGGTGCCTTGCCCAATTCCCTGTTTTCCCTGCATGACTTATCTTTTAGGATAAGCACTAATGAAAGGTCAAGGTTACTCTGAAGTATCCAGCATAGGAGAGTTCTCTTCCTCCTAGGTCCTTAAGCTGAACTTCGCACAATTACAGCCGATAGTGTTCTGAAAGGTAATTCAAACGGGGTAAAAGTACAAAATGACAAGCAGGAACCTTTGGCACTGTAAAATGTCCCTGGTGATTTGTACTTAGTGCTTCTTCAAGGCGCAGAAGCCATTTTACCACTCAGAGCCCTGGCAGAAGTGAGTTCTTATTTTTTTCCGAGCGAGGCTCTGTAAATTAGGGCTGCAGAGCAAGGCTTGACACATCTGGCTCTCAGAAATGTGCCGTGTCCTTTACATCCGAGCACAATTTCCTCGCCTCTGTGACACAGAAACCAAGGAGCGCGGATTTTTCCTCCCCCTCTCTCTCTCGCCTGCCTGCTTTTCAAACATAACACGAGGTCACGAAAAGCTCCGGCTCGGGGATACACCTTGCTACCCATACTTTTTTTTTTAAGGAAACCTGGAGGCAAACCCGCTTGTTTTTGGCTTCCCCGCGGGGCTGGGCTGGGAGGGGATGCTCCTGCATCCCTGGGCTCGGGGCAGCGGCCGCGGAGATGAGTCGGGAACATCCCCCCGGCAAAGGACGCGGTCCCTTCTCGGTACTCACCGCGGCGGCGGAGGCGCCGGGGCTGCGCTGAGGACGCTCCAGTGCCGGCTGCGGGCAGAGAGCGAGGGAGGGGAAAAGAGAAAAGGGAAGGGAAAAAAAAAAGGAAAAGAGAAAAAAAAATAAAAAGAAAGGGATGAAGGAGGGGAGGGGGGGGAGAAAAAGGCGCAGTGGAAGCTGCGGCGGGAGCGAGGGAGGCTGTGAGGGAGGCTGTGAGCGAGC
>VWZF01006639.1:2924816-2999816 GCA_013396755.1 Sclerurus mexicanus
CCCAGTGCCTCTTGACCTGCATTATGGTATGACCTGTGCTTGACTGGGATTTGAGTGTTCTTCTGTTTCCCTATTTTGGATGCCTGTGCTGGTTTTGGCTGGGGTACAGTTACTTTTCTTCACAGTGACTGGTATGGGGCTGTGTTTTGGATTTGTGCTGAGCACAGTGTTGATAATATTGAGATGTTTTTGTTATTGCTGAGCAGGGTTTACTCAGAGCCAAGGCCTTTTCTGCTTTTCCTACTGCCACGCTGGCAAGGAGGCTGGGGGTCCATGGCAGGTTGGGAGGAGACACAGCTGGGACAGGTTAAACTGTCCCTAAACTGACCAAAGGAATATTCCGGACCATATGGACTCATGCTCAGTATTTAAAGGGGTGGAAAGAAGGAGGCAGAGGGGGATATTTGGAGTGATGGCATTTGTCTTCCCAAAACTGGTGCGTGTGATGAGGCCCTGCTGTCCTGGTGATGGCTGAGCACCTGCTCATGGGAAGCAGGGTCCTAATTCCTTGTTTTGCTTTGCTTGTATATGTAGCTTTTGCTTTCCCTGTTAAATTTTCCAACTGTAACTGTAATTTTCTACCTTTTACCTTTCTGATTCTCTCCCTGGCCCCTCTGATGAGTGAGTGAGTGGCTGTGTGGGGCTTGGCTGCTGGTTGGGGTTAAACCACGTGTTTTCCGGGTTTTGAAGAATATGTCTGTTCCTTGTGGTCCTGTTCTTCATGAAAAACCCAACCAAACAAGAGAGTTTGTGGAATGTTGAGTAAGATTTTTTTGTATGGATCACTACTCTTCCTTTGTATGTTTATCTAGAAAGTGGCTTTTATTTATTCTTTAGTTGTTTTTAAAGTTCTGTTGCTTTTGAGACAATGAGGAGAAAGGAGATGACTGCAAATGCCCAGTAAGAAAAAGTGGGTTTTTGACCCCTGCAATTCTTTTCTGTTTTCCATCAGTTTTTCTTATGTGATAACACATAAGATACTGTAAGAGCAGCATGACCGTGATTCAGGAAATCTTGGGGTTTTACCTTCACTGAGATACTTTAATAAAAGCACTAAACAAGCACAGAAACTCTGGGATAATCTTAACTAAAACATTTTTGTAGTTGTTGGCTAAGGGCTGTCTTCAGTCCTCAGGGAAGACAAATGGGTCTGGTAGTCCAGAGTACTAATGAATGGTACTGACTTTCATTTTGGTTTGGTTTTTAATTCAGTTTGACCACTGCTCTTTGTATGTAATGCATGTGGCTTAAACACTAGAGTGTTAGCGTGGGGCTTGGGAGGCTTGAGTTCATGTCTTGGCTCAGCTCACAGGCTTCCTAGGGATGTGCCTTCGTGGTGTTCTGGAAGCAGAGTGTTGAGAGTGTTCACAGTCTGCTGGAAACCATTTGAAAGTGGTTAGTGTGGTGCCGCGTTAGCTGGTTCTGCTGAGAAGTGGTTAGAGCTTCACGCTACCAGTTCAGACTTTGTCCCCTGCTTGCTTCATTCAGAAGGCTTCCAGTCATCTCGGAGCATGGGCAAAGTTCACTCCTGTCTGCTTGGGAGCTGTAGGTTGAAACGTCTTCTGTGACCTTCAGAAATACAATTTTTTGTCCTCCCTCCCCTTCCTCCTGTAGAAAGAGACTAATGCTTCCTTACTTCAGAGTTTTGCTTAAGGGGTTGCTCAGATAGCAGAATAATGAAACTTGTAAATAGTTGGGTGTGGGAGTTGAAATGCATTGGGCAAACTTTATCCTGGCATATTTGCCTAAAACCCTTTCTTGATTTCTGATACTGGTAAGTGTATTGACTTGTTTTTGCTAAATGAACAGCTGGTGAATCTGCTTAATTTTTACCAGATGGTCTTCTGAGTTATGTAAAAACAGAGAAGCATTCTTATCTCTTCATTTAGAAGCTTGCAGTAGGTGACCTTTCAGTCTATGTCTCCGTTGATATGCCTGGATGTTGTTTTTTTTAAGCGTTTGTCTGAAACAGAAAGAAGTAAAAGTTAATTTAATAACCATGGATGACTCATAATAAGAACAGTCTCGATACATCAGTAGGGTTGTTGAAAGGTTCGAATGAGCAGGGATGCTGCAGAGCCACATGTGTGTAGCTGGTGTTGCAGTATGTGGAGGTGGGCCTGAGGCAGGTGGGACCTTGGGATGAGAAGAGATGAGGTACCAAAAAATCTCATTTGTGAGTGTCTAAGAGCTGCATCTCTTGGTAGCCCATAGGGGAGTTACACATAGATCCTAAATTTGGTATTAAGGTACTAAAACTTTTACTGTCTTGGCTGAACGTATTGGCTTAACTTTACCTGTTTTAGGGGGGCACGTGTTGTGCTTTGTTTCAGTTGCTTTGAAGTAATTGCCATTCTAACAGTGTATGTGTGAATTTAAAGAAAATTTTCTGACTTACTAGTATGTCTTAGGTGAATTAGTGTCCTAAATATTTCTGGATTGGAGTGGACTTCTGGCAGATACAATCTGTAGCTGCCCTTGGTGCTTTGTAGCCTTATAATTATCTTTGGTTACTGAGCCATTCTCCTCATAATGGATGGGAATAGGAAGGAAGGTACTATGTTTGCCTCTAGATACAGAAAACTCAGGGTTGGGTTTTTTAAAAGCCTGATTTATGTTAGGAATGCTTAAAAAGGGATTTAAGGATTCTTCCAGAAGAAGTAGTAGCCATGTAGTGAGCTGCTCTACTATGCCAGGAGGTGGAGGGAGGCCACGCGTTCACCTTCACCTTGTACTGGTGAGACCACAACTACCAGGAGTGCTGTGTTCAGTATCAGTCCCTCCACTGACAAAGGAGAGCAAGTCCAGTGAAGGGTTACCTAGGAGGGGAGGAGGCTGGAACAGTTTTGTGTGAAAGGTGAGGTTAAGGGAGCTGTGTTTGTGTGGCCTGGAAGAGAAGGCTAAGGGAGGATCTAGTTGCTGTCTCAGCTATACAGTGGGTGATAGCAGACAATACAGAATCAAATTTCTCTTGGAATTGCACAGTCTGAGAGTGAGAGGCAGTGGATATAGGTTACAGAATGGAAAATTAAATGTAAGAAAAAAAATTCCTGGTGAGTATGGTGAAGCATTGGAACAAACTCCCCAGAGAGTCTGTAGACCGTCTTTGGAGATACGCAAAATCTGGCAGGGAGTTGAAGTGTGTCTGTGAACTGATCTGTCTGGCTGTAATTGAAGAGGTGAATAAAACAGCAAGGTAGATTTTGGTTATAATTCAGGGGAAGTATGCGAGAAGATAAGTAATATCTTTTGCTGTATCTCTTATGCAGAGGACAGCTCTGAGTGGTTTGTTGTTTTACTGACCTGGGAAACTGAGCTGTCCTTCGGAGCAGGTTTGTGGCCTGGACTCAGAAAGGGCTTTCCACGCTCATAGCTTCTCTTACCTTTTCAGAGTAAGTCACTGAAGGGATAGTGAATTGATTTTTAACAACATGTGTTCTTTGCCAGCATTTCTGATGTCTCTTTAAACCTCATGTATCTTTATGGAATAGAGTTAACTTGAGTTGCTGTATCTAGTGATAAAAATTTATTTAGTGCTTTCAAAAATAAGCACTTTCTAGGGTGCTGTGTGGGCAGTGGCAGTGGATGGAGGTGTATTAATGCTGACTTCCTGGGTTTTTGTAGGAGATCGCAAAGAGGGAAAGCTTTTCTTCCTAGGTAATCTGACCTGTTGAATCTTTTGGTGCCTTAATGTAATTGCTTCTTTGGGCATTTTAGCTGTGTGTAAATATTGAAGTGATGGACTGAGCTACAGTTGCAACAAAGTGCTGATGACAGAAGGCTGTTTTCTCCTGTTACATCTAGCACTGGAGAGTCTGTATGAACTGTTTTGATGTCTGAGGACTAGGCAGCAGATTGAATCACTGTAGCTTAGTCTTATTCTGAGGCAGGTGGATGTGATATTAGCAAGAGTGGGAAAAAGCCTGTAGTTGACGAGTGGTGTCACTACCCTGGCGATCAGTTGTCTAAATTTGTTGTTCTTCTGAGTACCCGGAGCTGTCTCCCGTTTTATCCTTTTGTTTTTTGTGTACTAAGCATGGTACCTGTATTTGCATCTGCTCTGAATTGCTGCAGAGTGCATGGGGAGGCTAGGTAGGCACAAAGTGAGATTTTCTTTTTTATCTGACTTTTTTACAGGAGAGAGTAGTGCACCGTGTAATTCACAGCAGTCTGTCTGCCTCGTTTTGATGGGCCTGAACCTGTTGTGTGAAATGTTCTAGGCCTAGTTTGGGTTAGCTTAGATATGGTCTCTTTTTGGAGAAAACCGCTACTGTTGGTATCTAAGGAAATAGGGAATTGTTCAACAGGAATGTTGAGGGAGACAGGCGTCTAAGTCCTCCGTATCCAGCTAGTGGCCAAGTGAGGCCTTAGGGTTACTTTTGACTGCTCTGTTTTGCCTTGGCGAGCAGAGCAGTGGTGCCACAGGTGAGATGGATTCTGCCTTGCTGCCAAATGCCATTTGCTCCCAGCTTCTGTGCAACAACTGCCACCCGCTGTCTGCCAGGGCAGCGGTAGCCTGACTCTGCCTTTGAGTCAGCAACAGCTGTCTGTGGCTCTCCCAGCTCCTGCAGCAGTAACAGCCCAGCTCTCTGTGTTGGGAGCAGCAGTTGTCCCTTCCAGCTCCGCTGGGGAACAACTGTCTGGATCCCTGCAGCAGGTGCTGGGGGAGCAGCTGCTGCCAGATGGGGAAGACAGCTGCATCCCTGGGATGTGGAGATAGGCTCTGTTGAGGTGGGGGGGTCACAGAGGGTCTCAAAGCCCAGATCCAGCTGTTAGGGCTGCTGGGGTCAGACCACCCTGCAAGGGATTTAGAAGAGCGAGTCTGTCATCCTGCATTATAGCTTTCTGGAAGGAGCTCCTGGGTTTGTCTCGGATGCCTCGAAGTCTGTCTGCCCTCCAACTTTTCTCCTACTGAATTGTTTCCTCAGTGACTGCTTTGCTGCCGTTATGTAACAGTGATTAACATTACTGGGTCAGTTAACTAGGATCCCTAATGGTTAGCTGTGAAACTTTCCAAAGGTAGGGTCTCCATTGCTAAGGTGATGTAGAGCTACCTGGGAAAAATTATTCAAGAAGCACTCAGAAGTTTTATTATGTCCAGATCTAAATCTGCCTGGTGGAAACACTTACCTGGCCTGGAAGAGCAGGATGCTAAGCAAGTTGTTTTAACATTCAATAACTTGGTCTTCAGAATCTGATTTTATGTATTCAGTACAAAACAATAGTTTTCTCATCTTCACATTTGTTTTCCTCTTGTGTGGTCTGGAAAAGCACAGAAGTGACCACAGAGTCGCGGGAGCTGTGAAGGACGAAAATGCTATTCTAGATTTAGAGGAAATGCAGAGAGAAGGAAGAGAAGGAACTTCTACCTTTTCCTTTGTCCTCCAAAAAAAATTTCTTTGGTTTCTTTCTGATGTGCAAAGGTTTACAAATCAGGGAGCCTTAAAAGAGTTACCTTTTCTGTGGTGGTTTGTTTCTTTCAGTTTGATGGCTTAGAGGATGTGCTGGTTGTTGATTGAATTGAGTTAGTAGTATTCAAGTAGAAATTTTCTTCTAAAATACTGAGCACCTTTTATTTAGTAGGTCCCTCATGAAAATAAAGCTGAATAAAATGTGTGAATGAAAAAAAAAAACCAGTTAGTCCTCAGCTAGTAGCAATTAATAACAGAGGTGTGTGTTTTTGTCTTTAGAGCTGTATTTTAAAGGGGTTTTTCCCCTTCTGTCTGCACAAATTTAACTTCTTTTTTTCCCTATAAAATTTTTGTTTGTTTCTTGCTTGGTTAGAATGAAAGGCATAAACATGAAGGAAAAATCTTTGTCTTGTAAATAATTAAACCCTCTCTTTTAGTCTGCCCTCCTAGGTAAGTAGAGCATATAGCTTTAAGGTGCCAGGTGTCCCCTGGACTTGTGCCAAGGAAATGATTCCAAATTTAATGAAAATACAGCCAGGTTACATGGAAAGAAGTCCATTAAAAGACGCTCTTATAAACATTCCAGCCATAGGAAAAGCTTAAATCAGTCCTTGCAATTAGGGCTGAGACACAAACCCAGGAGGAACCAGACTTTGTTAATTCGCATTGCTCACAGAACCTGTTGGGTTTCTGTGTGCGTTTCCCTAAAGAAAACAAAGGCAGAAGCAGACCAGGTTGCTCTGGGACTGATCTGTCACTGCAGAGTCTTTGGCATCACATCACGCTTGCCAGTGAGGGACTGCCTGTCTTGTGTGCTTAATTTCTTAGGGAAATCAAAGGCATGCAAACCAAATGATTTTCTTTAATTTATCTTGCGTGACATGATGCAGTTAAAAGGAAGCAACTTCAATTTGTGGTTGGTGGGGATTTTTGGTCTTACTGATGGCTTATGACTTGATACAGGGATTTGTATGTCGTAGTGTGTAGTGTCTGAACATTGACATATTGAACTAATAAGATTCTGAAGAATCTTATTTTGCCGCAACTGTGGCATTAACAGCGTGTTAAGGAAGATCTTGGAATATCTGTTCTGTGGTTGTATTGATAAGTAGCACTCATTTTTTTCACTGTTGTAATTCAGAAATGTTTGTTTTCTGTTTCATTGACAACTAGCAAAAACGGTCCGTCTGGAAAGTGAAATCTTAGTTTAAGAACTCCTCAAAATCAGACGTTAGAAGGGATTGTAAAAATAATACAAAAGTTTTAGCCAACACTGCTTGTCTTAGGTATTAAGAATTCTGATGAATTTGTTTTCAGTCGGTGTTTACACCTGTCTATTCCTGTTACCAGTGACTCTGCATTGCTAAGAGAGCAAAATAGGCTTCTCTTTGAGATTGTAAATCACCCACAAGATGATTTAGGAAGGATGCAGACACACAGGTGAATTAGTTACACAGTGTAGTTCTTAAAAAGGCCATGCAGAGTTTGCAGGGCTGAGAAATAGGAACTCTTGGTTTCTGTAATGACCAGCTTAAGTGTATTTAATGTAAACAGAATTTCAGGCTGTCACTTCTGCGAAACTTTTTCTCTAAGTAAGATCAGCATCAGTTTTAGTGTCAGGTTGGTGGTAGCGTGAACCCCTCGGGATTTCAGAAATGACAAGCTCAAGCCCTGCACTCCTCAAGCTTACCTGTCATAAGTGTATATAAATATATAAGCCTTTGCTAGGTGATGTGTTGAGGTGTTGTCTCATTGGTACCTTCAAACTAACTGCGAGAAGTAATGGAAAAGAAGGAAAAATGATGCTTTGGAAGAGCAAAATGGTTTTTTTAGCACTCCCGATGCAGAGTGGGTGAGATTCAATATTAATACCACTGTGAGCAATGAAAGAAATTTTGTTGCAGAGAGAATCATTCTGGTCATGAGAGCATTGTGTGTCCATAGAAACTGCTGCCTCCCCTCTGCAGACAAAATTCTCCATAATTTCATCTTGTGATCCTTGTGGTCCTCCAAACTGGTCCATTTTGTGTTGACATATTGCATGTAGTGATTTCTAAGTGTGGAATTTTTCAGTATTAAATTTGGGAAGAAATAATTGAATTTCTCTGTGATTTCTTCTTTTTATGTCTTCATTGTTGAAAACTGGGAGGAGTCAGAGCATGGGAAATATGACCTGATGGCTTTTTATGTCTTGGGAAGAAAAAATTGTCTGTTTAGCCTCCTCCTTCTCTTATCACATGAAGGGGAAACAGGACTATATGTCTTTGGAATGAGGAGAACTGTTCTGTTTGCTGCTGCTATCTAGCTCTGTATTATTACTGTTGAAAGGTTTGATTTTTTTTTTTGTAAAATAAGTTTTATATAAATGTTATATATAACAGTGTGGTAGAGCAGAAGGAGCATGATCACATTTCAGATCTTGCAAAACTCTGAGCTCCTCTTGTGTTCTTGAATACAGAGCATAGCTTTGGTTAGGATGAAAGATAAATTCCAGAAAGAGACTTAACTGTTTCATTTTTTCTCTTCTGGTGAAATATATCTGATATCCTTCAATGTGAATGGTAGCAAATATGTGGCAGAATGAATAGCAATTCTCTGCCTGCTGAAGTTGAATAGTTGAAAAGGTATGGGTATCAAAAAAAGGCAGCAGGATGCTGCATCACGGGTTTTGCTGAGTGGAGGTGCTCCTGTAGTTGGAATGAAGCTCAATTTACAGTGTCGTTTGGTGGGGTGTTAGCATTACCTAAAAAATGCTATTGTATTAGATTTCTTGAACTAGGTAAAGCCAGAGTATAGGGTTAAAGCATGGAAGTGCTTCATTTGAAATTAAAACCTTGGAAATACTTCATTATATGGTCTTAATTTTAAATAGTTTCACAAGGCGTGCTCGTTTGTACGTGCAGTAGTAGATGGATCACTTTTAGCATCAAAAATTTCTAATTGCCACGCCCTTTTCCTGTTGCCCTGCACTGAGCATCAGCCAGAGTGAGTAGGGGTATAAGATGATAGAGGCAGCAAGGTTTATATAACGTGTTTCTGGCTTTAGACAAAATATTTCAGTTATTTCAAGCGCCATTTTAAGTATTAAGGTTTTTTGTGCCCCTTTTTAAAGTAGTGTGAGTGCTTCATAGTTTTGAATGTGGAATTCTCAAAACACCTTTATGGGACAGCACTATTTGTCCTCATTTTACAAATAACTACTTCGTGTTGCTTCCCTAGGTGGCTTGCTCAGTGTTAGACAAGAATTCTCTGGTAGAACAGAGAGTTATATCCAAATGTTTGGTGTTTAAAACTTGAAATCTGGTTTCTAGATTACCCTCTCCTAAGAGAAATTAAAGAGCTATACCTTTCCTGTCATCCTGCTGAAATTAACTGAATTATAAGTGGTAATACTCTGATTTTGATCAATGCTTTTAATTCTGTTTCCTGCTTCTTTTTATTTTTAGGCATGTACTGGTATTGAAAATATTGATGAAGCTATAACGTTGCTTGAACAAAATAACTGGGATTTAGTGGTAAGTATTCTAAGAAAGTGACTTCATAGATCAGCCCCGTGCACCAGTGACATGCCATCTTGCTGAGACAGCTGGTAGCTTTATTTCAAATTTGGGTGTGTCTTTTATGGCTGGGGCAGGCAGGTTGGTTTGTGCAGACTGTTTCTGGTCTGTTGAAGCCTCATGGCCAAGTGAACTTGATCCTGGGTTGTACACCCTGATCTCTACACCCTGGTCTGCTCTCCTTGTCTTCAGGCTTTTTTGAGTTCTTCCTTGTCCTCTAAATCTGTGTTTCGTATTGTGTTTAGTTTCCTTTTGGCATCATTTTGTAAGAAGTATTGTTAAGGGTAGCATTCTGAGAAGACTTCTTGTATATATGCACATGGGTTATTGAGGATTTAGATGCCTAAGAAATGGAAGATGAAACAACTTCAATTTTTCATGTGCTTTTAGTTTAAAAATAAGATAGTTGCTCTTCTATTGTTTGTGGTTATGCAGAATTGAGTCAGATGATTAAAGCCATAACTCATTTAGGTCTGGTGCTATCCAGACACTATTAAACACAAACAAAAAACCCAACAAACACTCATCCTAGAAAAGCTGTCATCTATTTTGTAACAAGGTTCAATGTGCAGAGAAATACAAGGAAACCAATAAACCCAAGCAAAATAGTCTAGATCTTTTAAGACTCTGCATAGGCTTAGTAAATAAAGACTATTAATCAAATTTGTTAATGTTTAAAAGTGTAAAACAAAACTAAAAAGCAAGTGATCTTCCTTCAAACTGTAATACCTTTGATTTCCTCCATTTTATTGCTCTCTCTTTTTTTTCTTTCTCGAATGACCAGTCCAAATTATCAAAAAATGATCATAAAAAATATTAGATTTTCCAAAATTGGCTGTGGAGACAGTTTCAACTGTCTGCCACGTTGTATTCCCAGCATATTGTTTAGAGTGTTCTCTAATGTTTAAATAATTTCGAACTAAATATCTCAGAGGTTAGAGTGGCGTTTTAAATTGAGTTTGTTAGGACGAATATTGTGTTTCTTCTAAGGCGAAATGATTGACGTGACATATAATATTGTAACCTATTGTAAAAAATCAGTACCTTTTCCCAACACTTGGACCTGTGGGTTAAAATGAATACAGAGTCTTTATTTTGCACCATGTCATGGTATGTGCGTGTGAGACACCAGTGAGCGAAAGGGGAGTGCTTGTCATCGGTGGCTCCAAGCAGAAAAACCCAACTGTGTGGTGACAGAGTGGTAGAGTTAAAACATCATTTGTCTTAGTGGTTTCTTGTAGCTTGAGCTGCTTTGAAAATTAAGCTGTTTATTGGAAGGCGAGGAATAACCTTACGCATTCTGTTCAGGTTGTGAAGTTCCCAGTACGGTACATTAAATGAGTTGGATGTGCTTTGGGGACGTTTGTAAGTTGTCTGCTTTACAATAAATGCTCACAGAGTTTTTCACAGTTGAATGAGAGAGCTGCCATGAAAAATGGTGAGAACGGAGAATCCTCTTCTGAAACTCCAGAATGAGCAGAAAGGAGAGTGAAATATCTAAAGCTACAAGAATACCTTTAAATACTGAATTTTATTAGCGATTACTAAATGATCTACAAGTGGAATATAGTGGGAAATGAAACAATGACCCAAAAGTGCAAGCTTAAAAATGGCATGGGGAAAGTAAGAAAGGATGGAAAATTGGGGATGCAAGAAGTACTTCAGTAAAGTGTATAAATCTGGAAACTAAACAAGATGAGTGAGAAGAGTGTCTATGAACAGGGAAGAGTAAGTTGTGGAAGAAAAAAGTAATATTGGGGAGAGTATAAGTGAAGAAGATGCCTTAAGGGTCTGTCAGTAGTAGGACACTGGCTTTTTTTTATTTAAAGAAGCCTTCTTGTTAAAAAGGGAGTGAAAACCAAAACATGCTAATCTAGCAGGGAGATAGAAGAGTGAAGAACGAGAAGGTAAAAGAAACGTGATTGTAAAAAGAAAAGGAGTTGCTAGCTTGAGGGAATCAAACATCTCTGTAGGTAAGGGATTCAAAAGTACTCGAAGAAGGGCTCATGACTTATAAGAAATGTAGCATTTTTTGTCTTGTTATGAAAATGTGTGATCCATGTGTGGTGGGATTTTTTTTGTGTTATGTGTTGTGGTTTTTTTATACCTTTGATATATTAGTCAAGTACAGATTCAGTGCCAAGAAAGTGGGGAGGAGAGAAGGCTTTGTTTTAATTCAACCAGAAGGTCTTGGAGCTTTTTAGCTGAGATGGAAAATTTAAAAAATCCTTTTTTTTTTTTTTTTGGGCACTAAATATGTCATAAAACTCAGAACAAGGCACTTTTTTGGATTTATAAGCAAAACAAAACTTGTATGACTTGGTTCACAGATCATGAAGAGAGTAGTGAAGTGGTGAGGATTTTGCTAAGGGTTCCTCCATCATCCTTTGCCTCTCAGTAGGTAAATGGGAAGAACATCGCTGCTGTCATCTCGAATTTTACTTTGATTTGTGCATCTGATTCAGAGGCTTTTAAATGTGGATTCCTTTTTTTTCCATGATGTTGGAAGTAAAGTGAGAGCTCAGTATTGGATCAGGAAATCTTCAGTGAGGCACCCAGGGTTGTAAGAAGTAGAAAGCTGAGCAAGTCCAGTTAGGATGTCGTCAGCCAAAGTTCAGAGGCACTCGTGCAGCAGTAGGGGGAGAACCAAACCCATAGGTTAAGGAAGTCCTTGCCTCAAACAGATTGCTTGCCTGCTTTTCATTCAGGCTGGCTGTATCTCACTTCCATTTTCCCGTTTGGGGAGAAAAAGCCATGTACTATCAGAGACTGCGCAAGGGACCCAGGTTGAAGATTCCCTGGGGCACCTGTTCCTTCTTGAACTCTCTGACACTCAGCTCAAGGGCGTTGTTCTTTCTCTGGGACTTCAGCCAAAACAACCAAGAGCAAGTAGTCCTGGTGAGTTGGAAAGCAGAAGGATCCCAAACAGAAACAGGGAAGTAGGTACTGACATGGGCTGACAGAGAAGTCCGTCAGAATGCACAGGGATGGCAGAGGTTATAAAGTTCTTATGTTGTGCTACAAGTATTAGGTGTTTGTGTTAAGCTTTCCTAAGGATTACTGTGTTTGCACTGAAGCAACAGTCCTGCTGCTTATTTTGTCCATATGGTTTTTTCCTCCTGCTCTTGCTAGATTTTAGTATTAAGGGTCAAAATGTCACCAGTGTCTTTACTCTTACCCAAATGAGTGTTACTGTGTTGTGTGTCTTTTGGACTTTTCGTTTTACTCTTAAGCAAAGCCAAACCTGGGTTATGTGTGAGGAACTCTTTTCTTGGTTTACTTTTCCTAGTAGCCACTTTTGGTTTTTTATTAAGAATTAATCAGAATTTCATTTTCTTTCCAATTTAAAAGTGAAACATCAGCTTCCTACTTTTGAACTTAAAAAGATTGCTCATCCCCAATTAGAAGTCTTCATTTCTATTCCTCCATATGGGATACTCTAAGACAAAATAAACCTCCAATTATTTATCTTCAATGTGGTACTAAATAGACTGGATTAATTGTCTCATTGTATTTGTTTTATAATATTCAAATCTTGTTTGTAGCTGTTTGAAGCAGTATAGGAAACTGTATTTCATAATTGTTTGGTTGCTTGGCTTTTGTTCAAGTGCTTAAAATCAAATAGACCATGAGAGCGCTGCAGCAGGATTCATATGCAGTACCAGTATTCAAATTGCCTGGTGGGATCATGAAGTCTAATTTTGCCAATAATTAGTTCCCCTTTGCTGCGTGTGACCTGGCCTTTGTGGTGGTCTGCTGCATCTAGAGCAGCTTAGGGTTTTTCTTCGCTAGAGCACTGCAGCCTAATTGCAGGGCTTATTGTAGGCTGGGTGACAAAATGTTTCAGATATTCCGTGAGCTACAGAAGATCAACATAGATAATGTAATGATCTCTTCAGGCATTCATCTTTATGAAACTGTTCTGTTAGAAGTGGATCCAACTCTCTTAAACCTCACAGGGTTGCTGATATGTTATTTCCTGAGTGTCATTTCTTTCAGCTCTATTAACGTGCAGTAATTTTTAACATGTGCGAAAGCAGAAGTCAGGAATTTCTGTCCGTTGTAAAGTCTGATGGCTTCACAGCTTGCCCATTTAAGCTCTGACCTTCTGTTTTGGCATGTGAAGGTAAGAAGGATGGTATAAATGCAGCTTAAACTTTGTGTAAAAGCAGTAAAATGAAAGTGTGAAAAATCCCAACTCTGTGTCTGTTGGAATGATGATGGTACGTATTTAAAGGAAATGACTCATTAGTGCAAGAATCTATAACCTACTTGACCTTATGCAGTGTGAACCTTCATATATGTGAGGTTATTGCACAGGTGATTTATCTGTGCTCTCCTGAATCCAGTGCTGGTATCTGTGCATGAGATTTAATGGAAAACTCAAGTCCTTCAAATGTAGCATGACTTTATATTCTGTGCTGGTAGTCAGAACAGCGTTTTTGAATGAAAAGGAAGGAATCACCACACTTAGTTTTCTGCTTTTCCCAAGGTGACCATTTCTGTTGTTACTCCTGATCACTGGTTTAAAGTTATTTTTATTTCATGCCTTTTCCAATAGACATTGTAATGTAGGTGCCTTTTGGTGCTGCTTTAAGAAGAAAATAAATTTCATCAAAATGGTGGTGGAAGAGAATGTTTGTTATCCTATATTCACTTCACTTGTAAATGTGTGTATAACGATTATATGTATGAAAAAAATCCATTTTTAATTTTCAAAATGACCTTTGTGCCTCCCTGCTATACTTGGCTTGGTTATTCTGTATTCTGGTAGAGGATCAAAGCACTGTATAACTTCAGTGAAACCACCAGCTTAGTGCACCTGCAGATGTGATGACTTGCAGTTCCTGTCACACTCAGGTTCCAGGAATCAGCTGACAAAAAGTGATTCTGTACCTTTGAAAGACAAATTGTATCCTTTTTTTAAAATAAAGCTTAAACTCTCAACTATAGTTTTTAATTTTGAATGGATAACTTACATAGTATATGAGGGTTTTTCACATCTTGCTTGTAAACCTCTTGAAAAATAGTTGCTGTTTTCAGACAGGATTTTTCTTTTACTGTACATATCCATTTTGTGTATTTGTTTTTACTTCTGTGTAATGACTTTTGGAAAAAAGTTAACCCCCCCCCAAAATGACAAAAAATTTGAACTGAGAAAAATGAGGTAGGACTTGTCAATTTTTCTTTTCTGTTTCTCTTGGAGGTGCCCATTTAGGTGGGATTCCTAGCCAAGAATGGGCCATTGGGTCCTGATGGTTATCAACAACCTCTTATTTGTATCTCTTACTGCTTTCTAACCATTAACTTCATTCTTCTGCTTACAACATGTAGCGAATTTCAGCACTAGTTGGTAAAACTAACACCCCGACTATGTCTTTTGTCTCTTTTCCTCCCTGGTTCGCCCTGCTGCAGCTTTGATGTGGCATCTCTCTGTTTGTTTTTGATTGATTGGAATTAGTCTGCCTCCAGAAACTAGGTGATTAATTTAAGTTTGGCCCACGGCCATTTCTTTTCCTTAAATGTGGGCCAGTGTTGTCACCTGTTTGGCAGCTCTCCTTTCCTTGCAAGCAGGCTGTGTTTCAGTGGCCGGGAACCAGGACTGCACATCGTGGGGATCGTGTTCATCGTGTTTTGTGTTGTGTTCTAGCGGGAACTTCAGCGTTTATTCTCATTAGGACTAGATGCAGCATCAGCAGTGTGTGAGGAACGTGGGCTTGTGTGTGCCTTAATAACGTTCTCCCTGTGCTCAAATGAACAGTCACATCTGCCTGCGGGAAGCAGAGGTTTGTGTCCCTTGAGTCGCAGGTTTCTTCTGCATCCAACTGCAGCAGTAATCTCTCCTAGCAGGACGCAATTGTATGTGAGCTTTGCTTGCACAAAGGACTATAGAAATCCCTTTTGGAAGTCTTGAATGTATTTTTTTTTTTTAAATTAGGGATCCCTGCTTGCAAAAATTGTTGCATTTCTCATTCTCTGTATCTCCAGCTTTTTGCAGTTTCCAAAGTGAAATTTCTGTGTCTTTGAGTAAGCTCAGATGCGTGCTGTGTGTTTTTTCCAGCAGGGTGGTAGCAAAGATGACTAGTTAATTCTTAAAAAATCCCCATGGTTATTAAATTAGTTGCTTTTATTTACTTTAAAATACCTCAATCTCAGGTAAACCAGATACTTTCTTCTATGTATTTTCTGCATGGAAGGCTGTGAAATGTGCAGATTTTTAAGCAGTTGTAGTCATGCTGTGGCTTTCCACATAGCTGTATGCACATTCATTTATTAAAAAAACAAACCTGAGAGAAACACCAAGACACCCCCATTCATACACATCAAGGAAATTAAAATTCTTTACTTGCAGAAGGCAGAGTAGGTGTGCTGCTTTGTCACCTCAGGGAAGTGCTTCAAGGAGGGGAGATGGCCTCTGCTAGCAGCAAGGCAGCCCAGGCTTTGTGGCTGTACCAAAACCAAACTGCTGATTTCGGAGCCTTTTAATTAATAACTGCAGTAGTTGGTACTTCAGGTGATGCAGGAAAACGTTCAATATGCCAAATAAAAATGTCACATACACATTCTGAGCTGTGCAAGGAAACAAACGTAGTAAAGGGAGAATAAAAGTAGCAAATGTCTAACTGGTGTGTCCTAAACTTTTGAGGACTTTGAATTTTTTTAAACAGTGCAGAGTCATGGGTTTAAATGTGTTTTCTTTAGTGTTGTTTCATATACGCTTTGGAGTTTTGATTCATCAGAAGGGACTGATTCTCACGCTGATGATTGAAAGGAGGTTCAGTGGGGTATAGAACTTTCCCTTTGGGGAAAACTCGTGTAGCTTGGGCAGAGTGACTTCTGGATGAACTCCCTCTAAACTGAAATAATTTTGCAGTGTCTGTGAAGAAATCTGTATCTTTTACTCCTTCACAATTTTAGCAAATATAGTGGTTAGCTTGCAATATAGTAGATAGTTTTCTACACACGAAAGGGATCACGTTAATGTAAAATAGTTAAATTTATTTTATACCTATTGATTTTCATTTTTCTAATAGAAAAAACCTGATTTATTCATAGTAGAATAACAGAGATTGAGATTATGTGTTTTATGGCTGTATTTTTTGCTGAGATGCGTATGAGATTTTAGTTCTCTCTCTGGCCAGAAAGATAGTGGAGAAGATTTTTAGGTAAAACTTTGCAGTCAATAAGTAAAAAATAAGCTCTGTCTCTCCTATTCAAATAACAGATGGAAAATAGTTCCTTAAGAAATAAGCTTCTTTACGTAAGTTTTTCTTGCAAAGTGATCAAATGGGACTAATAAATTGAGATTCCTGTTCATAGAAGAAGAGTCTTGTTTCTTGTAATAGTGAGTTTTGTGTTCTGAGAATAAACAAAAAGCAGCACCTGAGATGCCGGTAATACCTGTTAGTATTGTTGTAGCTCTACATAAGTATCACCCACCTGCCTTAGCTTTTACAAATACTTGTTTTCAGAGGCTGCTACTTCTGTATTGGTAGTTTCTATGAAGATTGCTTAGCATTAATTTGTCCTGAAACATTCAAATTGAAGAACAAATTCCTAGAGTATACTAATAGTGAAGTGGCTTGTATGAGGTGTCTGTGGGTTATTGCTCTGACTAGTTGATCTGAAAATTGCACACATCTTATAAACATGTGTTTGACAAGTGTTTAGTCTGTCATTGAGTCATGCTGGGAGTGTATGAGTGGAGAAAAACGAAGTCAATTATTTAAGAACCAGCATCTGTGCCAATGCTGTGGCTATTTTGCAAGTGAACCTTAGTTGTGAAGGATTCTAACACAGAAGCCAGGAATCATCTAGAGCCGTCAGGCTTTCAAAGCAGAGCATCTTAAAAATTAATTTACTTACAATATTATTATTTGAACAGTGTTTAGTTTCATTTAAATAAATTCCCCTTAGCTGGTCCTGGAAGACCTGGGTTGCTGCAGCATCAGCAGTGTAGCCTATGCTGTCAGAGGGAGAAATACTGCAAGACAAGTTGCAGGTTACATATTTTGCCTTGGGTTTTTCTGGTTTCCAAACTTTTAGGCTAAATCTTGCAGAATTGTTCTTTTGTTATGGATTAGTGATTAGGCAGTTGGCTGAGTACAGTTAGGGTCTGTTGTATAAGATATTTATGTTACCGTGTTTCAGTAAGTCTGCTGGCAGTAATTGTGACTTTTTGTGCCCTGAGATCTTGTGTCCTGGTATTTCACCCCCGCTAGTACTTGCTGAGAGATAGTGTGTTGTAACAATGAGCGACTAAAAAAGAAATAAAATGCTTTTTTAAAGGCTGAACAAAAAGCATATTGTCACGAGGTAGCTAACCCCCAACCTGTGCTCTTTAGTGTTGCCATTCGAGTTTACATTAAATAATGAGGGTGGGCGTTAGAAATGTGGGAGTTCAGTATGCAGATGGTTTTCCAGGCATAACCTTTGATTTACCTGACTCTCCCGCTGTCTAGTTTAATGTTTTAAGGAGTAACAAAATATGTTTTGATATTAAGCATAAGCATTCCTTTCTGTTATGTTGGAAGGCGAAGCAGGATTAGTGTCAAAGCTGTGGCATTAATGGCAAAGACAAAGATCCATGTCTGTGTGTCAAAGCAGCAGACACCTTGGGGTCTACTCTGCCTTTCTGGATGAATGAGTTTTGAGTGGGTAGTTCAGAGTAGCTTCTTCTCCTTTATTCCTGCTGATACAGACTCTCAGCTCAGGTAGGTGTTGATCCCTGAGCTCCTTATGAATCTGTGCATGTTCTTTGCTTTCATTAGGCAAGAAAGTATGTTCGGTTTTGAATTTATTATTGAGGTTGCACTTTGTTTGGGGGACTAGGCAGTGGTAATATAAAATTAAGGAACTGTGCAAAATACAGTTTGGGTTTTTTTTGCTCCCAGAATTATAGAAGGATATCTAACTGCTGAAAGGCTTCCTAGTGCATTTAGGCATGTTGTAGGAGTGACAGGAAAAAATTTGCTGAAGCCACCAAAGAAGGAGGGAGAAATGGGAAACCACATCTAGAGTGCTAATTGTAAACTATTTCAACGCGTGCTCTCTTGCTGATGAAGTGAATCATCTGTATGAATGTATTCATGTGGCATTTTTTGATGAAATGTTAATTTTTTGCTTTATTAGCAATTCTATTGTTTTGCAGCTTTTCATGAAGTATATTTGTTGTAAAGAAAGCAAGCTGAAATAAAGCAGAATGCAAAGAAGACATTTCATTGTAGTTCAATTACAGTTTTTGGTTAAATTTTAGCCACGATGGGGACAAATGCTGGCATTCTGTATAAACTTTGTGGGTGTAACTTCACGTCTAGCACTTGGAAATACTTTTGAGACTTGCAACGCTGGGGAAACGCCAGCAAGTACAACACAAGCTACAGGAAAAAGCTGACTCATTCCTTTGCCTTGAAAAGCCTGCCAAAAATAACAAAGGTAGAGGTTGCTTCTCTTACTACTGGGGCACAGTCAGTAATTTTATTATTTAAATGTTACTGAATTAATTAAAAAATCCAAACCAAGTAAGCTTTTATAATTTACAGCAGTAATTTTTAGTTAAAGTAATGGTTTCAAAGTAGCCGTGTATGGAGGAAGGTGATAGTGTATCTTGTTTCTAAAAAGCCTCTGGTCTAAAGTAGTTGGTATTTCTGCAGAAGGTTTCATGGAATTTCTTGTTTAGAATAACACAGCTCAAACTTGCCTGTAGCAGAGGAGATTTAGCAGTTGCCTAAAGCTGCTCAGGAGCCACATTTGCTTGGGAATCTCACAGTCCAATCGTGATGTCTTGGGGCAGAAGGAAAGGATGGGATTACAGCTGGTTTCAGCAAATCTTTATTGTATTAATCCAGATCCGCTGCTCTGTTTGACTAATATTTACAGTATGTTTTTGTCAGCAGCAGTTGGTGAAACTTCTGCTGTTTATACCGGAATTTTCTACTCTTTTCTTGTTGTAAATTGATCACAAGAGAAGCCTGTGCGTGGTCTAACCCAGTTTCCCCAAATCGCAGTATCAGCAGGTCAGAACAAATGTTACCAGGGGAGCATTATTTCAAAGCATTTACAGTTATTACTGAAATATATGCCTGTGGCAGAGCCCTGTGTGTTAGTTTCATTGGGAGAAATCCTTCTGTGCTCCAAAGGAACTAATAAATCTTTGCACTTCTCCTGTTTCGCTTTGCTGTTTTCTATGAAAATGTGTTCCTTTGTCACTCAGATTTATGGCTTGGAAGCAGTCTGAAATTCACTTTTGCTTTTCAGGTTCTTCTGTGGATGCTTTGTCTCATTAATGCTTTCCTTTATACCTTATCATTTAATTATTTGTTTTTCCTCTCCAGATAACATTTGTTCAGTTTTGGGTTTTGTTTCCTTGTTGATTTTTTTTACCTCTCTCTTGCAGAAAGTATTTGGAGTTCTGTCATCCATTTACTTTGAACACCAAATAAAAATTGTGTTTTAAATCTTTAGACTAAGAAATTTATCCTGTGAAAGGAACACAATGAGAGTAAGAATATTGTGTGTCAGGGATAATATCACATTTAGCCCAGCTTAGGAGTGTCATCATTTGCAATGGAATGACAGTTGTAAACAGAGTAATATTAATGACCCTTTCTATGCAGTGGAAATATAAAATACAAAAGATACATAATTTTTCTAGTATGTTATAGATTGCTTAATGGGGACTTTTGGGTGTATTTCATTACACTTTTAGCTTTAAAAAAATGTTTAATTTGTTTAAATTCAACAAATCGTGAGTGATCCTCAAGAAGGTTGGATTGATAGCACAGCTGAATACTGGCTGATATTTCCAAAATAGAACAGTTCGATTTTTTTTTTTTTTTAATTCTACAGAACTCAAAACCACAGTGTGTTTGTCTTGTGTGTCATCTCACCCTCTGTAGTGAGGTTTTATAAGTAGGTTTTGGTGTTATAGTCGCTTGTGTAGTCAGAAAAATAAATCTAAGATTAAGTGCTAAAAGGGTCAGTCAAAGATAAGGGTTTTCTTTGTTCTGTAACGTGAAACATCAAAATGACCATTTTTTGGTTATATTTTAAAATACAGTCCTACAAGCTGCTGGCACTTCTTCCTCTTTAGACAATGAGCTGCCTTTCCTTGTGGTAGTGTAGAAAACAGCGTGGGGTGCACTTTCTCAATGTGTGACTTGAGAGAAACTGCTTTTATATCGAGGAGATGTTAAATGTATAAAAGGAAGAAGAGGCAAAATAAACAGGAAAGACACAAAATGCAGAACTTTGTTATTTTAGCTTACCAGACATCTTAAACCGAAAGTAAAATCTGAGTTTGTAGCGTTTGGGGAAGAATATAGGTTTTTGAAAGTCTTAGTAAATGAATCCTCTCATCAAAGAAAGTTCTTACTGAGTTTCACAGAAGTAATTAACTATGTTGTTAATAAGAGACTATTGCATTAAGTTGAATGCAAAAGAAGAAAAAAGTAAATTCCTATAAATCTGAATGTGTCAGACCTAGAGAAAATCAGGGGACCGGAAGAAAATGCCCCGTGAACAAGTTGCTCCGTTATATTTCCCTGTGACTTCCTGGAGCAGTCGATGCTGTTTGGTTGGGCATCTTTGGATTTTGGATTAAGTCATCTGCCCTGGCAGTTCCTATTCCCCCTTGGTGTCTTGTGTTTGTTTAATGTAAACCTTGTCAATTTTTAGCTAAACAAATGTAAAGCTCTGCGTGGGCTTTTTAAAGTAGACTCAAGTGGTCTTACTTACTGAATTCGGTCAAACCTAAATCAGGCTTTTGGAATTCTGTGCAAGCAACTTGTGCTGGTTGTGTTAAGCTGAAATGGTTATTTATCTCAGTGGAGCTCAGGCAGCTCTCCTGTATTTACATCTCTGTAGCCTCGTCTCTGAAGGGGTTGTTCTTCCAGCGTTGTGCTGCTTGAACTCGCTTGGCAAATCCAATCCATCTTCAAACTTTGTGATAACCACTGAGTTTTTACTACCTGTGAATTTAATCTAAAATATCACAGTTTGGTGATAATTCTTCATAGGACCCTCGTTGCCCTGGGATGAGAGTCCCTGTAAGATGTGCCTGATTGCTTTTAAATGGTTAGCACTGTAATTGTGTATTTTGAGAGAAGTCATCAGCATTGTTCCTTCAAGAGATTATGAAGAAATGATGATTTTTGGTTTTCTCTCTAGCACTGTTTTGTACTCAGAAAAGATAGTCACGTTTAGTCAGAACTGACTAATCTATGTAAGTTAATATTCTCTTGAGGAAAAGTTCTAAATTGCACAGTGTTCTTTAGGCACTTAAATAATTTCAATGTGTTTATAGAATATTGCAGAGTTTTGGGTTGCCCAAACAGTTAATGAATTTGGTAACCTTTCATTAACCTTATTGCCTTATTGTCCTGTATGTTTGCAGGAAACAAACAAGTTTGCTTTAATATATTTTGATACTGTAATTTGGAAATGTGTTGCTGAAACAAACACAAAAAAAATAGTTACTTTGAACCTTTATAATGGGCACTTGTCAATCCAATATTATATCACATTCCTGTCTTCCTGTTAATTTTAAAAGAAACCCCCAGGATTCACAGGAATGTTTATCAAGATATCCTGTACTGTTGAGTGATGGAGTCACAGAGTGCTTGAATTGGGAAGTTTCTGGATGTTGGTGTGGTCCAAAGCAGGTCCAATTAGGTCAGGTTATGCAGCGCTTAATGAATTCTTAAATAAGCTGTTCCAGTTCCTGGATATCTGATTAATATCCCTAAACAAAATGTATAAATCAGGAATAGCTAAATTTGGCTTGCAATCTCCTAAAATAAATTGTGGGCCTGGTTGAGTGTTGTCATCGAAACAGAAATTATCCTGTTTCAGGTTTGAGCAGTGTTATGGTGGAATTTGCACGTGGGCAGTACTGAGACACACCTAAGATTCCTGGCTTTGGGAAAAATCTGAAACCCCTGTAATTTTCCACTTAAGGTGAACATCACTGGTTAAATGGTGATAGCATTAGAAGAGGCAAGTAGCTGTGGAAGCTCTGGTACCTCCCATCCAGCAGTGATCCTCGTGGATTTACCGTGGCTTCTCCCACAGCATAAGCACAGTGTCACTTCCACTCTCAGCAACAGGTTATTTGGAACTGAAGATCCAGACATTGTGTCTTTTTAATAACCCATGAATAGGTTTAATGCATTGTTTATTAAAATTGTTTCAGGGTAATACACCTTTTGAATTGCTACAATTCAGTCACGTAGGCTGTTTCTGGTGATCAGAGGTCCCTGTTTGAGAGACAAAAAAGATGTAATATCTTTGAATGTTTGCTTAACCATAGAGATGTGATCCTCTGTCAGGGGACTGACACTGGGAAAGAACAGCCTGGAACAGATCCTGCCTTAGTAATGTGTTCTTGTTTTAATTTTTTTTTATAGTCACAACCTTCTCCCAATGAAATTCTAAAGCAGATGGTTGTTCCTTTTTCTTTGCAGGGTCTACTTATAGCTGTCTTGTAAGAACATGGGTATTTAATGTTCATGCAGTATGTACATGTGCACTGCTACCATTTGCTGTCTACATAATTTTAGTCTTCCATCTTGCTTAACAAATAGTGTCCAGACTCTTTATTTTTACGGTGTGGTTAATAGAGGTCTTTCCATCAAAAAAGTACATAATACTGCTGCTGATTTTTCTTATTCCTGTGCCCCTTAAATGTCATCAGGTTTACAAAACTGGGGACATGAACAAGTGAGTTACTCAGTTTTAAAGAAAATAGCTTGGAGCCTCTATCGTATTTAATGCCTCTAAGTAGGCTCAGAAGAAGTTTGAGCTGATTTAATCCCCTGAGACAAGAGCTTTGACAGAAGTGTGGAAATGCCACACTGCTGTATTTCTTCATAGCTGAAGCAGCTTCTTTTCCCTGACTAAAGAGAATTCTCTTGTGCCAGCAGGCCATTACTAGCGTAGGTTTTGTGGTACAAAAACTGTATTTGCTCTGTTTCTTACAGGTGCAAAATAAAGGATGATTTTGTCTTTCAGCCAACATTGTCTGCTGGTTGACAGGAATTAAATGTACATTGCTGAAGAGTATGGGAGGGGGAAGCCAATCCAGAAAAACCCAAATAAACCAAAGCCTCCTACACTTTCCTGGAGTTTTATTAGATGAACATGATCAAGAGCTATGTGTGACTGCACAAAGCACAACGATGATAAATGAGACACGTTGTTAAAAAGAAGCCACTGATTATTGCCATGCACGGTGAATAAACTGATTTAAAAACTGATCTGGTAGGGAACTTTGTTTTCCCTGTAATTTGATACAGCCTCATGGGTTGTTGCTGGAGCTTATAGATACCTCTGACCTTTTCCTCCTCTGCTTTTTTTATTATTAATTATGCAATATTTGTTTCTAAATGCATGGTAAATCTTACTGCAATATCATAGTAACTTAGCTGAGTTCAGCAATAAAGCTTTTTGAGTTTATGTAGCCTTAACTATTAATGGAAATGGTAAAAAAAAAATCATGTTTCTGTATTTGGAGAAAAAGAAACCATAGCATTTAAATCTTGATGACATCTGTTTTTGTGTTTATTAAGCACTTGCTTAAGTTACATTTTTTAATGTCAGTTTATAAAAATTGTGCTGCTAGACGGTGATTGATTACTGTTAATAGTTCAGTTGCAGTGTATGACTTTGTTCTCCCAGAGTACCAGGGCATCTGTGAGCTTCTAAATCTCAGGGTTCTCTTCTTCACTGGGGCCTGGGCACCCATTCACCAGGTGTTCTGGCCAAGGCATCAGGCGTATCTGAGATGGGAGGATGGACAGTGAAGCTGTGGTAGTAGAAGTGCCAGAATGGGTGCTGGGACAGGAGAAAAGGGAGAGCAGGGGGGTGCCACAAGCTCTCTTTTATCTTGCTGCTAAGCCTAACAAATACGTACCTGTGAACTCCACAGCCATTATAAAGATCATCACAAAGAGAATTAGTCTTTTGAGATCTGTTTTTTAACCTCTCTGGATTTGTTTTAATTTTTTTTTCCTCATTTCCCTCCTGTGTTATCCCACCTTATCTTCCCACTGCTAGGATTAGAAGCCTGAAGTTAGGTGTGGTTCTGACATCTTTGCTCCTGTATCTTCTACCAGTAGTCAGAACAAAGTTTGAGCAGCTGGTGTGTAAGTCACCTTCACCAGCTCCTCAAATCTGAAAAATCCTAGCAAGAAAATGATTTTAAACACTTTTTTTGGTGGTTTAAAGCAATTTGAGGTAAGTTGGCTTCAAAATACTGTTGAAAGAGTCTTATTCTCCAAGCTTTTCCCTCATCCTGACTTAGATATAATTTCAAAATTTATACAAACTTTTATAGCATCAGATGTGCTGGAAATGCTTTAAAACTTTCTGCAGCGTAGAACGGAGCAATGCTGGAAGAGACTGAGCAGAAATTTGGTCAGAAGTGGGGTTTTGAGCTTGCAGCTGGGGTATGTTGTGGCTATTTAAAAACGTAATGTATTTTAATATGAGGTGGAATTCGTTAGGGTATTTTTATAGGTAATAACTCTGTAATTTCAAGTAAGATCAAACCTGAATGCAGATGGTCAGGCTTGTACCTTTATATAGTATTTTGTTTATTCTGATGATCTGGACAGCATGGCACGGTATTTAACTCCATAAACCTTACTTAAAAAGCCCTTGCTCTTCTACCTGAAGATTGCTCGACTCTTCGGGGTGGTCATTTCTGTGATGCCCTGGGTGTTCTGAGGAGCCTGGGTGGTGTGTGTGTGTGTGAGCTGGGCACAGGGTGTAGGTGGGATGGAGATTTAAGCACGCGTGGCTCTTTGTGCCACCTGCAGCAGTTTGGGGGGCAAGTTTGTGAGCAGTTTGTGTGGGTTCCGGAGCCTGAGGGGCACTGCCTGGTTGTTTTCACTCAGGTGGGGGCTTATTTTGTGCAGATACCATAATGACAATATTGTTTATTGAGAATATTGGTTGCATGGAGAGCATTTAAGGGCATATTTTGAAGCAGGTTGATAAAAACACATTACATAAGTGCGTTGTTGTTGTTCTGTATGCTCGACTCAAAATCTGCTTTCTCTTTTCAGGCAGCTATAAATGGTGTTATACCACAAGAAAATGGCATTCTGCAAAGGTAAGCACACAGGGCTGGAGTCGTACACACACACAGAGTGATGCTGGGTAACAGTTACATTTTTTTTTTTCTTCCTGAATCCTAAGGAGATGATGTAATTCTCTTTTTAAAGCTGTTTCTGGAGCCACAAATTCTATTCCTGGCAAAGCTGATTTAACGTTCAATTTTTCCCATACTGGTGGAGGAGCAGCTGAAACATCTATTCAAATGAGTTAATTTTTATTTTGAATTCATTGGCTGTTGGGTCACTCTGTGCAAGGTTGTCTCTGCTGAGGCTGGATGTTGGTATGCTTCTGGCTAAGTATTTTCTTTTGCCTTACACATTTGTAATGGCATTGATATTCCACGCTTCCCTATCCCTGGCCAAAAATGTTTGTACTTTTATAGGTTTTGTTTTTTTTTAAATTTTACTTAAATTGAATTACAGGCAGAAGAAACTGTGATAGATAAAGTAAGGTTGTTCCCTTCTAAAAGTAGTTTTACTGATTTTCTTTAGCTTCTGAATTGAGTTTTGGCCTGTATGCTCATGCTTGGGTATCTTGAAGTCACAGAAGCTTGATCTTCTAAGTGCTGATAAGGCAATTGAAAACAGCAGAACAGGAATTGAGCTGCCTGAGAGAGACAGTGGAATTTAAAATTTTGTTCAGAAAAGTACTTAATGTACTGTTTAAAAAAATTTAATGATGGCAAAAGGTACATAATGTAGGTAAAGTGGTGGTTTGACATCTTTGTCAATACTTACTAAAGCTGTCATTCAACAGAGTCAGTTTTTGATTGAGGAGGAAACTTATTTGCTCAGTAAAGTTACTAAATATATATTTACTGTCAGGTCTACTTAATCAATTTGAGATCAAGTCTTGGGTTTATTGAGCACTTTTGCAACCTATGTTAATAAGTGCTGACCTCAAAGCATTTATATCCAAAGTACCAGAATGTTTGATTGGATGAAAGAATCTGGGGAGTAGTTCTGCCTGACTTGGGTAACACGCTGGTCCAGTGCCCACTTACAGCTTTCTTCCACAGTAATTTATGTGTTTTTAGACATTATTAGATAGTCAAATGTGTTTCAAATATTTTTTCCTTTTTTTTTTCCTTTCCAAGTGGTTTAAAGGGAGGCTTGGAAGACTTAGGAGCCTGGTTTCCGGTCGTTTTCATATGAGGCTTATTTTACTGATGTGAGGCTTTTTATGTTCCATTAGAGGTTGCCAGTCAGATATGTAGGATGTCCTCTGTGGTGGAATCAAATAGGATTAATAACTGAACTTGAAGTAAGTTAATTTATTGAAGTGGGAAAAATTATATTTTGTTTTATAATTCAGTTGTTTGTTTTATAATCCAGTCCTGAGAACTGGGATATTCATTGCTTCTTGATCTATTAACAAAATAGTTATGGTACTTAATTCATAGCTGGCCATCAGATTTAAGACAATAATGCATCACTCGGTATTTATACTTCTTTAAGTCCTGAAAATAAGGCTCTTTCCTGCACTCTTTAGACCACTGATGTGGGCCTTTGACTTTTGAGCCATGGGTCTTTGTAGCTGCTAATTCATGCTTCTGAGCCTGCTGATGTGAGAAGTGAAGGAGCCCCTTGTTTCACAAGCGTAACCTGTTTTTCTGTTTCAGATGTAGAAGACACGATGATGGGGTTTGCAATAGCTGTGTGCTGTTGCACTTCTGTGACATGCATTGCCATCCACATTTGCCCTGTTTTAAGTTCAGGTCTTCTCTAGGTGACAGATTTGACTTGCTGTATGAAACATTTCCATTGAGAGATCTCATGGTAACTTCAAGAAGGACAGAAGGCATTTTTCAAGTGTTGTGTTAAAGAATGGAAATGAGACAACTTAAGTAGTCTCAGCATTTGCGAAATCCTTCTTTGCTTGGCTTCCATTGGTTCTGTGCATACCTTTTACTATCTTGCATCCAGCACCACGATATGCTGTGCTGCCCAACATGGGTGATCTTCCTGGGAAGAACATCTAAAAGGCAAAGCTTTAAGCTTACTGAATGAAGTTTTTTGCTTTCCAAATTTGCTTTCTGTACATCATATTTTTTTTTTTTTTTGGCTGGGAGTAATGTTCCTTAAGCCTCCTATTTTATGACCTTTGTTTCTAGTCCCAGTTCCATGCTTCTTGTGGAGATACTCACTGAGAAAGATAAAGTGCTTCTAGGTAGTGAGGGCTTCCCAGTTTGCTCTGGTCTGTAATGCTGTGTGTATCCTTGAGGCTGGCAAGGGGACATCCATATATGAATCTCCAGGAGGCTTGAAGAATTTTGAACTGAAAGCTGGCTAGGATTCAGTATTGCATTGCTATTGTACTTCTCAATATTTTTTGCAATATATACCTTGTTATCTTACTTATCTCAGGTATATACCTGGTTTTATAGCTGACTTGATTTTTGGTGTTGCAAAATACAAATCTACATGCAGAATTTTAAGCTTTATTTCTTATTCTCATTTCCATCAAATGTTGGCCCAGTGATGTAGAGAGCTGGCCATTGCTATGGTACCAATTTTTATATGGTCATAATCCTTCTTAAGATAATTCTGGAGTTAATTACATAGCAAATTTTAGACTGAAGTACTTGCTTAAATGCTTGTTTGTCATCTATGCTGATTCCCTATAGCACTTCTGAGGCCTGAGATTGCTGATACGAAAGTTATGTTCTAATTATTAATAAGCAGTATATTCAGATCTGGCAATAGTTATTCATGAGGTTTGTGCTGCAGACCACAGTAAGTGTATAATACTGTAACTTTTATTTGAATTTCTCAAGCTGTTCTGTTGAAATCATCTCACCTGCGTGTCTTTCAGTGAGTACGGTGGGGAGACTTTACATGGACCAGCCTATGGCCCCACGAGTCATTCTCCAGCAGCTTCTTCGACTCCTTCCTCATCCTCAGCATTTCGCCACGTAGTGCCATCTAGACAAATAGTGGAAAGACAACCTCGAATGCTCGACTTCAGGGTTGAGTACAGAGACAGAAATGTGGATGTAGTACTTGAAGACAGCTCCACAGTTGGTAAGGATTTGTAAAAATTACGTGAAAACTTCTGTTGTAAAACTGTTAAAACAAACTAAGAAGATTCAACCCCAAAAATTCGAATCCTAAAGCAAAGCAAAACAAAATCCCTCCAAAAGAAAAAAGATCCCCCCCAAATGCAGCCTCCACAGCTACTAACCATTTTCAAATCTCTTTGCAGCTTTAAAAAAGCAAAATTTCACTAATCCATTGTAAAGGTTAGTGATCTATCAAATATTTATTTTGAAATCTAGTTTTCTTATGAACTTGCTTCAGAAACCAAATGGAGATTAATGATTAAGTTGAGGCATGAAAATGTAATCTGGGGCAGGATTAGTATAGGTGCAATCTATTAATAAGCAGATGATCTTGGCATTTCCTCTTCAAATCTGTGTGGCATCTCTTCCTGCATAGGATTAGTGACAAGATTAGAGGAATTCTTCCTGGTGCATTCTTCTTTGCTCAATTTTTATTTGGCTCTTTTGTTCAAATTCAGATTTCTATTATCAGTTTTGTTGTCTTTATCCTAAAACTGTTGCGTTTTGTAACAGTATGTTAGAAGTATGCTATTGTTAGTGTTGCAGAGCATGGTAATTTTTACATTCCCCAAACTGTGAGTTAATTTACTTTTGCTAGGGAGGAAGAGTTTTGGGGCTTCTTTTTGCTTTTAGTGAAAAGCTTATACAGATCCAAATAAGGAACTACCTGAGGAAATACTTGATCAAAACAATTTTCCGTGCTGCAGCCTTTTGTCTGGGCTGAAATTCTGAAATTGAAGCTTTTGAGCCTTACTTGTCTTTTTAGCAATCGATTTGGTGTTGGCTGGTGCCACCTAGTGATGATTAGCTTGAATTCTTGAGTGTTCCATTTTTTCCATTGCACTGTTGCATCCATGGAAATTAGACACAAAAATCTGATCAAATCAGGGTTTTGCAGCCATACTGTTATGCTTCCTCTTTTGTTATTAACTTCTTAATGACTTCTACTTGAAAGCTGTAGTGCAGAAGGGAGTTCATGTAGAACTTTTGTCTGTATCTTGCGATATAAAGATTGAGGGCGGCCTTGTGTTTCAAACCTACTAGTTCAAGGTCCTGAGAGAAATGAGCAGAACAAATAGTAGAATTTCAGCTGTGGACTTGAGGAAAGAATATTATTTTTGCTTTTTTGGGGGGGATCTGCTTGGCAGGATCCCTGAAGGGCAAAGGGGCCTAAGGGAGCTGGTTGATCTTCAAGGACAACCTCTTCAAAGCATGGGAATAGTTCCTTTCAACATGCAAGAGGAGCAAGTGTGGCAGAATTTCCAGCTGAGCTAAATGCAGAAAAAAAAATACACCAAAGGTGGAAAGTAGTGATGGGCTACCCAGGAGTAACACAGAGATAACAGAGATGTGGCCGGAGCGTACAGGTTTGCAGTTTGGAAGCTCAGGTGAAGCTGAAACCACTGAGGGATTAGAAGGGTTTCTGTAAGTACACCAGCATGAGAAGGAAGGCTGAGGGAAATGTGAACCTGCTGTTCAATGGTGAAGGCTGAACTTGGTCTGTGGAAAAATTATGGAAAAAATCTTTCTGGAAGCACGTTTTGAGCATGGGAGAGAAAAGAAGGTGATTTGAAACAGCAAGCATGGGTTTGCTAAAGGCAAACTGTGCCTAATCAGTCAGCATTATTTGCCTTTTGTGATTTGGTGACTGGCTCTGTGGACAAGGGGAGAACTGTGGTTGTCACTGTGGCTTTAGTAAGGCCTTTGATGTGCTCTGCTGTTGTATTTTTCTATTCATATTGTTAAGGACTGGATAAAAAACTGATCAAAGTCAATCTTAATCTGATCAGAGAAAGTGGCTGATATTCTGGAGGGCAGGGCTTGTCTTTAGAGTGTCCTGGCCAGCCTGGAGGAATGGGCTGACAGGACCCTTATGAAGTTCCAAGAAAACAGAAGTTGAAGTCCTGCATCTGGGATAGGATAACTCCATGTATCCCCATCTGACACCTGGCTGAGGACTGATGGGCTAGAAAGGAACTTAATAATAAAAGTGAACCCTTGCAGCGAGGCAGGCCAGCCATGCCCCAGGCTGTGTTGGCAAGAGCATAGCCAGTGGATCCAGGGAGATAATTGTTACTCTCTGTTCAGCACTTGCACAACTCCATCTGGAGCACTGCATCGGATTTTGAGGTCCCCAGTACAAGAAAGAGGTTACCAATCTATAGTAAGTAGAGTCAGGGGTTTGGAGCACAGGCTAATAGGAGGAGAGGCAAAGAGGAGTGGATTTATTCAGCCTGGGGAGAAGCTGAGAGGCACAGACCTTACTTCTGTCTACAGTAACCTGCTGGAGGACACAGAGAAGAGGAGCCAGACTCCTCTGGAAGGCTCGTGGTAACGAGAGGCAATAGACACCATTTGCAATATCAAAAATTTTGGTTAGATAAAAGAATTTTTGTTGTTGTGAGGGTGGTGAAGTACTAGAACAGGTTGGCCAGAAATGTTGTCCAATTTCCATCCTTACATGTGTTCAAGAGTCAGCGGGACAAATCTTTGCCTAAACTGGTTTATTTAGACCTTTGAGTTGGGCTTGGACCAGATGAGCTCCTGAGGTACCTTCTAGCCTGAATGATTTGATGACTGTAATATAACTACAGAGAGACAGGAGAGCATAGAAATGCACAGAACATTGAAAAAGCTGTCAAGGCAGTCCAATTGTGTGTTCCAGTTCTTTAGGTCAGGACTACTGGTAATGGAATTTAATATAAAAAATATGCACCCTCTTTGTTGCTGGCAAAGTCCAGTGCTCCAGATAACATGTAGCTGCAAATGAGTGTGTCTAACACATGCAGAATTGTCCAAATCATCAAATTCTCATGTGATTCTCCAATCATTCATGCTTTGTGATTTTTTTTATTTATTTAAGCTTCATTTGCCCTTTAGTGTTTGAAGTCGGTTACAAGAGTAACTAGACTAAAAATGATTTTGATAGTAAATTTTTCCTTGTTCTTGTTTTTTAATTATAACTCAGTACTGTTTGGACTAAAGCAGTAAGTGTTTGTATTTTATATACATATGTATATATATATTTGTTTTGTTTTTCTCTTTAGGAGATATCAAACATATTCTAGAAAATGAACTTCAGATTCCTGCATCTAAAATGCTGTTAAAAGGGTGGAAGACTGGAGATGTAGATGATAGTGTAAGTTCTCAGCTGTGTTTCTCAGTTAACTGAATTCAGAGTTTCAAACTGAGCATCTGTGGGTGGGTTACAATGCAAGAATTGTGAGTTTCAAACAGTGTCAGATGTCTCGGGTGGCACAAAGAACTCTTAATCTAAAATGTTACCAAAAAAAAAATCAGGACAAATCTCTTCAGTTTGTGTTGTTTTTATACATAATGTGGCCCACCTACTAAAATGATGATTTGAAGTAAGTTATCTTGAAACGAAGTATTTGGTGATATTGTAAAAGTCAACAATTAAATATAATAATATGCCAGAACTGGTGAATGTTTGATATTTATAATTATTTTTCTCCCCTCAGACTGTGTTAAAAAGTCTACACTTGCCAAAAAATAATAGTCTTTATGTTCTAACACCTGACCTGCCTCCTCCTTCTTCAAGTCATTCTGGGTAAGTCTTTTGGCCATAAATTCTATTTGTATGATTTGTTTTTTTGTGGTTTTTATGAAGCCATGTGTGTTTGCACGGATCTGCAGTCAGTAAATACAAAGTGTTTTTACTGCTCTAAGAAATGTTGGGATGAACAACGTCAGCACTTTGTTGTTGAAAAGAAGGATGTCGGGGTTTTTAAAACCATGGTGTGGTACATGAACCTCTCGGGAACGTACAGAATTTTACACCTCCCGGATGTGATGACTTCAATTTAACAGAAGCCTAATCCCTGTGGAAATTCCTTGCAAAAGTTGCTGCATTATGTTGGTTCATTCAGTGTATCTTAGAAGTCTCTCAAATCTGTGTAAATCATTCCCAGCAGGTCAGATTTTTTTTCTGTAATGTCTATTATATTATTTTGTCTTCTCTTCTTGGACTTTTAAAATACATGTAGAGAAGCCAAATAATTAATTTCCTTTAACTGAGCAGGATATCTTTTATTACTGATTGGAACACTCAAGAAATAAACCGTGACTGTTCATATGTCACAGAATCATCAAGGTTGGAGGAGACCTTCGAGATTATCTAGTCTGACCGTTAACGCAGCACCGTCATAACCAGCCCTGAAACATATCCCCGAGTGCCACAGCCAGATGCCACGTCACTGCACCCTCTTGTCAGGGAGCTGTAGAGAGCAGTAAGGTCCCCCCGAGCCTCCTTTTCCCCAAACTGAGCCCCCCCAGCTCCCTCAGCTGCTCCTCCTCACACTGGTGCTCCAGCCCCTTCCCCAGCTCCGTTCCCTTCTCTGGACTCGCTCCGGCACCTCAATGTCTTTCCTGTAATGAGGGGCCCAGAACTGGACACAGGATCCGAGGTGTGGCCTCACCAGTGCCGAGTACTGGGGGAGAATCCCTTTCCTGGTCCTGCTGGCCACACTATTGCTCGTACAGGCCAAGATGCCTTCTTGGCCACCTGGGCACACACTGGCTCATGTTCACCCCCTGTCAACCAGCACCTCCAGGTCCTTTCTGTTGTCAGTGAATACTGTGAAGGTTTGGAAATGAAATAGTGTTTTAAGGTAGGTGCTCTTACAAAGTAATTTGCAATTACTTAATTACTTTGGTTTGTTTTCTTTCCTGCCCTTTCTTCCCGAAGGCAGCCCTGTATGTGCTTTTCATGAGGAAAATGGCAATTTTATTGTGTAGCCGCTAGAGGGTGCGCAGGAATTGAGCCTGGGAAGGGACCAGCCGGTGCAGGGAGGGATGTGCTTGGAATGGGGCAAACCGCCTGGATTTCAGGGGATCTGCAGGGGGTGTTGGCTTTGCGCCCTTGGAGGGCATAGGAGAACGTTCTCCAAGTGCAGCTGTATTACTGCTGGAGGGAGTTCTTTGAATCAGTAGAAATGAATAACTGGCATCCCGATGACTAGAAGTACTTTGTGTATTACTAAAAGGTGCTCGCGCACATTACCCCGTAGTCTGTGGAGAAAATAAGAATGCTGATATGAATTATAAAAATAATAACAAATAAGGGGAGCATTAAGGGAGGGAAGAGTGGCACTTGAACGGAGGGCGGTGAGCTGTGCACGAAGGGTGTGTGCAAACAGGAGCTGTAGTTAGGTGTGAGGACAGTAAGCCATTGTGCTTTAGCAGCTACTTGAAGAACAGTGAAAAAAACACTGGAGCTGGAAATTATTTGTTTCCAATTTCAATTTCAAAATTTTCCACCCAGGTATCGTTGTATATTGTGGTTTGAACGTCTTCGATTCTGGAAAGGAAACTGGGATCTGAAGAGTGTTTATTGCAACTGCAGTAAAGTATATAACAACAAACTGTTTAAAAACAGTTCTTAGCCTTTTTTATTGGATTAATAGTTTTAAAGAACTTTACTTGCTAGCAAAATCAAAGTGGTTGTTACCTTTTATAGTTTATACTTGTTTCATAGTGGAGTTTAGTTCTGGATATTTTTAAGATAAAAGTTGGTAGCTTTGGGATAGCAAATGATGACTAATTAGTGGCTATTTAAACACGGATAATTTGAAGGCTAGATCATCTCCCTGAAGTCATAAATTCTAGATGAAAGGGGAGGCTTGCCTCCAATTAAAGCATCAATGCAGATCAAAACACATCTAATTGAAGCAATGTACCAAACCCAGTTACACTGTTTACTGCCTACTGTTAGGTCAGTTATTATTCAGATTAGTTTGTTGCCCACAATTTTTAAAAGCATCTTGCTCACATCTATTATTAATGGATGTGGAAGAACTTTGCCTCTTACTTTGTGAGTTCATCTGTTGTTTTCTTCAAATGCCTTCTATTTTGAACTAGAGATAAATAGCTGTGATTTGAATATCTCCAGAAAGTGATATTTGAAAAGCCTGCGATTCCAGTATGTGGTATTTTAGCTATATTCTCTTAAAAGGAACAGTCTGGCCTCAACTCTGTAAACTCCAGTTTGTGCCCATTCTTTACACTGAGGCAGAACAGTGTCTGAAACATCCTTTTCCAACATATTGGTATGTAGGCATCGAAGTTTATTGTGACAGACTGAATGGGCTTAACCTAGTACCGACTTAAAGCCAGCATCTAAATGTAATGGCAAAGTGATCCTGCAGTTTAAACAAATAAAATCTCCTAGGGTATCTTCATTCATCAGTGGCCTATCTAAAGCTGTTATAGGTAATAGAAACCCACTGAATTACTACTGCATGCTAGTAAATTGAGGTGTAAAGATTAAATTTAAATGTCAAATACCACCTGTACAGTTCCACTCTGCTTCCACAATTTCAGCTGGCAAAGCCATGCTTATCCATGCACGACATTCAGAACAATAACCACGTGTTCTGGGAGCTGTGGGTGTAATGAAATCTGATTTCTAGTAAATTCCTGCCTCATCCCAGCTGCTGCAGTAACTCAGCCTTCTCCCTCCATGCTTCCTGTGATCTCACCTACCTCTGATGCTGCCTCCAGTTCTTCTTGTGTATTTTGTAGCACCTCTGTAATATTTCTCCCCTTGCACAGAGTACTTGCCTGCCCTGCCTCTGTTCTCTAGCTGGCAGTCAAAGAAAGGTGAAATCATATGCTGTGTGCAGTTCTGAGATCCCTGGCCAGAGGTCAGCTGGATGGAGTATCAAATACTAGGCTTGTCATGCAGCCTTTAACTAAGGCAGGTGGTAATGCGGGTCCCTTTCCTCTACCTGCCTGTTGATTTATACCCAGTCTTGGGGACCTTTCTAACACTGCCAGACCTCCTTAAAACTAGTGAATTTGTTCTAAAGTTACCAGCTGGGACAGGTGGGTGGAGAAGGACATGATTTCCTTTGGAAAAGAGTCTTAAAAGGAAAGATGTGAAAGAATGTCCATCATTTTAATCGTCCAGGGGGAGAGATCCCTTGCACCAGCTTTGTCAGATTAGATTAATCACTTCCTCAGTGTGCAATTCCTTCCCTTTGTTGCCTTCGTTGCTTCTTGAAAGCCGACAATACCCAGTTCAGGAATTAGGTTTAGGATAATGCAAGAGCAAGCAACAAAAGCGTGGGCATTAGAGTCTGGCCATGGAGTTGGGCCGTGCAGATCATCTCTTTTTTTATCCCATGTATTCTGGGAGATGATTTTTATAATTTTTTTTTCTGTTGTCACTTTAATGGATATAATGTATTTTATATTTTTTATGCTGAATAGCTAAAAGTCTTAGATACTTTATTATATCTGCTGAATCATTGGAAAGTTGAAAACCTTTAAAAGCCCCAGGTGCATACCTTGGAGATTATTAGAAATAATGTATTTTTACTAATTGTTGTAACTTATTTAAGGAGCATAATCATCTGTGCGGAGAGGAAAAAACCCTACAACCCTTATCTTTCAAGTAATGGGTCCATATACTGGTGAATGCTTTAGATTGTGGCAGGGCAGTGGTGCTTGTGGCATAGTGTCTTATTGTATGTTATCAACTGTAGCAGAGCTTTAATTAAGCACCGTGTAACCTGCAGCAGCGATTAGTAGTATGATCTATTTAGCTGGACAGGACCAGTGCCTTGCTTTAGTTACTTTGAAAGCTTCCATAAGAATGGTAAGATTAATGTTTTATTTTCACATCTGCTCATGAGACAGTTTAAAAATCCTGAAGTTTAAAATGCAATAGAATGTAAACAAAAGGGCTTCTGCTCATTTACATGTTAGCCAGATTTGCTAACTGATTGCTGTTTGAACCTAATCTACCACCTCCTGCTGCATTAGCTACAACAAACATTGCATTTACATACTGATTTCTTATTTTGTTTTAATGTAAATAATCTGTAATTACAGTAAATTTGGACTTCTGTTGACATGAGCTTGTATAAATCTGTAAGTTTAAAATGGAAATGTTAATTACTTTGTGTCATACCTATTTATACAAAAATCAGAGATTTTGGGGGAGATCTCCCTGTCACTGAGAAAGAGATTGCCTGATGGGAAATACTGAATGTGTTTCATAAAAACTCACAAGACTGAAATGAAAGGAAGCATTTACTGATAATTGGTTAAGGATATACTTTTGGTGTCCAAGTTTAAAATATATTACTCAAATTTCAAGGAAAAGTGCTATTAAAAGGCGAAGTATTACATCAAAAAATCAAAGCATTAAGGCAATCACTTGATTGTAGATAGAACGAATCTGGTTTATATATTTTATGTGTCCAACTCTCTTGCTAGAACTGGTCAGAGCAATGACCATGCTTAGGTCCATTTTCTTTTGTCTGTTCTTGAACTTCTCTTTTGAGTGTTGGCAGTGCACCTCAGATGGAGGATTGGTGCCCAAAAATCGAGGCTCCTTGGCCTCCTGTTCTCAATAGTGACTGTATAATCATACAGCTGAGGTAAAACAGTTGTAATGGCAGCAAATGCTTTTGAAAGCTGGGATCTGCAGTAGGGGAAAATGGTGCTGGCAAGAGTGGCCTGCTTTAGTCCTCTTTCTAGAATTTGGTTTTCTTTTCCCGCTAATTCATTCTCAGATTAATAAAATTCTCTTAGCACTGATGGCAACAAAAAAAAGAAGAAAAAGTGAAAAACTCTGTCTTGACTTTAGTGGGACTTGGAGTTTAGCCCTGACTTTTTTTTTTTTCCTTTTAATGCAGATATTTGGTCTGGAAGATTGTAGTCAACTAATAAGATTTGTAGAAAAATTAAACAGCTGTAAACATGAAGCCAAAGTTTTTTATTCAAAGTTAGTCTTCTCAATGCACTTATATGGACGTAAAAATAAGCTTCAGCTTACTGTCAATGAGAAGCTTCCTCTTGATACTATTATATTGTAAATTCTATTATAGTCTTAATGCCTGAAAACACGATTTCAGGGCATGGTGTATTTTGGAAGCAGAGTTCTGTTGGCAGAAATAATTTGGGGTAATCTACATCCCCAATTGCTGGGGGAAATGAGTACGGGAGGGAGTGACAGCTCTGGCTGTGCAGCTGAGTGTTCAAATGACCCCCATCCCCAGAGGGGCCCTGGCACCAACACTGGCACATCAGTTGCTCCCCCCTTTCCCTTTCTGGTGTTCCTGGTCCAAGTCTCACGACTGGCACACCGTGTGAGATTTTGATGTAGGAGCTCAAAGGACTAGATCAATAGCCCACTAAACTTCTGTGTAAGCAGAGGTAATATTCCTTATTATGTTATTTTTCTATAACAAGAAGGAAGGAAACGTGAACAATTAACCGTGCACTTTATTTGATAACATTTTCAAACTCGACTTCCCTTCAGTTTTTTGCAGGTGGGGTTTTTTTTTTTTTTGCCAGCTTAATTTTCAGCCTTTCACTCTGCTTGTCTATGAACATGTACTGAGAATTTGCTTGTTAACAGCATTCTGCTTGTGTTGCTTAGAAATCCCAAAAGTAGAGGTGTCAAAATTGTTAGTTACTTGAAAAATTAGGGCTTTTAACTTTTAGCCACTTCATTTAAATTAACTTTGTTTGAAGAATATTTTTTCCTTTCCTAAATACTTCCTGCTGTCACAAGTGGAAAACCTTTCCTATGAGCTTTTTATTGAAATGTTGTATTTCGGGTAGTCCTGAGGTGTCTGTATCATGTATAACTGGAGAGACTGAGGGTTTGACTGGACTGGGCTGTTCCCTTCTCTGTTTCCATCAATCGCAGAATGAAAACATGAGTCATATTATCAGTTGGCATCTACAGATTTGTCAAAATTAGCTATATCAGAGCATTGTGTGAGTCTGTGTGGAATCCAGAGTCATTCACATATGCTGTGATTAATGTTTTCAGAGCAATTAAATATGTCATTTGCCTCCCATATTTGCTGAAAACAAATAAAAAATCAGAATCTGAAAAAGCACAGCAGGATATTTTAGTTGCTACTGAACACTTGCCAAAAGAAAATATGGTTATGACGATGTGAAACTTATAAACAAGCAAATTAGAATTACCTTTGAAAATAGGCATACAACTTTTCAGAACTTTTTTTTTCCTCTCTTTTGAAGGACTGTTAAGTATTTAAAATTTTTTTAGGCCTTTTCTTACAGAATTTTGTGACAAGTGCAGAAAACATCATGCTCAGCATGAATGACAATGGGTTATCTGTATTTTCCATATTGCAAAACATATTATAAAAGACAAGAAATGGAACTTCCTGATTTCATTTTGTAGTTTGTGATTATTAAGTTGTCACAGAAGCCAAACTAAGTTGCCAAGTGAAGATATTTCAGTAAGGTAAAAATGCCCTTGAGATGTTCAAGCAAACTGTGCATCTCTTGCTAAAGCATCCAGTGAGTGTTGTGTGAGCTCCTTGGCATCAGAGCAGCAAAAATGCAGATCAGTAATTGCAGTAGAAGTTTAACAAATCAGGTCTCAATTTAGGAGTCTTCTTGTATTGTAAAATACAGCTGTGCTGACCTGCATTCAGAATTTGTCCTTTATTGCTAAGAGGAATGGCATGCTGGAGTGTCATGGAATAGTGAGGATCTGAAGAAAAATACCACAGTCTGTCATTCTTTTAAGTGTATGTGATTAAGAAAAAAAAGAATTTACTAAGACCAATTTAATTTCATATGCCACTGAACAGGTCAAGTCTGCATAAACATTGTTTAGAAACAATAGCTGTGGTACAACATTGCTGCAGTTTTGTAGCCTGTGAAAGATTGTACACAGCCATAATTCTGTGTCTGTAGCTTAAGTTCCGCCTTCTGTTTTGAAAAGTGGATAGCTGCATAATTTTGTACCTAATTAAGAAAACAGGATGGCTTTTTTAACATCCAGATGTTCTGTTCCCAGATAAATCACAAAAACCCCAAGTTTGTGACAACATAAGCATGTATTTGGCCTATTTAAACTGCATTTTAATATTCTATTATTATTATTTCTTATGATTAAAACCTCTGTAATGTCCATTTTAAACAACGTGAGCAGAACTGACTTTTCTAAAAATGTTCAATACCCACACAAGAAATTTTGCTGTGGTTGCTTTCCCAGTTCTAATTAGCTGGGTTTATGTGCTTTGAATGGAACTAGGTGGAAAATTTCCTTTTGGTTCCTGCTTCAGGTAACCCTAGGGAATTGAGAGGGTGCTTTGCCTCCTTCTACTTACCATCGTAGCTTGATATTTTGTCTGGTCATCAATATGCTGACAAGCCTGGTGTTAATGGTATTATGAGTGCTAAATACACCCAATGTTTGTGAAGATAATGTGACTCTCTTGATTTTGAGAATACTTAACATTAGAAGAGCTTTAAAGGCTGCAGTCACCTTATTAAGGACGGAGTTCAGGAATGGCCTTTGGTCATTCTCAGCACGCTTCCTTGCATTTAAGAGTGAAAAGAGAGATGATAATGCTGTGCCTGGGCTTGTCCATGTAGAGTTTAGGGTACCCTGGGGTTTCTGCATCTAACTGTAAAACAAGCTATAACATGCTTATCCCTGATTTTCTTGTTTTTCTTTCAACCTTTTCAGGGCCCTGCAGGAGTCATTAAATCAAAACTTCATGCTGATTGTCACCCATCGAGAAGTCCAGCGGGAGTACAACCTCAACTTCTCAGGAAGCAGTACCATTCAGGAGGTGAGTGCTGGTTCACAGCTGAAGAATAAATGGAGCTCATTATAGCTAATGCCAGCTCTTTTAAAAGAGGTTTGCATGCTCTTCATGGATGTTGCTTCATTTTATTAGTCTCTCTCTTTTTTTTTTTTTTTTTTAAATCAAGTGAGTCATCGAGATTGCTGTAATTTGAATAAAGAACGTGGTCAATAAAAAGATTTTCTATGAAGTTATACAGAAAGGGTGTTTCTTTTTGCATTGTAGTAGCAAAATACACGAACAGTGTTTATTGAGTTATTCAAAATGCGTTTTATCTTTAAGCCCCTCGAAGCTCCCTCTGTCTTCCCTTCTTTTAACCAGCTCCGTCTCCATTTTATAGGCACCTCAACCATTACTGGTTGCTGTTGGAGAGCTCAAAGTCTTGCTGGCCTGGGAGCCAAATGGTTTTGTGTATAACAGACGTTGCTGCCGTTCTGTGGAACGGCCAGCAAGGGGTGATGTTGGAGAGAACTTTGTCAGAATTAAGTCCTATAAGAACAAATATCTCTAATATAGCTCTGGACTCTGAATTTAGAACAAGCAGTCCCTTGCATACTTCTAAAACTCCTTCCTAAAACAAAGGTTGTTGTCAAGTGCTCCATGGTATGTCTAATGCCAGATGTTTTGAATGTTATTTTCCATATAACCCACCGCCTTCTGGAAACATGGCAAACAACGTAGAAATGTGAATCTTCAACATTCACATTGGAAAACATTAAGATTAAATGTTTGCTTTTTCAAATTAAATGTATGTTTGCTATTATTGTCTGACACTTCTCGCAGTCGTTTGGGGTTGAACAGATTTTATTGAAGTTTTTCGTGTCACATGCTGACATTGTAGACAGAATTAAGTTCTGTAATGTTGGCTATAGGAGCAGTAACTTGTGCCACAATGAAAAATGATCATTAACTCTTCATTGTGAATACTGTTATTCTTAAGATCTAAATTCTGATCTTTCACCTGCATGCAAGCCTGTTTTCTCCTTTTATTTTTAGATCTGCTATAGTAATTTGTTTGGTTTTTTTGGAGGGAGGGGTATGTATATACACACATTTACATCAGTTTGATTTTTGAGGGGCTGACCTTTGACTCTTTGCAATTAAAAAGAATTTGAATGTTTATGGAAATAGATGATCAAAATACACAGTTTTAATTTTAAAACGGTGAGATTCTAAAAGAAAACACACACATGCATATTGTCTGTCTGGTTTTTCTCTGTGCTCTGTTGATTACTTCTTACCTGGCATAAAGGACCCAGAAGGCTGTGACAGGGGAATCTCAGCTGCCTTTGCATGCACTGAAGTTTTTCTTGCTGGTTGGTAATGGCACGTTACAGTCAACCTATGTTAACATATGAACTCAACGTAATTTAAAAGTCAGTTATGATTTTCCCCGCTAAACCACTGAAATAAAACCCCCTTATCACCCCAGAAGCAGCACGAGCAGCAAAGCTCCCTTTGCCTTTCTGGTATCTCAGTATTGCACCCAGGAGAGTGCGTAAAGACCATTTGGGAGGCCAGAATGAAAAGAGCTCTCTGGCCCTTCTTGTGCAGCTGATGCTGAACAGGTGGACATTTGTGTCTGTGCAAAGTCTCCTGGAGATCCCTGGGGATTTGCCTGAGGTAAAAGGGTTGACGAGCATTTGTCTAATTATACAAAACAAGCACTGTTTTGGATGTTACCTCCCTAATGGCTTCTTAATTTAATATTTTTTTTTCTTTTAGCATAGAGCGATCACTGTAACAAACGATTGATGAATCAATCTAGTTAGTCCTTGCGTTTTGGAGGAAGCAGTGGTATCTTTCCTTCTCTCCTTTGTCTCCATCGTCTCCAGGGACTGTTAGATCTTTTTTTTTCTTCACTCTTGTTCGCACTTCAACAAATTAATAGTTTACTTTCCTGCTGGTGTATTTTTGTAATGGTGGAGAAGCTGGGGGTGAGATGCAGTTGCCAACCACAAGAGGGCAGGAAGGACTATTCAATTATTCCCTGGAAATGCCGCTCAGTGTTTTCAAATTAGCTTCTGGTATATTAACAAAAAGGAGTATAATGGCCAAGTTATTGTTTGATTTACAGATAATTGGCATATTGCAGGGAGGAGACTTAATTTCACCCTTTTAAATTAAACAGGGAGATTTAAAAAGACATAAAATATTCATTAATGTTCAGTGATTATAAAGCAGTGGCATATATTTATTCTACCTTTATTACTGTTTCGATGGGAAAATACTGCAAATATTTCAGAAATCGACTTGGCCATACTGACAAGTTGAAATGTTTAAGCAGTGTTAATGCAATCCACTCACACGCTATATCCTATGCAGAAAGATTCAAAATGACTACATCAATTATTAAAAGAAATATTTAAAATTCTATAGATGTTCTGCTTCTTGCCACAGTTGGGTGCAACTGTCTCTATGGGGCTCGTTGTTCACGTTGTTTTTATTAATAGTACTGTGAATTTTAAGGAATAGATATTTTTTGAAGTGTCTCAAAAAAACCAACCCAAACTCACACCAAAAACTCAACCCCAGCACCCTTTCAAAAGTCATAAATATTTTGCACAGGTTTAAATGCAAAATCCCATGAGCTCTCAGCTGTGCTTCCCTAAACTACTGTTCCTTCAGCCCTGTGTTGTCTTTTTGTATTGTTTAGAGTGCATGTTTAATAGGAAATGATATTTGGATGAATTTTGTTTTCAGAGAAATCGTGGTGTTTTGTGGGGAAACAATGTGACAAAAAATTCTCAGAGAGAAGCCTGAGGCTCTGGTTCTCGTGTCTGCATCCCCAATTTCCTGCATATTAATTGAATAGTTGGATTTTGGATGGTACTTGAAAATGCCTTTGGGGTTTTTTTTATCACACTTTATCTAAATTTGTAGCTATTTACATATTAATTTTTAATCTCTCATTTTAGGAAATATAATTTACATTCAGTTATATTGTTGTGGGATTATGATCTTATACAGAATCTTTGGAAATGAAGTAAAAAATTAAACCGAATTTGTAAAAATTCTGGATATTTGATTTTTAAAGTTTTTTTTTTTTTTAGTTGAGCAGGGTAGTAGTTAACTTGCAAACTTAATGATAACATGGTGATCTAAATTGCAAATTAATCTGTGTCACAGGTTTCTGACTTCTGTTTGTTCTTGTAAAATTGCTGTATTAAATTAATTCTGGGCAGATACTGTTCTGGGGAATATCGTGGTTACTTTTTTCCATGATCTGCATTTTAAAGTGGAAATTAGTATGTTTCGTGCCAGTATGGATTCTGTAAATGAATACATTTCTAGTGTATTAGATAGTTAAATAAGGGCAATTCTAACAAATTGAGCTTCTAATACAAGACTAAAAGGAGTTTTCTGTCTGAAGGCTTGCTCTTTATTCTGCTAAGATAATTTGGAGAGACTCTGGAGCTGGAGAGAATGTTTAACTTCAGGTTTGAGAAGCTACGTGCTAAATTATTACAAGACATTGCCACGTTCCAGATAACTTCTTTTCCATCTATTCTTACCAACTTCTTCTCATTTAGAATTGATCATTTCTGCCTCTTCTTATTTTTCCAAATTGCGTTATCTGACTGAAAGGAAGGGCAGCCCTTTTCGGAGGGGGGAATATTGAAATGTTGCAGGGAGAGCAAGTGTGTGTTCTGATCCTGGAGCAGACAAACTAATTTGGGGAGAACTTAATAGGTCTGAGTTCTTGTCACAATAGTGTGCTCTGCGCTTCGCGTTTTGGTCAGTGCCATGGGGAAAAAAATACCAGGTGTTTTAAACAAACTGGATAGCTCCCTTAAAAACAAGGAGTTTACATTTGTCTGTTTTACTTTCAATGTAGACTTTGAAGGCTTTTTGTGATTCCTGTGAGCAGGGTTACGGAAATATCCAGTGTACACAAGCTGTGGCTGCTGAAGGGTGGGCGAGTTAAACATGCAGAAGCCTCGGTCCTCTCGGAGATGGGTGGTTTTATTTTGTAACTGCTGGAGGTTCCAGCTAAGAATACTGTGTAAAGCGTGTGCTGGGCGCTGTAATTCTCAGTAAAACATAAAATCTGTGCAAACAATACAAAGAAGATGGGCCCTTAAATACTGGCTGTCTCTGCATAGCTGCCTCTGCTCTTCATTGTGCTCCTTTAGCCAATAACCTAAACAGGGGCTGCCTGCTCAGCATCCCTGTCACCTGTGCTAGGTAATATATTTGTTCTCTGTTCCCTCCAGACTTCCTGACTAAGGTGGAATATGGAAAGCAATGTATCCAATAGCACTCCAGGCAGGAGGAGGAACTATTTGTGCATACGACTGCTTGGGCTGAGATAAAGTGTAAATTCTGTGTTGACAGATTCTAATGACAGTTTGAAGGCCTTTGTGATGAGTTTTTTAAAAACTTTTTTGATAAGTGGATGAATGTTAAACAAGATGCAAACCCACCATTTATGAACATGCAGGCAGAAACCTTATTTAAAAGGCTGAAATAAATGTAATATATAAAGGCAGGTAAGCAGATGAATTACCTGCAGCATGCAGAAGAATAATCCAGCTGAAGGTCTTGGACCTCTTTCAGTTCTGTTTTTTTGGTATCTGAACAAAATATTTTCAAGCCAATTGTCATTGAGTGAGATCGTTCAAAGTAAAGGTCAGACACTGACATGGGGACATGAAATGTGTATGTAAATAATGTTATTATTTTTAATGCTGTAGCTAAGTAATTACAGTAAAATATGTTTGCCAGAATATGGACAGATCCAAATACGGTACATACATTAACAATTTCAGAAACAGTTGTTCTATATTATGACATTTTTTGCTTGCTCTGAAATTGTTAAAAACTATTCTTATTGTAAGAAAAATCAGTAACTAACGCTTTTTTTGTATTTAAGAGGAGGTGCACAATCGCTCTTGTTCAAATATTCTTGGTATCAGAGAAGCTGGTAAAATATGTTGCATTACTGATTGTACTCAAGAGCGGTATCATGTTTTTGTGGAATGTGAACATTTTGTTTGCTTTTTAAAGAAATCTGTCATGTTAAAATTATATTCAATTGAAAACGAGTTATAACAACAGCATACATGATTGAAACATCCCTCACTGTGATAGTCTCAGCATTCTACAGAGTGCCAGCCTGCGAGCTAGGCTTTGACTTTATGGACAAGGAGAGAAAAAAAATCTATTCTTAAAAAGCTAAATCAACGTCTTGATTTGTTTTTTTGCCTTTCTGTTCTAGAAAACCAGCACACTGCTAAAGTAAAATGTATTTGCCGAAAGAAATCCTTGATAAACTTTTTGTAAGGGCTCATGCGTTGGGAATTCTATGAAAAGGAAGTTCCTTGGGAAATAAAGAGAAAATACCTTTTATGTACCTGTTCAAAAGTGATAGCTTTATTAGGCACTTAAAATATCTTAATACCTGACCGTAGAGATCCGTTTCGAAGATAACGTATTGAAAATGGTATATAGCTATTCTTCTTCTTATGCAACAGAAACAGCAATAGGAGATAAAGAAAGGGCACTACTTCTCACTTAATTATGAAACTTCATATATTCCTGACAGAATATGTTTCATAACCTGTGATTTGGTTTTGGTGGGTTTGGACGTGCATATCATTAAAGAAACGATCTTCAGTTATCAAAAACTAGTAAACATGGACATTTTTATATGCAAGAAAAGGCAGAGAGTAAATAATTGCACTGGTGACCAATACTGTAATAATCCTGTTTTACAATATGCACTTGACAGGTTGTAATAGTGCTAATTGAAGAGACTAATTCACACTTGCTTCATTCTATTCAAAGGCAAAATCAGCAGCTTGTTTTGCTTTTGACCAGATGGTCCTGATGAACACCTACTGTGCACTTTAAGTGCTTTACTAGAATTACAAAGGCTGGGGGCTGCATCCGACTCAAAATGATTTGAGAAGAGAAAAAAACCTCACTGCTCAATGGATTTGGTGCAACTAAATTAATTCTAGTGGACCCATTACACATTGAGCCCCCTTTTCAAAGTGCTGAGCCTCCTCGTTTGTTCTGTAGCAATGAGAAAGTGAAAGGCAGATTACTGCAAACAGAAATAAAAAAAAAGTGCTGTGAAAAGGAGAAAAGAGGCCTTGAAGCCTTTTCATATCATTTGGGTTTTTCAAGTGCGTTATTTTTGGGGAGGGTGGATGTATGAAAAGCCAATTGGAGTTTTTTTTGTTTTAAAGTGCGCTATTTAAGTACTATGAATATAAAAGCAAGAGCAACAGTTGACTGAGTTTACTGTGGTAAAGCTTTGTGTCCAAGGATGAATCAACTTCATTATAGTCAATGCTTTGTATTTTCATATGAATGTAGGGTTAGTTTCACAAGACTGTGTCTGTTTAGGATAATTATAATTTAATATTTTCCTTTCATAAAGTGATCACTGTAGTTTATCTAAAATTTGCGGAAAGCAAGTTTTTTTCCTTGAATAAATTTAGAAGCACCCGGAGTTTAAAACCGCAAAGGAAGCTGTTTGATTTGCAAGGGAAGGCGAGGCAGGTTCCAATAGCATCGAAGCCCAGATTATTATGACTAATTAGAAGTCACACATCTGTTAGCTTTCAGTTTGTCAGCTTGTAGTTTATTGTGTATGTTTTTATCTCTCTGCTTCCTTTCTCTCCTTCTCAGTCTCTTTACACTCTATCCGTAAGTGTAGTTGGGTTGGAGAGAAACTCTCAAAGGATGAGGATCAGTTTATTTGAATTTGAAAATAATGAGGAGTCATTGTTATAATTTTGGTTATGGGTTCGGCTCTGTAAATGCTCAGTCATGTGAGTTGTCCTTATTTTAGAAGTAATCACTTTGAATTGAATGGCTTTGCTCATGTAATTTAAGGATGCTAAGGATTTTGGGGATCAAGACCTAATTTAAAACCCTGACTATTTTTTAAAACTGCAATTAAAACCATCGCTTGCTATTCTGATTTTGAATATTTGCCGTGTTTTGCTTTCGAGGTGGTGAATTTTCATGCAAGGCTTCTATCATAATGCTAGCTATTAAAAAGGTGTTAGCATGAAATGACAAGGAAACCTAAGCAGCTTTATGAACATATATTAAACAGCCATGTCCCTGGCTCCTGTGCTATTTAAAGTGGGAAAGCAGTACTCTGTAGCTAAATAGCATAAGCACTGTTATCTGTGTAAATTATATTTTGGTTGAATAAGAAATGAAAAATTAGAGTTAGCATTTTTTGCAATTAAAAAAAATTAATTTACAGCTTGTAAATTAAAGCGGTTTAGAACGTGGTTTAACCTTTCTATCCCGTGTTAACTATAATATGATCACTTCTATTATTGCATGATATACACTTATATTAAAAAAAACACAATCGTCGAATTGCTGATTTGTTTTCAAACAATGAAATTTGTATTTGTGCAAATTATAGTAGGCACAGTGTTCTCTCATGTTTTCTCATCAAACAACCCAATTATACTTATAAATAGTGAGGTGCTAATGAACTGTTGTTCTGGAAAAGTTGATTTTNTATACACTTATATTAAAAAAAACACAATCGTCGAATTGCTGATTTGTTTTCAAACAATGAAATTTGTATTTGTGCAAATTATAGTAGGCACAGTGTTCTCTCATGTTTTCTCATCAAACAACCCAATTATACTTATAAATAGTGAGGTGCTAATGAACTGTTGTTCTGGAAAAGTTGATTTTTTTTTTTTTAAAGGAAACACTTCACAATTTTAGAGTGTTTGCTTGGTGAGAAAGTATTTGAAAATATTGTACTTATGTAAATCATGTTGGTGCTATCACTTTTAAATACACAACAGAAGCTAATCTAAAATCCCCATCAGTTCATATGGAGCGTAACTAGATTCTTGACATTGTAAATTGCTCACTTAATTGGGAACGGAGGATTTACTTGTATTCACTGAGTTACAGAAGTTGTTTCCTGAGAGTTTGTATTTCAGTTTGAAGTTTATCACTGCGTTCACTTCATAGAGAGCGGTGATTTTTCGCACGGTTTGTAGTGATTAGAATATTTAATGTAATAGTTGTGGAGCTGCACCAGAATGGTCAGGCGTGTCTTGGAGCAGCAGTGTAGTGACGGTGCCGCTCTGCATTGCTGTGCAATTACTGGGCAAAGAAAACACTCAATTTTTGTTTCAACTCTGAATTAGTAATGTTTGTCCCATCCTCCTTAACATCTCAGTGGCTCAGAGCACTGTCTCTGTAGTAAACCTGTTTCTTAGGGTTTTTCACTTACTCTGTCTGTGCAAAACGTGAACTTGAAAAGTTATTCTTTTGTTTTTGTACCAAGAATCGCGGGCATAAATTGAAGTGCCTTGCACTCATTTAAAGGATAAAATGGCCTCATAATCACCCTCAAGAAATCCCTGTTACTGTTTTTAAAAAGGGTTATAGGAGCTCTCAGCAAATATTTGCAATAAGTGGCAAAATTTATGCCTCGCTTTGTGATAGTTGCGTGACCAGACAGTGGGGTGTAGGATTGTTTTAAGGTTTTTACAGCTGCAGGGAAAAAGCATCTGTTCCTAGAAAAGCCTTCATTGTTTAATTTTGACACTGACTTTTCCATGCTGCTTGTACCAGTCTCTGGATTAGGTGCCAGTAAGATAAAATTTGTTTTAAGTTGCTCCCAAATGCAGCTGTCGCTATACTCAGGCAAAGGAGACATAATCAAAACAAGCATTTTTGTACAAGGTCATTTGTTAGACTGAGGAACCCAGCGCAGGGGTTTTGACAATATTGTATCTTGTGAGTAGCTCAGCTATTGGATTTTGTGTTTGTTTAATAATTCTGGTGATCACGAACGTATATGGCTGCCTCAGAAACAGTGGGAGAAAGGGATTTAACTGCACTGCTTTTCTTTACGTATACTTTAATTTATTTTGATTGAGCAGTTACTGTGGTATTCAATTACATACACTCCATGTATTTGTGTTTGTGTCTGTTATCTCTACAGTGAAATGGAATGATTTACAAAAATCAGGGGAAATTGACATTTTTGAAAGGGCTTCCACTTCTTTCCTTCAAAGTTTCCACTGAATTTAAAATGAAAGAGCACTTCATTTTATGTATCCCAGAGTTGTGTTAATTTCTACCCAGCTGGTCTAAACTGATTGATACAAAGCCAAATTTGTGACCGCCTGCATTACAAAGTCTGCAATTTGCTAATGAATTATGATAATAATCTTTCATCACACATGAAAGATTTAGACAAACAATTTACTAACTATATAGTTTGATCACAATTTTTGGGTTTGTACCAAGCCTCAAATGTACTTTATTTTTCCCTGCCTAGATTAGCAGACCAAAGTGAACCTACCCTTACCTTGTTCTGGAAGCAATAATTGTGGAAGTTACGTGGGGATGGTGGTGGACAGCAGGAGTGTAAATATCCATATTTATTGTATATACAGATAAAATCACCCAGCGTCCAACTGGAGGAGCATCACAGTAGGCATTGCACAGGGAGTTGTTAGAGACTGCATTCGACTGTTGTGGGGACACAGAAGTAAATGAAAACAGGGTACAGATATTTCTCAAGTTAGACCCGCTCTGGGTATGGTGGAGGAAAGCTAATTAAACGTATCTAGACAAAGCCATAGGAGCAAACTAGGCTTAAAAGGAATGGAAAGGAAAACAGGATCCTCCAGAAGGGGAGCAGCTGCCACAAGATCCTGTCAGCCTGAGTGAAGTTTGTGGTTACCTGCATGCCATGTCAGAGAAGAGTCGATCTTGGCCACTCAAAGGACCTTCTGAGGACAATATTCACAGCAGGACATGAGCACAGTATAAGCAAATGTCTTCCTAGATGAAATCGTAGATGAATTCCTAGAAAAACAAGCAGCCAACCAAGAAAACCCACAAGACCTAACCCGTGTGTCCAGTGGTGCATTGTTATTGGGATGAAACTGTTGACTTCGGTGGTTTCTGGCTTTATGTGCTTTTCTTCAGACCATACGGTACCCAAAACAGCTGGTTTCTCACCCCGAAACCACACGTGTATGACTGCCCCATACAAAACCACACTGAGATTCCTGTGGCTGCTACTATGTAAAGTATTGTTTGGCTGGTAAAAAGATAAAAAAAATTTAAAAAAAACCCCAAAACTATGAGTAACGGCAAGAAAGTAGGATAGCCAACAGCATCAAGAAAATGCCAGCCAGAGCAGGGACTAGTAATGTGGCCCTGTGAAAAGATCAGGAAAGGGGCTTTGGGTAGGTGCTGACTGGAAAGGGGGTTGAACTATGAACAAAGACTTTCTGTTGGTTTGTTTTTTTTTAATGATGTTGTTTGTTCCTGTCGTATTTTGGGAACTAGAACTTCATGAATAACCAGGACCGTATTCACGAATTACTTCTTACTATGTCAGGTTACAAAGAAAAAGTCCCAAGTTTGGTTAGAAGGGGGTATTGTTTCAGTCAATCTTCCTGGAGAAGTGCAGAACAGTGCTGTAAAGATTTAATCTATTTTAATTCTTTGAGTTTTGTAAGGAAAAAAACATTATTAGAAAACCTGGGGGGTTTTTTCCTCTTATTCCCCCTGGATTACCTACAGAATCTCTCATACACTGTGCCATATGCAGCACAGAATAGTGCTAATATTGATTCTTTGGGGATGATGCTTTTGGAATGATGAGAATTTAATACAGCAATGAATATTTTTGAGACATCATTCTTCTGTATTTATTACTTTGGAGTGGGGAAGGGGGTGTGAACAGCAAAGGTTTGGTGGACCAAAGACTTTCACTCTCACCACTCTTCTTTGGCCCTAGGAAGGTGATTCTACCTCGTAGCTCTTGCCTGGGACATCTAACACCTGGTAGCTCTCTTGGAAATTATGATGTTGCTGTAATTTGGAAGTCTAGAATAGCTGAAGGCCTTCACAATATTGGAAACAAATAACCAATACAAGAAAAAATGAGAGGAGGAATACAAAGAACAAGGATTTTTTTAACTATTTTTCTATAATTTGTATGTAAGGAAGAGAGATGCTCCTACAAATATGTTCTTTTCAAATGGCAGGAATTCTGTCTGCCTGGTATCACACGGCAGAGCTGTACATACCTTACTGCAACCCCAGCAATGTAAGAACTGACTTGATTTCATTTCCTTCACAGCGTCAGAGCAAAATACAGCACCCCAAATATTTCTGCATTTTCTTTCAGGAGAAACAGAAAAGTTTTATGTTGTTCTCAAATTTATTTCACTTATTTCTGATGACAGGCTACGTTTCCTGAACTCAGAAACTCTAACCCAGTAACTCTGTATTCAGAGAAACATTGTGAGCTGTGTTTTGTTGTGTCCCATTAGTAATTTCTCTGTAACTGGAAGCTGAATTTCAGTTCAACATCTCCCCTCTGTGTCTTGCATAAACTTCTGTTTGCACTTACCCACAAAAAGTCCCTCTTTTAAGACAAGGACTTATTCCTGAATAATTCAAAAGTGGGGGGTGTAAGAAGTGCTTGGATTAATCTGGGGAGGGTTTTGTGTATTGACAGTTTCACCTATAACTAACAGTCTGTGTCACCCACTCTACTTAAAAGGTCTTGGCTCTTTTTTATTCTCTGCATTGACATTGGGCTGGCAGAGAAAAGACTAGACTGCAGCTGAGAGCTCTGACCATGGGGCAGCCTAGGCCAGGACTAAGGCAAACAAAATGGGGGAGCTCTGACGTTCACAAAAAGCAGCAACAGAACGGTGGAAGAGGACACTTGTTTTGTAGTTCAAAACAATAAAGTGAAACTTCTCACTCTGATACAAAAGGTAAAACTGCCGAGTCAGTTTTTCAAGGATGGATCTTACGAGGCCAGTGAAGGATATGGAAGTTCTCTAGAGCATTCTGTGAGGTTTGTGTGAGATGGAAGTTGCTTTTGTGATTGAACCAAGAGTAGTAGACCGAGATGAAACTTGAACTGCCCTGGAGATGTCTTTCCTCTCCTCCTTAAATCCTCCCCCAAAGCACCAAGTTGTAGTTCAGAGCTGTGGCTACAGGTCAGTGCAACAAGAGGTCTGCAGAGAAAGCCAGCTGGTGACAAGGATGTAACATTTATGCTCTTTATCTTTCTGGCATTCTAATAGTGACCATTTCTAGCTGCTCCTGTGGACTGAATGTTTCTCATTAATTGAAATGTAGTCTGAAAGAAGCATCTGTGGTCTCAAGGCACTGGTACGGGAAGAGAACCGAAAATCCAATTTCAGTTCTCATTTTGTGTCTTTTGCCTTGTGTCAGTTTGTAGGTCAGACATGGGATCACTCAGATTTAACTTACAAAACCTGACGCTCACCTCTCTGTTTTTCCCTCTGCAGGTCATTTTGCTTGTTTAGTAAATAGTGTCTTTTTCTTTCTCTCTTTTTTTTTCCCCTCCATCTTCTTTTTAAGATTTTTTTCTTCTTTTTCTCTTAGTCCACACACTTGTCTTCTTTTGCACTGCTCTCTCATTTCTGATTTTATCTTCTGCTGATTGACTCTTGCAGGTTTTATTGAAAAAACTTTAAGAATTTCTTCATTGCTGCTTGTTTAAATGAATGTTAATACCTGGCCTAACTTTTCTAAATACTTTTTTCTCCTTATAATACAATGCAGCAAAATACTGTAAATCAGAAAGTTTTAAATTGTTGTGCTTTTTAAACTTGTCTTCTGCAATGCAGGCTGCTTAAGTATGTTGAGTTACACTTTTAAAACTGTTCAAGTGTGTCAGTACAATGCTTGCACATTAGCATTTCAAAAACTGAATTGTCACTGATTATTATATGAATATCAAATGGAAATTCTTTCTGTCAACTAAATCATTATTGTTGTTGTTAACTTTCATAGTTAAAAAATACCACACCTTCCTAGAAAGGAAATATTTTTTGGTGTATTTTTGTCAATGTGTGTGTTTTATACACTGAATTTGCATAACTATAAGTATCCCTGTCGTTCAGAGGAGGAGGTGTTAGTATGGATCTGTAAAAGAGTTGTTTTATTAATTTAATCTCAAGGAAAAACCAGACAGAATAGCTGAATATGCAAATGAGCAGCTTGTGATGCTACAACTTGTCAAATACCCATTGATGCAGTATGGCTGAGCAAACTGTTTCAGTGTGTGCATATACAGTAGGTATTTCTCTCCAAATTAATATTTGCATTTGAAATATGTGTGTAGTGCAAATACATGAGAAGTATATAACAATTAAGAATATTTTGTGTTTGATGTTTACATATTATGTGCTCTGCATTTTAATTCTCAGTGTTATCTGACTCTTTAATAATTTTGAAGTAGTGCCCCAAATATATTGATTTAAAGGGGATTTATTACTTAATTATTCATGTTTGATAGACGTTAATATCCCTGAACTCATTTGGGTTTGGTCAGTAGTTAGCTGGCATTTTTTTTGAGGTTGCCATTTTGTTCTTCAAGGTCTCAGACTGTTTTAAAACTCCTCTGTCACCTTTATTAATGTTTTTGAGTTGTAGTGATGAGGAAAACTTACAGACTGGGACACCACTGTAGTAGAAGTTGACAGCTTGGAACTACTCTGTGCAAAACCACTGCACAGCTTTAAAAGAAAGGTGTCCTAATCTGATTTAGTGAAACTTCTGCCAGCACAGTGCAATGGGCTTAATGTTTTCCACCTGAAGTGGCACATTTTCAAGTGATAAATAAGGACTTTGATTTGAGGACCTTTCTCAGTGTCTCTTGATTTCATATAGCAAGTGATTACCTTTATTATAATAATGAGGAAATTCTTAAAAAAAGTGGCATGTTCTTCAAGGTTTTAGTGTCCCCTTCCTGGTGTTCTTGCCACGATGACTTTCTTCTTCAGCCAAAAGGAGTCCTTTGGCTTTGCTTGGCTCCATAGACAAAAAAATTGCTTCTCAGACTTTTTCAAAGCTCTTTCTCAATTCCTTGCGTTCTTTTAGTCTCCCATTTGTGAATCATGGCCAACTTAGTGTAATGCATTTGGAATAAGGAAAAAAAATCAGTTTTGCACTCTGCTCTTTGACTGTTTGGCAGTTCAGGTGTGGTATTAGAAATTGCTACAAAGTAAAACGTTAATACATTAGAAATTAATGGAAAGTTTGGTGTTTGTATCCGTCATAAATAAAAACATGCTTACACTGTTAATTTCTGTAAATGTGCTATCCATGTTCTACCACTGTTAAAATGTTGACTCGCTGGGGATTTTTGTCAGTTCTTTTTCCAGTTTAGTGAGAAATATCACTGTTACAGAATAGATGTGAAAAATACTCTGGCATATCATGAGGTTCATGGTATTGTGGAGGAGTTCAGTGTTGCAGCAGTCCTTGTGTCCTCTTAGGGAATGGAGACAGAGATTTGGAGCAATGTGTATGCAAAACAAACTTAGCTGCATCCTCAAAATGCACCTTTTCTGGTTAGTTTGTAAAAAATAAAGACATTGTGGCATCAGAAATTTAAGGCCAGTGCTGCCTTCCTGTCTTTTTGCGCAGATACTGCCGTGTTTGAGGGTTGTGCCCTGATGTCCTGCTCATTGAGGTGTTCTCAGGGCTTGAGGGAGAGGGAGGAGGAGAGGGATGAGCTGTTCTCAGCAGCCGTTTGTTCTTAGGCTTCTGTTTTGGATCCTAGCTGGGAATCAATGTCATTTTGGAGCTGTGTTTAACCCCCCGTCATCCCGCTCCCCTTTTCCTCCCCATGTGCTGCTTTGAAGGCAGCCCTGGGGTCAGTGGCTTCTCCAGGAGCCGAGCCACCTCTTGGAAAGGGAGCCTGGGAAGCAGTGCAGAAGCAGAAGCCAGGCGGACCTGTCATTGGCTTTTTATTCCCCCCCTCGAGTGTTAATTGTGGTCACGAGAGTTAAGTGTTTCTGCAAAATTAACAACTTGGTATTATGTATTTATTTTCCACCACGTAGCTTGGGTGTCAAGTTTACGCAGCAGACAAGTCAAAACAAGACCGTTTTTTCTAACTGCTGCTGCAGCAAGTCTCAGCCTGGCATCTCTGAGAATCACAGTGTTCCTTCTGGGTAGCAGCTAATAGGAAACAATAAAGATTTAGGGTTCAGGATTTAATTGGCACTGATGCTGGTGCAGGAAGAACAAGCCGCACACGGTTTACTCTTGTGAAGCTTTATTGATTCCTTTTTAAAAGGAAGGCTCTGATGAAAGTAAAAAGAGGCATTTAATTTGCAAGTATTTCTACACAGGTTTTAGTCTGAAATGTGCTTTTCTATCCTTCTCTATCCCTGCACAGTAAAATCGCCTTAAGATCTTCTAAATCAGAGACAGATACTGAAAAACAAAAGTGTAAGGTTGTAATTTCTGCTGTTCATCTTGCTCATTTGGATGGTACTGGAGCTTCCTTACAGGTTAATTTTGCATCTTTCCCGAGGCTAATGTCTGATGTGCATTCGTAAGTATTTTTAAGATAATGTAACATTAGCACATCCTCAAAATCTCCATCCCAGATTCTAATCTTTAGTGACCTATTTCCAAGGATCAGATCTGGAATATCACTCTTGAAGAGGTGGTGGAATGAACAGAAACTCCCTGTTTTTCCCACGCTACTTGTATACCAAGTCTAGAAACAGGATCTATTTTGTCTCTTATGCAACTGAACTTTTGAATTTCAATAACTGAGGATTTTTCTTCAAGCACAGATTGATTCCATGCTTTCAGTGTCTGCACCAAGGTCAAGATGCGCAGCAGAATGAACTGCAGGTGCCTTTAAATGACTCCTGCTCCCATGGCTTCCTTGCGAATCATGATGGAGTCTCAGGTTATCATCGCTGGCAAAGCCACCGTCGATGAACTTATATCTAACAGCTGATATCTCAATCTCTGCTTTCCAAAAAGTTTTGAAGATTTTGAAAAGGAGTGACCTGTTTCCCTTGCAGTCTGATCTGTCCATTTTCTCCCTAGCTTTGGTGGCAGATCACACGCGTTTCTCCTGGTCTGGGGTTACAATTTAAAATGCCTGTCACTGTGACACCATGATCAGCAGCTCTTAGCTTTTTGTTGGCTTTCTGCCGTCCCTGCAATGGTTTTTCCTGCTGCTTTTCAGGAATTCATTTTTATAAGACATCTGCAGGCAAGCCCTTTCTGGGTCTTCTAATCCATCGGGCTTTAGTAATGGCCTCTTATTTCAAGGGAAAAGGGTTTTACAGAAACCATTCCAAATATCCAAAATGAATACAAGATGAGGATACTTATCTTTTGAACAGGGTGTCCAAATGCCTTTACTTTTGCACTCATGGGGAGAGTTTTTATGTTACTGAGCTGGTTTTGCTGCTCGAGTAGGTCAGGCTGTGCCAGTTTCCTATCTGTACATTGTAGGTTGTTTTCTGCCCAAGAGGTTTTTTGGTTCTTAGCGTGTCAGGACTTCTATTCATGCATGTGCTACCTAAAAACACAAATTGCAACATAAATTCGCCAGATTTGTTGTCATGAGTCATGCCTTCCATGTGACTGGACAGATGCAAAGCTTTCTGCCCCTTTTCTGCTGGTGGGTCACAACTCACTGGCCCACAAGCTCTTTAGAAAATGTTTTTCAGCTGCTGTTGACAGTGTATGTGCTCAAGCCTCACATACCCCAGTGTCATGGTGGTGACTGCACGTTAATAATGATGTTCAAAGACCTGACTTCTCTCTTAGAAAGTATTTGGTCTTTCAGAAAGGCCCATTCACCTCTGGTGCATCTGTGTGAGTGCTAAAGGATTGTGTCCAGTTGATTTGGAACATTTCTGACATTGATTTTTTTGATGTGCCTCTGATTAATTTCCTTCTAAATATTCCCATGTAGATCATGAAAGGGGTGATTATGATTTCACTGTCCTGTTTGAAAGAATTTTAGGTCCAGGGCATCTTCTCTGTGCGGGTGAATGACCAGCAAAATCTCTTAGTCCTTTCTTCAAGTTTCCAGATTGTTATTGCTGGACTGTAACAGATTTGTCTTCCCCATCTCAAATCCGTGGACCCCGTGATGGATGTGGGTGCTTGCAGGGTGCTTGTCTCCAGTAGCGGATGTTCATCCTAATAGGTAGAAGTAATCCTGGAAACTCAACAAGACAGAGCTGAGTGATGCGTTTTTTGGTAGAAGTCTATATCCTTGTCTCCCATGGAAACTTATTTCCAAGGGATATTGGCTTGTTTTCTGGATATAGAATGCAGAGCGCTGGGGTATCCCTTAGGTCCCCAATGAATCTTTGTCATCTCATCTCCATTAGGCATTAGTAGAAACAAAGAAGTTTGCTGTCCAAAGCGGCACTTCTCTGTTGCTCTTAAACAGCTGTCCTTCCTGCTCAGAGGTTTCCTTTGCCATTGTTGCAGTGACAAGAAAATATCTTGGAGTATGTGAAAAATAAAGACCTGCTGTAACTGTCTTGTTGTTATAACAGAATAAAAAAAAAAGGCTGTGTGAGCAGTTCATTACTCTTCTCCTTTTAAGCACTTTAAAGGAAAAAAAAACCGGCTGAAAATATTTCTTTGGGAGATACTGAAATACCTCATTAGGTCTTTCTTTTTATTGGCTATTAAGGTGATAATTCTGTAACAGGAATGAAAGTGAGGATGAATTTTGCTTTGATTTATAGAAATGTGTTAATTTGAGCTGAATAGAGCTTTTCTGATCTTAATGTTTGTTATTCGAGAGTATTGGTTTGTAATACATAGTTTCGAGTTTTATTAGTTTTATTTTAGATAAAGGAATTCTGATGGGGACTCTGTTAATTCTGTGCAGTATTGGAGGTGTTTTGAGGGAAATGAGTAACTGAGATTTAATAATCTGTAATTTAAGTAATTTTTTTGTTGAATAGCATTCACTGCATATTTAATAACTATAGAATTGCGTGTCAGGCTAAGACCGAAAAGCACGAAGACAATAATACGTATGTTCAATTAAGTTAACCTTTATTCAAATCTTCCCCCTTCAGTGAGATGACAGGTTTGCACAATGAAACAGTGAAAATGGTCAGAACAGCTTCATATTAACTCATTTTTCTGAAGGCATCCTTAACTCTTCTGTTGTGGTTCCGCAGCGTGTGAATGGCAAGCTTCATAAAGGCTGCAAGCCACAGAAGAGGTAACACTAATGCAATTGCAGTTAGTTGGGTGTTCCAGAAATATGGACTCCTCCACCACGAAACAGCTCCGTGGGTTCAGCAGTGCCAGACAACTCAAAGGCAGACAATTCAAAGGTTGACCGCTGTTTTTGATGCAGCAAATAAACTCGGGTTGCATTGAGAGACTCACTTGTGCACCGCTCTTAGCGGAACAAGATAACGTAGTTCTCGTTTAAAATTTTGGTGTACTAAATGTGATTTTGACATCATAGACTACTTACATTTTTAGTTTGGGCAGTCCAACTCTGGAAGCCAGTCTAGTTCAGGAAGAAGGCTTCAGCTACAGCTTGCAGAACTGGGGCCTTGGCAGCGCTTCTTTCCTTCAGAAAAGGGTTGCTGTTTGTAAAGAAAACTTCCTCAATGGAGAGGCTTCCAGACAGTTCTGACCTCCAGCTAGTTGTGTGTACCAGATCTATAGAGTTCACAGTTACTGTTTGCTTTCCTTCTCCAGGAACGCTTTCCCTTCACCCTCCTGTGTCTGCACCTGTGTAGAACTTGGACTTCAGGTTTTCCAGTGTTGCTCTTGGCTTAGTGTGTTTATTTTAACCATTCCTGATATTTTTCTGTTATCTGATAAGTTGACAACTTGAACCTTACTAACTTGCTTTCCCCATCATCTTTTTATATTCTACAAGAACATGTGACTCATGTCCACTTGTTCAAGTACTGACTTGTTTGAGGAAACACTTAAATTAAAGAAATAAGAGCCAGACACAATGCAGATTGGGATTTTTGGTCAGGTTGTGGTCGCTCTTTTCAACTTTATTCTATGTTTTGAGGAAATATGTTTAAGCATATTTAAATAGTCTAAAAAATAGTATTATTCCTGAAACTGAACCCAATTTGTATGGCTTCTTTGGGTAGAGATAAAAATCTATATTCAGATTGCGCTTTTGCCTGATTTGTTTTGTTAACTCAATAGAATTCCGTCTTTGCTTCACTCACAGTCTGATGTGTCTTTAACTTTTGAAAATGCTGGTGCAGATCAGTTTTCACCTTATTGTGGAAGAGGAGGACAGGGATATAGTTGACAAATATATACAGATGGTAACAATAATGATTCTTGGCCCTCATTCAGAAAACTCTTTAATATATTTTAACCTCTACTACCATTACTGTTAAGCTGCAAACTGTGCCAGGAAAAAGAAGTGAAAGAGGCAGAGGTCTTAATATTTTTATATAATTTTAGTTCTTACATTAAAAACCAAAAGCAAATAAAATACCTGATTTTTTGTCATCTTGTTTTCTCGAATTTTTTTAAAAAATTGTTTATTAGAACAATTTGAAATTTATTAGAAAATTTGTTTCGTATTGACTTTGAGTGTAAATAAAGATCTAGATCCTCTAAGATGTAACAGCAAACTTCTGAAAGCTTTAAAGTTGCTTCCAGTGAAATTGTGTTTGGGACACAATTACAGGAAAGCGGTGCTTTAAAATAATATACTTTATAACATAGAGAGGGAAATATGTAATTGTTGAACACATTAAATATGTTCGACATGAAAGATTTTTCCCTATCTTATTAAGCGAAGGAGGGGTGTTTTTTTGGGTGGAAGATTCCATAGTTAAAGATGTAAACCAGCAATTTCTTGCTTCTATAGCACAACATAGTTCAGAGCTGAGATTAGAGAAACCCTGTAGAGTGGCTAATACTTGAGGGCATCCCCAACTAGAAAAGTATGTGAATTTAGGCATGGGAGGAAGGAAGGATCTGCTTTAAATTTAGTGTAGGGTCACTGAGTCTTAATGATAGATTAAACAGGGGAGGTGGAATAATGAATAGGGGTATGCAATGTGTAGCACTAATACCAGAAGTCCGTGGTTTTCACTGGTTATTTAATGTCTTTTCCCATATGTTTCTGAATAGAGCAGGTTATGGCAGGGATGAGCTAAGGAATAGCTTTGTTAGTGAATTGTTAAATAGACTGCATTCTCTGCTTAAAAATGTATATTTATATAGGAGAGCTGCTTGTTAATAGTATAATTGGGCACCTTGCATGCATATACCTTAAATGTAGCAATGTTAGGAACTATAGTTGTGGGTGATGTGTGTATGTTGATGTTCTTGAAACACACTGTGAAGATTTGGCTGTGTAATTTTCCGCTCCATTGTGAAGCTAACAGCCATTACTTGGTTAAAGCAGAAGTGAATTTCAGATTTTTTCTGAATATTGTAAACCCCAAAAGAAGTGTTGGTTTGGCAGACATGAAAATGAAATGGAGGAAGTACCAAGAAATGTTTCTGTTAGTAGAAAGTTGACTGACAGCTCAATAAACCTTGTTTTATCGTTTATTTTAACTTGAGTTCAGGGTAACATGAATAGATTATCTATTCAAAGTCAATCACATCAAATAATTTATTAAATTCATACTTTCAGTGACAGATACCGCAGTTTACTTTAGAGATCCTACAGGGTTTTCACATGCAAGAGTCTACCAACTACCTGATACCAACAAGCCAGGTGAACCAGACTGAGTTATTGATGTTTTTCTGGATGCTCCACAAAATTCCTGGATTGAACTGATTTTTCATGTATCGTCTAAACTTGCAAATGCTTTCTAATTATTGACCGCTTACAAAAATTTGAATAGATTTTCTGTTGAATCCAGTAGCAATAAAACACTCTCTCTCACAAAGGTCTACTTTATTAGTTGACTAAAGAAGATGAAAACACGTGACAAAATACTGATTTTGTGATGTTCTCTTTCTTAGGCCAAAATTGATAGGCTTGTCACTTAAAATGAGCACTGCTCTGAAGCACATGTGGTTTATGCATTTTCTAAGACCAAAACTGAATCAGGTTCTGTTCTGACACATGTTTGGGTGGGAGTGAAGAAAGACCCTGGTAGTCAATGAAATGTGTTAAGGAGCATATTTCTTGGAATCATAATCTGAGGTTTGGGGGAGGTGAAAGGATTTAGCCTTTCATTGAACCAAAGGGGAAAGAAACTTTTAAGGAGAGGTAGGTTGGTTTGGTTTTCTTTTTTTCCCCTGTATGAATACAATTTGTGCTCTTTACTATGATTAAATGCAGCGGGAATTGGACATTTAACTTCAGTTCTTCCCCTTACAAAATACGAGTGATTACTGTAAAACTCTTGAAAATTGCCAAGCAGGGACGTGACAAAAGACCAGTGTATATGTTTATCGTGCTTGGGCCATTGCAAACCCATTACTTTTTAAATGAAGATGAGGGTGTTTGACTTCAGTTAGATTTGTCTAAAATTTCCTGAGAGCCACGAGAATGTAACAAATTTCCTTTCCACTTCAGGAGTCACACTTACTATCTCTTTCACTTCCAGTGATAATTTAGACCCTAGGAATAATTTTTGATGTCCTTATGAGTGGGAGCCTGACTATATCCATGATAATCACTGTTCTATAACTTAAGACATCTAGTTTCTCTGAAAGGAAATGACAAAACCAATACAAGATACAGAAAGTGTCTTTGCTGAGGAGCCATTTCTGCCACGGATTTCTGACAGAGCAAACACTCAGACAGGAGCTGCAAAACTACACTGAGTATTTAGGCTGAGTCTGAGATTTAGTCTGAGTATGTGCACAGGCGAGGAGGAGAAGGTGGGACCAAACCTTGCAGATTTCTTCTGACTTCCCAGCCGTAGTTCCTATTTTCCCGTTACCCAGTAGTGACAGCAGCTTCTGGTAAGTCTGAGAGATGGTAGGATGGGCAGAATGTGTATTTAGGAGTTTAAATTGTTTTTCCATACCGTTTTTAAACAGCTTGGATCAAAGTCTCGGCCATGTCCTTAACTTCATGATCGCTGTCAAGGTATATTTTCCCCATATCACTGATTTAATCTCTGAGATAGTTTATTAGAACCATCCATTAAGTCTGCTAAGTGTGGAATCCATAGGAAATGACTTGTCCCTTGACTCCTGATCTTTCATCAGGTTAACCCAGACACAAACTGTTACTCTGGTGCAGTCCTTTGTTGAGGGCTTAGTAGACCAACTGTTTCAACTTAGGGGTTTTTTTACCTCCAGAGATCATAGAACTGATCTTAATAGTTGTGCTTTTCTGATTTGATGTTTTGCACAGCAGTCCTTCATTGCTTATTTCTAGAGATATCTGAAATCAAATTACATGTTCTTTGTTTTGGCTGTCCGGCTTTAGCTCTCTTACTGCAGCAGAGTCCAGAGTAACCCTCTGGACTTCACAGAATTTTTCTGCCATGCTTTAAGAAGCACTCTGAAATCTTCTGGAACGTGATAACTAAAAGCAACATTTTCTGTAGTGAAACTAAGGTCTCATTCTTCCTGGCAGATGCAGGCTCTTACATGAGTGTTGGCCTCCAGAGGTTGACCCACTATGTTTAAAGGGCCCTAAAATGTTAATTTTTAATAGGAACAAGATACCAGATATTTGGCAATTTATCTACATTTCTGGACGTAGAATCAACTGGAATTGGGACCTTGGGAATAAAAATATTAGAAACTCTATTTATCCTTCCTGTTGCAGCTGAATGTTTTATCAAAAGAGTACTTGCCTGTGGGTAGTTACCTGGTAAGAGATGACTGAGTAGCAGAGAGGTCAGTCAAAAAGTTTCCAGAAAACAATATTTTGCCATTTAAGTTATTAATAATTTTATTTTCTCTAATGGCCATTTCTACTGAATGGAAAAACAAGCCAGGACTTCAAAATGTGTCTTTCCTGTGTCAGTGTCATGTAGAACAAGCAAACAAGCAAACTTCAGAACATCTCATTGGTTTTATTTTGTTAATCAAAGTCTTTAAAGCATTTTCAGATAAATTCATAAAATTGTTTTGGCAGTAAGTCTTTGTTGTTTGATCTCTTTTAACCCTAATCACATCTTCCTTTCAATCTCTAATGTCACAGCCAGCTCACACTCTAATTCTTTCATACCCCATTTCAACCTCATGCTTGTGTGCTGCTCTAAAATGATTTTTTTTTTCCTGTGGGTTGGGGTTTTTTTCCGTCTCTCTTAAATACTCGTGTCTCTTGCCTCAATTTCTTAAGTATGTGTTTTCCCTTCTTCTTCTATAGGAATTTGTTTCTTCTTTTAACCTTCTGTTAAAAAAAAAATTCAAAGGGTCATGCTGTTTTTAAGTTCAGAAGGGATTATCACAATTAGGTCTCCTAGGCACTACAAGCAATGAATAATGATAATTATGTGGGCTGAACCTTTGCACAGTGCAGGCCATATAGCAGCAAGCAGGACCTTCTGCGTGGAGTTCAGGAGGTTGTAACTTGCATTTAGCAATAATGCTGGTCCTGCAGATAAACTGGTTTTAGGGATTTAAAGGACATCAGCAAAGACTTTATTTCGCAGAATTAAAATAGGCATGTATGCTGTCAGAACGCTTGAGGCATTGAGAATAGACCCAATATTTTCAAGACGGTCAATTGTGTATAGAATTTGAATATAGTGATTAATACATAGTGAATATACTTAACGTTTGCCACATGCTGTGGCCCAGGAAAAGGCTGGTCCAAAGCAGTGGCAAAAAATAGTATCTGTAGGTTGAAGAGAGCTTGGATTAATTCTCAAATCTTGTCTGAGGAGGCTGAGGTTGGGAAAATATCTTGCTAAATATTTGAGGGAACGTGTCGTGTTTGGAACATGTGCCTGGAACGAACATCCGTCTTTTCGGATTTTATTGTAGGGGTGTGAATATATATGTATATTCATATAAAATGCATGATGCAATCAGAAGTACACATGTCAAAACATTCAGTAAAGTTGAGTTGTCGCCTTGTTTTTATTTTCTGTTTCAAACTTTGCATGTTTTAACCACAAAAATATGCTGTTATTATCCAATGAACTATTTTAGCGTAGGTTGTGGTGTTAAGATATGCCCTTGGCACACATCCATTGAAAAAAGGTCAAATGATATCCAAAAAGGGTTGGTTTAAAATAGGACATTTAGCAAATGTAGAGGATAATGAAGTATGAATAATTGTGAAATCTATGAAAGTAATTTATTCACAGTGTTATTTCTGTTGCTAAAAGGAAACCGCCAAATGCTTCTTTGCGAGCATTTACAAAACGTAATGACTCTTAAATGTCATTACATTTAATGAATTTTTAAATAATCTGCTGATTCCCAAACTGGGTGAACTTCTGAGAACAACTTCTCGTTGAGAAAAATTTCTAAATGATTTGATTGAGTGTTACAGCTCAGAAATAGAGTTGCTCAGTGAGGCTGTCTCAGAAGGTGTGTCTCAGGTGCAGAGCACAGGCAAGAAGCTTTGGAAAAAACCAGTTTATTTTCAGAATTCAGGACATTGAAAGTTTGCCAGTAGTATTTCACAGAAGTAATTCAGACTAGCTGTAGTCCTTGAGAATTTACAGAAGGGAAATGAAATTGGTGGGGTTTTTCTGGATTTTGTTTGGTGACTCACTGTGGTGGATGTAAATCTCGGGGGATGAGGCTGTAAGTGTTTAGTTGGGGAGCAAAGAATCCATATGCCTTCCTGGAAGTGGTGCTGGTTCCTCGTATTTAGGACCTTGTTTTCCTAAATAAGCTGTTTTTGCCTAAATTATTAGGGTGAATCATCTCTCTGGTAAAGTGATTGTCTGGTCACAGATTCTTTCTCCTGAAATTTTTCCTCCCTCCACCATTTAAAAATGCATAACAGCAAAGTAATACATTAACTTTGCATTTACTTATCCAGCCACTTAATCTTTCGGAGCAGTTACCTATTTCTCCTTCCTCATCTCTCAAATTGAACATAGTGTTTGTGTTGAAGTATTCACTTAATCCCTAGATATTTGACAGTCTTACTCCACCTTCCCAGCCATGAGAGGCAGAAATTCACGTCCTTCAGTCTCTCGTGGAGATACTGAAATGAAAGAATTGGAAACATCAGAAAATACCTATTTGCTGGGTTTTGCTCAGCGTTTAATGTGGTGTAATCTTCTTGGTTTGAACTCTTAGCAGCAAAATGTCACCAAAAATCACACATTATTTTCCAGACCTAAGTTCATTTGAACGATTCACCAAGGTTTCTAGTGGAGGTGCTGGCATGAGATTTACTGAGTGCTATGGTACAATACAACCCATTTTTAACAGTAGTTTAAACTGGCTTTCTTTGGGCTTGAATGCTGTTCGGTACACACCACAGTAAGTTGGATGCATTAGTGGTGTTTGTGTACATAAAATGTGTTTAATTACAGGAAAATGGTACAAAAAAGCCTAGCAGAAAATTTTCTGTTGATTTTTTTCTCTGTGTATGGTAACTCACTGATGAATTCTGTGTTGTATGTGGCTGACATGCAGTGGACACTCAGGTTCTCTTAGGGCCCTTTGGGGAGGTTTGAAATTGCATATTGTTTTTAATTTGAAAATGAACCAGTTCTAGTCAGAGGGAAGAGAATATTGCTCTCAGGAGGTAGACGGATTTTGGTGCTTTTATTGGCTTCAGTTTCACTTGTCATAAGAAAATAAGCAAATGTATTTTGGACATTGAATTAAAAGGTATTATGTTAGAATTTATTCTGCATTAAACAAGAAACAAAGTGTCAAAACTTTAGTCTACTAAAGGGGAAAACTTAATAAATGAAGACCAGAATATTTTCAGAGGTATTAAAAGCAAGAATAGTAATTGAAAGGAAGAGCTGTGAAATAAAAAATCAATTAGAGAATGTAGTCAAACAGCCAGTTGGGCTCTTATGCATTTCATGGAAGTGCTGAATCACAACTGACTTTTGCCTGATAGGCTTGGGCAGGTGAGGTTTTCTTTTGCATTCAGTATATAGATTTTAAATATTTACACTGGAAGTGTGGGTTTTTTTTCTTTTCGATTACAACACAGTGAATTGAGTCTGTGAAAATGTAAATAGCATAGTGAGTCTTCCTTAGAGAGTTTTGGTGGTATAAAATTTGTGAGAACAGATGCTGTTATTTAAAAATAGCCCAATTATGACATCTTAATTCGCTAATTGAAAGTGTTCCATAATTTAAACTTCAGTCAGCTGCTGGGAGGAGAGGCAGGTTATCATTTATGTCTTTAGAATTGCATTACTATTTCTAAAGTAAAGCCCACCCTAAAATTAAAATTTGATTATTTGAACAGCCATCACTTTTTATTTTTTAATACAGTTTTTTACTTATGTATTGGAAATACAAGGACACAAACAAAACTGTGAGTGGAGCGGGCTCAGAGCGTTCCCCTTGAATGAGTCTTGAGTAAAGTCCCCTGAGAGTTCTGCTTTGGGTGCTGGTTCACACAGTGCATTGTGTTCCTGTATATGAATGTGTCCTGCCTGTGGGTTCTTGGCTAAAAAACTACGGCACATCCTACTTTTTAAAGTTAAGAAATTCATTTTTTCTTGACTTCTTTATGTCGTTTTCTTGGTAAAGTGCGAAATACTTTACTGTGAGAAAATTTTAAATGTGGATCACTTGCTTTGATTTGTCGTTTTCTTTCGTTTGTGTCTTGCATTTTTCTATTACTGTGGACCAAAGGTATCGTAAGAAGTTGTGGCAGAGATGCCGATTCAGAAAATCTTTCTCTCTAGTTTTACATCTCTGTATTTTTAATAATACCTGTTAGGTCATAGTTAACTGAAATGATCCTCTTATCTAACCTATCTTCTTGTTCGTTGCTATTGATAACATCACCGTCCTTTCAAACTCACCATTTTCTCACCTTTGGCGCTTCTCTGTGCTGAGAAGCTTGGTAGGTTCTGTCCCAGCTTCCCACGTGTCACTGCCAGACTCCCAACGCTCTTTGCTGTCTGTCGGTGGAATTTTGCCTGGCAGAGATGTTAAAGGCTTTACTCTAGAATCTTGGAGCCCATCACTTTAGCTGGGATTGCCCCCTTTCCTTTCCATCTTTCCTCACCAATACGCTCTTCTTCCTTTGCACTCCTTCCTGTCGTTGCCCCGTCTCTATCCTTGCTGGGCCCTAAAAATGTTGGTAACTTGTCTTGGCCTCTCGTGTGTTACCATGTCAAAGTCAAGCTTCTGGCTGTACTGTCAGTGCCCTGTGAAACCTGGGGCTGGCTGCATCTGATCTCATTTCGCTGCGTCCCCCAACTCACATTCCACATTCCTCACAGTCCTCTGACTTTATTGCTCCTTTTGTCTGCCTTTCATGCACTCATTTTTGCACTGTCTTTCATGCTGCCTATGTGCCTGGAACGGTCTTTAGCATCTCAGCCAATTTACAGCTTTGCATAAATTATATTTAATAATAAGACTAACAAAAGTTCATTATCTACATTATTTCAATTAACTTTGTACCTGCATAAGCAGAAAACAGCCCGAGGGAAAGTACTGTTAAACTTTGTTGGGATTTGTTGTGATTCAAAGATACAGGCTCAGGCATGACAGTTCTTTGATGATTCAGCATAAATTTAATTTTTTTAATTATTTATTAAGTATTAGATTTTTTTTGACAGTAGATTTTAGATTTTTCTAATTCAGAGCTAAGAATTAAGAGCTGCTTTTTCCTTCTAAGTGAAATCACCAAAAGGTCGTTGTCATCACATTACCTGGTATAGATTTCTTGCCCTGTGATGCGTTTTGCTTCATTTTATCCTTACTAATATGAATATGGAAGGACTATGAATGTTGGATTAACTTCATCTCTACAAAGTGTATCTTTTGTGTTCGACCTTACTTTTAAAGCAACATGATGATCTGCTTAAAGGAATAGTGAAAGAGAAAAAAGTACTACTCTGCCTTTATCTGGGAAGTTTCCTCTCTGTGTTGGCTGCTTTGACATAAAGGTTTTCTTAAACATATTAAAACTTATTTTAACTTCCTTCTAGCATCAATGAAAATGACCTGAAGGTAAAGCTTCATGTGGTTTTCCAGCATCATAGTAGAGCTGCAAGGCAGAGCATTCTGCAGGAATTATACAGAATTTTCCAAGTAAAACTGCATCTGAAATACGTGGGGTGCTTTTGCCGTTTAAACAGTTGTACTGATACTGTTCACAGCTGAGTTGTGAAACCAAATAGATGTGCCTTTAATTTGTTTTTAAATGATCTCCTATATTCTGGAGATGATAAGCTGGAGGGTGGCTGCCATAGTAATGTGCCAGTCACCATGGCATCTGAACATTATGAAAAGAAATTCTGGGCTGCACAAAGACAATGCCACCGATTCGTATTTCAAACTGATCAAAGGTGGGGGACCAGAAAGTTTGCCAATAAATGTAGCTCAGTGGATGGAACTACAACTTAGAGTTTACTTTACACGAATGTATAAAGATTTTGGTCCTCCTGTCAATGCCGAGTGAGTTTATAAGTAAAAGCCTTAACACAGACTTTGTCCATTTGCTGTGCTGACTTTTTCAGTTGCATGAAGAGTGTGGCCGTAGAATTTTTATTTCGTTGGCCCAGTGAAGGAGTAATTTATGGTTCTGCTTTATCAATCTTTAGAACTTTCTCCTCCCTATGGAGTTTTTAACTTTGAACTGAAATTAAGTCAGTTAGTGAAGAAAAGGGATTTTCTCTACTCGGTTGGTAAATACTCTAATCTCTGAAACATTACAGTCTGCTTTCGTAATAGTGCCCTAATTATCAAACAAACCTAAAATTAAATAGTTGTTTAAAAGCAAGTTTATTTTATCTTAAATAATTGATTGTGGCTTGTTGTTTGAAAGAGGACTGCTTTGGTATGAATTCCAAATCCAGTTATGATCTCAACTCAAGCAGTTTGTTTAATCCAACATTACTCTAATCAGTTTTACATGGTCCCCTACCCAGCCAGGCCTGCCTATAACAACTGGTTTATTCTGCGACGAGTTGCTCAACAGATGTCATTCTGGTAGAATAATGCAGCAGAATACTTGTGCGTTGGCTAAAATTACTTCAACTTTGATCACTTTTGTCCAGCACATCAGTCTGGCATTGTGCTTTATACCAACATAACACTTTACCCCGAGCATGCCTTTCAAGCTTAGAATAGCAGAGGAATGTTATTGAATTCAGTGCAGTTACAGATGAGTTAATGAAAGAAGGGAAATACTGTTTTTTTCATAATGCCTTTCTGTTGTGCTTTGGAATTAAAAGGGAATTCGAGGAATGTGACTTCCGAGTTATTTATTTTTACTTCTGAAGGCGTTTTGAAAACAATATTATGTAGTCCTGTTGATCCCATGTTTCTGTAAATAAGTTTCACTTGTTACTTAAAAATAGCTCCTTATAGGGTTTTGTATTGTGAAGATAATAAGACTTTCTGGTGTGTAACTGGACACTAAATATCTCACAGGGACAGTTCATCCTGCTTTTTAATGTGAGAAAACTAAACCTGCAAGAACGGCATAGCAGTGATCGCAGATCAGGGTTGTTACATTTGAGGGGCTGTTGTGGGGTCAGCACAGACTAACATCTCCTTACCTTGGTATTAAGCTATCAAGGATGCTAAGAGGAGACACTAAAACGAAGTTTACTTTTTAATTTTTTTAGTTAAAATCTAGTTTTAATTTGTTTTTAATTGAAGCATAGCTACCAGGTCAGTTTCTCTGCGAAATCTCCTGGACAAAACCAATATTAACATAAAGGTTATCGTGTTATCAATTCACCAGTTTTAGAAAAACCGGAGAGATATCTTAATGATTCTCAAACATACAATGAAAGCAAAACTGAGCTGAAAATCCAACCCAAATATATCTTATGATACTGCAATGTCCAGCTAAGGAGCCCTGATGGTCTAACTTTCATCCTTTAGTGAGATACAGACTCAAGAGTTCAAAGTATTGTATCTTACTCTTAGATGATAAACTGAAGCACTTCTTTTGCATTTATTTGTGCAGAATATTTATATTAATAAAGCTTTGCATTGATAGTATTGAAATTATTATCCGCATAGTCTATATATTAAATGTATCCAGAAGTGTGAGACAGTTCTTCCCAGTTTTTACTAAGGGTGCTTTATGAGTATGAAATACTTACCAAAGTAGTGAGAATGAGCAGCAGGAATTGAATGGCAGATCTAGAAATACAGTAGGAGCACTGTGCTTTGTGTTTGATCTCGATATGCCCTGTATGTATTTGGTGGCAAACTTGCAGCTGTGCCAGTGAAGAGTCTTTTGAAGAATGTTGCCCAAATCAACATTTGTGAGCAAGAGTACGTGTGGAGATCTCTGCCTCATGCCTCACTCTCTTTACGTGATTAGAACCATTATTTCACTGCTGAATGTTTGCACAAGTATCCTGCATCCATTTATTTGAAAGGAAGGGTCCACGCAGCATTTCCTTCTAAAGACAGCCCAGAGAAAGTTTTGGTGCTCTTTCGTTTTGCAAACACGTTTGTAGATGGATATGTACTGCCAGATGTTTCACGTGCATCCCGTGCAAAAAATAAATGGCAGATTGGAAGGGAACATATGTACATTCCATATGTTTGTGTTACCTTACCGTGGAGTCCAATCTCAACTGTGCTTCGGTGCTGAAGCTATAGCAATTACTGATTAATAGGTAGGATCAAATGATATAAAATGTCTTTTTTTTATTGTATTATCTTCCTGAGAACGGTAGCTTAGAATCATCTTGCATTCATTTCTTTACTGTGAAACCTTTATCTGTATGGATTATGTTAGTATTTACAGTTTTGACAAGTTTCAGCTTTCTTCCTGATTTTTCTGTTCAGGGAGAAGTTCTTAACTCAGGTTAAGTGCACTGGACTGCAAGCAAGGTGCTGGTTCACATCCTTTTCTGCTGACAACTATAATATAATAAATATTTTTTTATTTTTCAGTTCACGGAATTTTTAGTGATACTCATGGCAGCAAATTCTGATTTTTTTCTTCTTAATTTTTGGTTTTTTAACCAGGTAAAGCGGAATGTGTATGACCTGACTAGTATCCCTGTCCGTCACCAGCTGTGGGAGGGCTGGCCTTCTTCTGCCACAGATGACTCTGTAAGTGCCTTTGGTTCTCATTTCATTCCTTCCTTCAAATGGGTGATTTTTAGTGGGAATCACTCAGTACCTTTTATTCCTATGCAGTAACTTAACATGACACACACTTCAGAGCTTTCAAAGCAGGAGGTGGTCCTGCTGAAATCACTGTTGAGCACAGAATCCACACTGAATTCCCTACAAATTTGTGAAACTGGGACTTCACTGCAGAATTCCATTAAATATTAGATTTGCTTCCTTGTCCCTGCAGTATGTTTTACAGCACGTCTTTCAGTTTCGCTCAGATAATTTTCTTTTGGTGGTGTGTTCCCAATGCCACCCAGTGAGGTCTGCCTTTATTTAGGAAAAAAACAAACCCAAACTAATCTACTGAAAAAATGCCTAAAAGGCTGAAATGTTATGTAGTTATGTTGTACGTAGATTTTGTGACCCGAGAAAAATGTAGAAAAATTAATTTCTTGTATTTTTATAAAAGCGTTCATATAAGCTTCAGGTTGAACCTGAACATCCTACGAAGTGAAAATGGAATTGTGGTTTGGGTAAAGGATTTAAGCCAATTAAAGAAAAAAAAACAAGCAAAGACTGTCCGAGTTTCTAATATACTTGTAAAATACGTCTGTGGTAGTGTTTGCAGAAACAGGAGTTGGGAAAGGTGGGTAAATCTGTGTCCATGTATTCAAGAGCATATGTGAGCCCGTAGAGCCAAGATCTGAACTAACAGCATGGTGTCATGTGGTAATTACGGTCTTTGAAATGTGGATCCATTTTAACATTTTATTAGTTTACATTAGCCCAAAAAAGAATTGGAAACTCAACACTTCTAATCTGTTTTCCCACAGCTGTTAGGTTTTCACTTATTCCTCTCCCCCTTTCCTTTTGAATAGGATACCTCACATACGTAAAACTCATAAATCTGTTTTAAGTCTGTTTTTACAAGTGACAATGTTGCAGGTGAATTTTCCCCCTTTTCATCTTTAATGAAATTGGTGAATGTTGAGTCATCTGCTCCGAAGCAGGGGAGTCCTCAAAGCTCACTGCGAGTCTGGTGGAGCTGGATCTTGTCAGCTGTGTAAACAGATTTGAATGTGTTGCCAACAAAAATATAATTAATTTCTCTCCAAAATTAGAGGCCGTAGCTTACTATTTATAAAGATTTAATGTTAGCAATGCCTGTCTGTGGTTCTGTGGTCTGAACATTTTTTTCCTTTGCAGATTAGAATATTCAGTAATAATTACTTCAGTAATTAGCGATGATCTCTCGAGTTCAGTGGCAAATTTTTAAAATCAGTTTTTCCATCCCGAGTTTTTAATTTGCTGCATTGTAGTATAGTGCCCCATTGCGATTAAGGAGTTAAGGAAAGATTTGATTAAAATACTTTTTCATTTGCATGTTATGCAGCATAAGAAATACTTTGTAATACCACGGGAGGTTTTTTCAGTGCAGTTCTCGTTAACCTTTGGCTTAGCAAACAGGACAACTAAATAGACTTGGCATAATTGGATTCCTGTATCATCTCGAGTCTCTTATGAACCTGACAGACTACAGTCTTCTGACATTATCGGGAAATTTAGCGGAGTCAATAGCAATTTAAAACATTGTTGCTTCGTTTCCCTTCAGAGTTAAGATATGTTCTTGACGTGGGCTGTCTAATGGAACATGGGATACTGTAGGAATTGTCACTGAGTCTTTCAGATCCTTTCACCAGGGAGATGGGCACCAAACCCCCCCATGCAGCAGAATGTTTGCGTGCTGTGACAGTTTGATTGGGGGAAACAAGGCATACACAGGCCGTGGAAATCTTGTTTCGCCGTTCAGCAAGGACGTGGGTTTAGCTTTTATTGGGCCTGAATAATTTTAATGCCACAAATTGTATCTGTTCTGCTTATTAAAGTGCAAACACAGTGAGTGTACGAGTTTTGAGTCTTGAAAATCATCCTAGGAAATAAAAAAATTAATTACAATTTGATTTAAATTAATTTACAGTTTGTTCTCTGTTTTTATTTTGGCTTTTGTAACAATCTTAACGTTGCAGAGCTTGTAAAATGAGAACCACGCCAGAATAATATACTAAAATTTCTGAAATTTATTCCATTTCATTGTGTTGTATTGACTGAACTTCTAGACTTCCACTGGTAATTACCACTATTGTCAAGTGGAATGAGGAACTTTCAAATATGTGTGTGTTGGAAATAAAAAATCTGAGATCAGTCGTAGGTGGTGCTTTAGTTACAGGTTTTACATGGGAACATTGGGAATTTATAAAAGTACAGGTGACTTCTTGGATATCAGCTTTACACGTGTATGAGGTGCAACCTTTTTCCTCCAGGAGGTCACTGGAGTTTTCTTGATTTATTTTTGTAGAATGAGTTGTTGTCTGTGATGTTTCTGTTGGTTTTTTGGTAACACAGAAAAATGCTCAGTACAAGGAGAAGGAGAGAGGCTGCTTTTGTGCTGCTTTTGTGCTTGGTTTTTAAGCTAGACACGTTTTCTTAATTGGTTCACTGTTTTAAGTAATTTTGGGGCAGCAATGAGAAATTTGGCTTCTTTTTAAGTCCTGGCAGTGAGCTTGTCAAAATGGAATATATTTCTGCGTTAAAAGGATGTAAAAGTTTTAGGGTGAGGTTTGAGGGTGGGAAGGGGGAGGGGGACAAAGCCAGAAGATGAAGTGCCCAGTGCTGTAGGTGTGCCCTCACACCCAGATCCTGTACAGAGGAACATCCATCCTCCCGCCTGCTGCCGGGAATGCTTTGTTCCTAAAACAGCACAGTTGGCCAAGACCTTGTTTCCTCATTTCAAGACAAGTAACTCTACCTCTTCATTGTATAATTAAGCCACTGGGTATTTGTTTCGGCAGAAGTAGGTCTGTACTGACAAGTTACTCAGCTGCACCTCCGAACAGTCGCGTTTCAGGTGGGACACGTATGTTGCCACAAGTTGATGTTCTGCATCATCCCTTGTGATCATGACCACCTTCCATTCTCTACAGGCTGGAGCAGATGTGGTTGATGTTCTTTAGCTGAATTTATTTGTGAATTCTGGGATATAATCAAAAATCTCAAACGCTGATGTATGATCTAAGTAGCACTGCTGTTATATTTAGCTGTTTCATTGCTAATTACGAAGCACAGTGTCTGCACAGATAAAAATGAAAAATGCTGGTAAATAATGTTCTCATACAAAGTGAAACCATTTATGACACTTCTTGGATGATCTCCAGATTTTTGAAGAGGTTGGGTCTCAAACATCTGAGTAATTAGTATTTGGGAGTATATATTTCTTTCCCTTTCCAGGTCTTACAGTTCTGAACAGAAAGTTCATTACCACATGCTGTCACTGTGATATGAAAACAAGTTGTGAGGTTTCCATATGCTGGCTGTTTAATTGTAATGGATGCCGTGCCTGCATTCACTGCTTGATTTGGAATCCCCCCGTGGAATTGATATGACTAAAGGATGAATAGTCCTGACAGACAAAGTGCCTGCTAATCAGAAGTGTAAAATTGGCTGTATTTAAATTAAAATATGTACCTCGTCAGAAAATACTCAACAATTCTTTTCTGTATAAGAATATCGTATTTATAATTTGGATTGTCAGTGATGTTAATTACTTTGTGTGTTACTTTCCTTCTGTGGTTCTCACAATGACTCGCAGTAGAGTAGTGAAGTGGATCTGTCAGTGTCCTTTTATTTTAGATACACAGACAAGTAGTTGAAGTCCGTTTTGTTGTGTGGGTTCAGGAGTATGGTGAAGTTTCCATTTAACTTTTATACTATCATCCCAATTTAGTAACAAAAACTTTTAGAAAGTTCATAGTAATCCATGAAGCAGCATGTAACTCATCATTAAGAATTGTAAAAGTAACTGAGTAATTTAGTAAATGTAAATGCGTTTGTTTTGGATAACAATCTGACTTTGACTTACTTTGATGTTTTGATGTGGAAGAAAGTAAGATGAATTATCATGTTCTTTCTCCAGAAAAACCAAGGAGGTTACAGTTGTTCCTTCACCATTTTTTTACCTAACCCCCTTGTCTATTTTCTATTTATAAAAACTGAGATAAAGGGATTTGAATTAATTTCATTTATGTAATAATCACCATGTCAGGGACAATCAGTTCTGTGTTGTGTTTTTACGTTTTTTGTCACAAGAGAATTTATTTAGGGTTGTCCAATTTTAAGACATTAAATAACTCATTGGAAGTGACCTACCCCTATTTCCTCACTGCACAGTGACGAGTCTTGGGGAAGCGCAACAAGTGCACTTCTGTATCGTTATATTAAAGCCCATTCTATCATGTTAAAACATACCTTCG
>VWZF01006639.1:3004816-3082819 GCA_013396755.1 Sclerurus mexicanus
TAATAGTAGCAGCTTCTCCTTTATTCTGTGCTCTCTGAGAGCAGAATAGAAAGTGATAATCTCCTCGGAATACAGCAGACACCTGTTTGATAAGTGGTAATTGCATTATTCCTGGAGGATTATCACAGTGGTGATTGTTTCTCTGTAATGAAACTCCACTATATAACCAGAGCAGACCTTCACCAGAAGATGTACATTCCAGGTAAGGGAAACAGAAAATAAGAAACAAAAATCTTTTCTGGAAGTTCATTTTTAGAAGTCAGTAACAGCATGTTTTCAAGAGCTAACGTTGCAAAAATCCCTGGAGAAGTGATATCCAAGAAGAGGCAGCGTAAAAGCCCATCGGTGTTTGAACTGTTTGTTGGAAGCAGTGCTGCCAGCACAACTGCCTGCGCTCTGCCAAGGAATTATATAGTGCTGGAAACATATCCAGGCACTTTTCTGTTTGCCATCCAAAACGTTGAACAATGTTGTGAAGTAAATGGCATCCCACCATAGACCAGAACCGTGCCAAGTATTTGGATGATGCTCTTTGTGAATGCAAAGCAGTTCCCAAGGTGTATCTGTAAATATCTCTGGGCAATATGTGGTCTGGATGAATCATTTGTTAGTTTAGACTGTTGTTTATTATTTTACTTGTTTCTGCCCTTAAAAATCTGTAAATAGTTTTGTGTCTCTTCTGAATAGCCAAAAAATGAACTATTTGGGATCAGACTTAATAAAAAAAATATTATGCCCTAGTCTGTGGCAATTGCATAGTTAGTCAAAGAAAAGACCAGAAACCTCACAGATACTGTATTTCAACATAGAAGGCAGCAAACGAAACAGGACAATTTTGAGGAAAGGAGATATAGGAAGACGTGTTAACTCTATTTAGTGTTATTGCAGTTGTTTTGCAGTCCATATTAAGTGCAGCTGAATTTTTCATGTTGGAGTATCAAAACTAAGAGTAAGCGGTACAACAAAATACCATAACCAGGCTGCAGAGCGTGTGGTTGTCCAGAGGACTGATGGATGAGTGAATGCTGGTTGTTTCCCTTGTTTCCAGGTGCTAGACGGATTCTTGTCCTTTTTTTTATTGACCTTTTCTTTACCTTAATCCTCCTCTCATTTGGCAAAATAAAATGGATGAATGCTTTGACTCCTCGTATTTGTTGTCACCCAAAGGCAGTCTCTCTTTAACTTAGGAAAGGGTTGGAATCCCGGTTTATCTATGAGTAACACTCTTGTTAGTTGTAATAGATCTTGGTTTAGTGAGAGAATATTTCTTTTTGGTTTCTGAGACCTTCAGGAATGTACAGTGAGTTATGACCTGTTCCCAGGCATGTGTGTTTTATAGATCAGTTCACACAGGTGTACTTCTTAATAAACTCACGGAACCAATTTGCATGCATACGTTTTAACCGCTGAGTAATTAATGAAAGCATTGCTGAGGAACTGGAAATTTGGGAAATGTGTCATTATTTGCATATCAGTATAAAGCAATTACTAAATTAAAGAGTGCACGTTGTGACAAACATGAAGCTCCTTTACTGTTGCTTTGTCGGTGCACATTAACATCAACTTGATGTGAAAGCCTGGCTTTCTCTGCATGAACTAAAAATCCCAAGGCAGAAGTACACAATGAATCACCCGGAGTTTGGAGGCTCGCACGCTGAATTGCCTTGGGCTTCAGACTGAGGAAAGAAAAAACTCATGTAAAAGACCATTGAGAAAACGTATCAGTGGAAAGTAATTAACTCAAGATCCACAATTAGCCTCACGGTCTATACTTAACTGTGTTCCAGGTCTTTCAGCGTTTATTTAATTCTGTTACGCTGTGTTTCAAATAGCTGCAAATGGCTTGGCAGATTTTTCATCCTTTTTGATATTTACAGTTTTTGTATAACAAGAAGAATGAGCTGTGTAAGTGATCATGGGTATTTATTTCAGTCTCTCAAGTATATCTCTTTTTTAGCAGAATCTGTTGGACAAGGAAATATTATTTTCTTGTTTCCTTTAGATATATTTGTGGTTTGAAGCAACATTAAGCACTACAGTAGCTGTCCTTCTGCCTTAATTCCTAATTTGCCTAACTAGGTTCAGTCAAATGAGAAATAATCAAAACCGGGGATAATTTTCATTCAGCCAGCAAACGAGAGTGGTAGGTGCTCAGTAATACGGCTGCTGATTAACAGCAAAAATTGGCATGTGTGTTCAGCCAGCGTGGCAGAGCTGGGTGTTCCCAGAGCAGTGGGCACCACTTTTTCTCAAGCTCCTACAGAAACTTGTGCACTCGCAGTGTTTTTGTGAAGCTGCCTTTATTGGTGCTTGTTGCCGTGGCTCCAGCATCCCTCATTTGGTGTCTGAAAGACACGAGTGGTGTTCTCCCTGTGCCATGGACTCTCCTCCAGCCTCCCTCCTCCACCCTGTGTGCTGTTTATCCCCAAGATGATTCCAGAGCATCTTCACCCAGCACATGGAAAGCTCTCCCAGGGCTGTGCCTTTAAACTGCAGCACAGTGAGATACATATCTTTAACATGCAGCCGTATGGAATTTTTGGGAATTAACCACAGCAATCTCTTAATCCTAATCTGAGGAGTTTATCAGTGTTTAAAAAAATATTAATAATAGTTAAGACCCTTTTTTTCGCTTCAGAGCTTTTCAAGCTTTTGCGTTCTGTGTTTTAACTCTATAGCATTCCTTTGTGATTTTCAGCTTTATTATAGTTCAAAGATCTACCATGGGAACGTGACTGAAATCCTTGGAATGAATTTCCTGCAACCTGTGTTGACAGGTTTAAATTACGTACTCTGACACTGTTCTTGTGGCTGGATTAGAAACTTTTTTCCAAGTTAAACCTGCGATAAGTAATTGTCACAGCGCGCTGGCACAATGCTAATTTGAAGTGACGTGTCCAAACTGGCCTCAGTAACATGAAGAACCCTAACAGGTGTGAGGGGTGGATCTTCCCATGGGCCCTGCTGAACTTCTAACAGGGGGAAAATAGTAGAAAAAGTGAAATGAACCTTGAATAAAGCTGTCAGCAGTAATTATCTCAACAACACTTTGTGAGGAGTTAAAATAAGCATTACTGATTTATAACCTGAACACACACTCCACCCTAGAGATGTTTTTTTTCATCCAGTTAGTGTTTAAAATGAAATGTTGAATACCTGTCAAGATTATTATTTTTTTTAATGGAGATGCATAATGAAAATGAAGTTATTTTCCAGAGGAAGTTAATTTCGAGGGCTGTCAATTTTTTTAAACTCTTCTGTTCATTTTCGTGTTTGTGCAATAGTTTAATAAAACAAACAAACCTCAAGCATACTTGACTGTTTTTCCCAGCTAATGCTATTTGATGTCAAAAGACAAAGTGGCTAATGTGGAATTACATCCACTTATTATTATTGTTCAAGGAGGGATAAGGGCTTACGTGGTAGTAGATGAGCTTTGGTTGGTTGATTTTTCTTTTTCTTTTTTTAATATTATGTACTAAACTTGATTAGCAATGTCTAGTTGACCAGTGTAGACTGAAGAGAGCCCCTCAGTGTAGTAAATATTTCTGAATGTCATCTTAATTCCGTAGTACAAAAAACCACTTGTTTCAGTCAATGAAAACCAAAAAAAGGCATTTAGTAGATTTGTTTTTTGAATTGCAATATACCTTCATTTTACGGGGGATTACATGCTTTTTTTTGGTGTGCTAACACTTGTTTTATGTTTACAATGTATTTCAGTAGGGATAGAAGTAATTTTACAGTCTGTTACTGTTGAGAGAATACCTGCTAACTTTGGAGAAAAGAGCACACTAAAGCATAAACATTAATTCACAGAAAACTTTTAATCTCTTTAAGCTTTAGACATTACTTTTCGACATGAACATGCAGGAACTCTTAAGTCAGGTATCACTTTGACTTTGGGAGATTGTACAGTGGAAAGAAGGTGGATTATTTAATGAATAGAGTGACAAGTGATGGGTTTGAAAATGTCGATCACCTGTTTGTTCCTGAGGAATTCAGTGAGGGTTTCCCCGAGCACAACAGGCTGCCCACACACTGTTAATAGTGCTTGGTTAAACACTGGCAAGGGCAGCCATGGCAAGGAAAGTTCTTATGGAAACTGTCTCATGTCATAGCATCATCTGTCTTGAAATGATGAGACTCTTGAGTACCCTCAGAAATAGCATGAGTTGCTTGGGAGTCCACCACCTCCTTCTTGCGTGGCTTGGTTTCTCTGTGTTTGGGTCTCCAGCCAGGGAAGAGCATGGAACCATCTGATACTCTCTGGAGAATTGCAAAAAATTGCCAAGGAGTTCTCACACTCTTATTTCCCCTGCTTCAATATTCATATGCAAGGGCTATGATGAAACCACTATTTTATTCAACTGTTTGTTTGATGAAAACCTTCCTGTTCCTTCATTTCAAGTGTGGAAGCGAAACTTCCTTCGCTGGCTCTACCTCTCCCCTGTGATTTTTGCACTTCACTTTTTCCTTTATGCCTCATTAACTGCTATATCCCTTTCCCCACAAAAATATTCCTTGCTTTATGTTTTGCTCACTTCTTTAATCTCAAAAAGGATAGGATGCAAAAATAAAATGGAAATATGAATGAGCTGGGAGCAGTAGCAGCCTCAGCTGTGGAGCAGCCTGACCAGTCTTGCTCCAATGGTAAGCAACAAGAATAACTTATTTTCTAGGTGTTCCAAATAGATTGGTTTATAATTCCTTCCTGTCCCCCTTTATGAGGAGTTAAGTTGAACTGCTCTGCAGTTCCCTAGATCACCCTGAGATTCTGACTTAAAGACCTGAGGTCTGAGGCATCGGTCTGTGCCTTTGTCTAACCCTGCTGAAAGTATTTCTCTCTGATGTGCCATTCTGCACGGTTAACGTGGTCATCTCTTTGAACAGGAAACTTAATTTGTCTAGTGAGGAGAGAGATGGCACGTTGGTAGGCTGGGAGAAATGAACTTCTTTGAATTCTCCCGAGATCTGCCCGTGGAGAAGGGATGAGCCATGATGGATGTGCCTTGCAGACATCTAGACTGAAGTCTGTCTACACTAAGAAGGGAGAGCATTTTTCACTGATCACGATGTTACCTGCCTGGGCTGAAATGATGGAGAATGCACTGAAGCTGGGGACTGGGCAAGGCTCTCGTGCAGGGCCATGCTATTCAGCCAAGATGTAGAAAACTGGTGAATTGGTTGGTCTTATTACCTTGTCTACTGTTGGTGCACTTGGGCTATGAAAGTGCTTCATCTCCAATATGCCTTGCATCCAGACCCAGCTGGTACTACTAGGTACGTGTAGAGTATAATAGAAAAACTAGGACAGAAATGTTCCTTCTCAAACTCCATATAGTTGTCTTGAAAATATCACAATTTTTTCCCCTAGCTTCAAGAAAATGCATGCACACAGACATCCATAGTGTCATTGCTATTTATCATACTCAGGGAATTTGTGTATGCTATAATTAAAGGTCAAAAAACAGAATAGAAAATTGAAATCCTTGATAATTCTCCTTCCTGACCCCTCTATCCTTACCCTTTCTCTTACCTTAAGAAGGGAGAAAAGTGTCATAGTAATTACTCCAACAAGAAAAAGGGTCAAATTATAAAGAAGTGAAATTTTCACAGAGGAGACACCTACCAGTCATTGAGTGCTTTGCTCTGGGCAACTCTTGGCTTATTTTCAATAACTGAGCATGGTGTTATGAAATGTACTCAGTCATGTTTGTTTCTTTATACATTAGGCATGTATCAGTGAGTTACCCAGTAAATGAAAAAGCTAAGCAACTCGCGTTTTGAGCACAGAGAAAGGGCTGTCACATGGAGGGTTTGAACCAGGATTAGGTTTCAGTCTGTAGGTAACAGTGCGTTCGTTTCTGATTTTAGAATTTTCTGTGTGAAATATCTGTATTACAAACCTCCACGTGTGTCCTGCAGCCTGCTAAGCAACCTCTAGACAGAGCTCTTGTTCAGCTGATGATCTCCTGAGCTATAAATGTTGTTTTGGGGTATAATTTCTATGTTTGTTAATATATTTGTTTCTAGCTTGAAGCTAATATTGACATGCTAGTTATGGCCAAAGTACTGAACAGCAGCCACAAAGGGCTTGCAGATTTCGGAGTCGATATATATTGTAAGAATAGCTATTGAGCATGGTTAGAAGTTTGCAGGAGTGGTAAAATTTCCCCTGTTACAAGCTCTGCTTCAAAAACTGTTCAAACTTAGCGTCAACTTCTGTTCTTAATTAATTAGATAACTTTAACTCACAACTTTACAGTGATTTTATAGTACTTTCATTGTTGCCTGCATTGCTAAGGTTTTCAGGGCAAAAGAAAGGTTTTTAGGTTTCAAGATGTTTGTAAAATCTCTATTGAAATTTGATTTCAAAGGCTGAATAATACTTTTTGTCCTATTTTCCTAGAGATAATCTTGTCTTACTTCTTAAGCAGAGCACTGGTTATGCAGTGCTAGCAATGAAGGCATAAAACGTTCTCAAGCCAATACTGAGATAAGAGAGTTACTGCAGTTACTGAGCTGTGGAGGTTGTTTATCCAGCAAGAACTCTGCATTATAAGACCTGCTAATAGCAGATTTATCTTCAGTACAGGTGCTCCGAGGACTTCATTTTTATGTCTTGCTCAAGCAGGGGAAAACAGGCGTTGCCAGTTTTCACCAGAATTAATATCAACCCCCAGAACATTAAGTATAGTTCTGGAATTGGTTGAATGTGGTGCTCTAAAGATACTGCACTACAGAGATGAATGGAAAAGGCCCTGTGCTTGGTGGAGCACAGATTATGAGAGCTACAGCAAACAGAAAATAGAGCTGTCAGTTTGAAAGATTTGGGATTGGATAAATCTGAGTATTCCTTTAATAGTCCTTAAGACTATGAAAACCAAAAATCTAAATTATGCACGTTGTATGCTGAGCTCACCCACACCTACATTTGAATGTGTGCCTATTTTAATTCTTCCTGTTCAGCATTACAGGGTTGAAAGGATGCATTAGAAAGATCTACCTCCTTGGCAATTACACCTGTAGTGACATCTGTGGGAAGGCTTCTTTCTGTGGCTTCTTCATCCATCTGTGCTCGTGAGTGGATTTGGAAAGCTGGAACTGTAACTTTACCTCACTATTTTTCAGGGTGCTACAACTGCAAGGCAGGTTATTAAGACTTCTTTTTGCCTAATGTACTGCAAGCTGACCTTGAGTAGGACTCGTTTTTATGGGAGATTTACGAAGGAGAGTCAAGTGTCAGAAAACGTGCTTTTTATTTTGTACACCAGAATCTTGTTGTTTGCTTACCTTATCTCTGAGTTTTAAAGGCAGAAAACAGGGATTGTTTTCCTTTAGCTCAGGAGGAAATCACACTGGGAGAAGTCCCCCATTTAGTTTCCCATTGAAGTAGATTATAGATAGCCAAACATAATTCTGTATTAAAAGAACAGCTACTTGAATGATTTGACTGATTCGTAGCAGTCAAGTTATACAGAAATTATATTCTTTTATTATGATCTTTTTACTTTTTATTAAAAATCCAGGTTTATCCACTGCAAGGTTTTTGTTTTGATTTAGGTTTGCCATTGTCAGATAATGCCTGTTGCTTCATTTGCTGTGTGTGAATAAGTGAAATCTGCTGTCATTGATGGAATCATCTCCTTTGCATGTGGGTCAGGGGTTCTGTGAATTTCTGTCTGATGCTTTGTAAGATTTATAGTTTAACCTTTGAATTTCTGAGAGAAAATGATCGAGAATCTCTAGTTTACGTCCAGTAAATGATATTAGAAAATATTTTGCCGTGGAAAAATCTCTCTCCATTGAGTTAGAAAGAATTCTTCGTTTGTGTAGCTCAAACAATAAAGTTACCTTCTAAAAGTTACATTTAAGTGACCTTGTAAAGGCCAAAAGCTGTTTTTTAAAACTGACAAGTAGTGGGTGATACAACTGAAGGGCTGCATTTAAGTGTCTGTGTGTCCAGGTAGATGCATTAATGTACATTAAAGCAGAGCAGAGCTCCCACACACTCCAAAACCTCAAAACTGTCACTGCTCTTGTAGGAATCAAAAACTTAACAAAGAACACCAGTCAATACTCCTACTTTCCTTTAAGTTATCGTCACTTACACTTGCTTGTTTTAATGGTTCTTGTTTAAAAAAGCTTCATCCTTCTAGAGAGAAGGGATCCCTTGGTGACAAGCATCCTGTGAACAGCACAACCTCCCAATAACTGAGGAAGAAGAAGAACGTCCAGTTCTTTAGGGAGTATTGCCTTAAGGTGGCCCCTTTGGGTGTCCAACTATATTCTGTTAGGCATTAGAAAGCTCTTGGAGCTTGCCTTCACTTTCCTCATTAGATATGGTTGCCCCTCAAATCTCTTTTGAGATGCTGTTTCTCCCCATCGGTGTGTGGCTGACCACGAGGAAGGCCAATTTGTCGCTTCCAGTTACTCCTTTCCTGATGCAGCGCACTGCGTTTATAATTCCGTAGCGGCATTTCTCAGCGGAGCGAGTTCTGCAGCTGGAGTTCTCTGCTGATATCATTCCTTCATGCTCCTTCTTTCTCAGCCCTTCAGTATCTTGATTGAGTATCTCTGGACTGGTACAAGACACTGAGTTTTTTCCTTCGTTTGTAATTTCAGGAGTCTGCAATAGCGGGAATGAAGTTGTGCCAACAAGCTCGTTCTAGCAGATACAAGCTTTTGAGATTATGGACTTGTAATTTTTCCTATTATTCTGAGCATGAGATGGCAGCATTCTGGAATTACAAGATTTCTTTCTCTCCTGCAGACATATTTGTGCCATGAAATATTTGAAAAAAAGAAGATTTTTAGATTGTTGTGAATTATATTTCTAGAAGCTTCAACATAGAAACAGTACTTTCTAACAGGAAGAATAATTTATTGTTTAAAGCACCTAGTCTGACTCCAGATTTGGCAAATATTTCTGGGTTGATCTGGAAGGCTGATACAGAATCCTACATGTTTGGATCAGAAAAGATGTTGCTTAACTTCATCCCCACTTACTAATGCAGGGAATTGAAATACAAGTGATCTTACAATGAGCATTTGCAAATAATATTAGTGTCTTATTGTTGGAAAGCACAAGTGAGCACCAGACTAACTTTTTCCTCTCTGAATCCTAAGATTTGGTAGCCGTCTTTCTTTTAGTAGTTAAAATCTATTTCAAGTAACCTTTGTGCACTTCTAGTCCAGGTTGTACCGTTGCTTTTTGAATTTCAGTAGCAATCCGTTCCATATCTCTGTTGTCTCCTAGAAGGACTCTCCTGCTGCTGCTCTCCCTGGAATGTTTGAAGTCTTCAGTTTTAGTGTCCTTCTCTTTAAAGAGCTGTAGGAAGCCACATAACTATATATGCAGTGATGGACAAGAGGTCTGGCTTTTCAGTAATCGTATGGAGTTACTTTCTGCAAGTCATTTTGCCTATTTCTGATTCTGTTTCACTTTTCACCTCGTGTACCTTTCAGCTCTGAGACCATTTGATTTGCACCTGTGTACATTTCCCACCTACAAAAATAGACTAACCTTATTTATTTTTGCTTCAATGTTTTATTTATTTCATAACCTATATCCACCTCGTCATTGGTGCGCGAGTCCTGCATGTGCATTTTTCAATGTCTTTTCTTGTGCTTGTGAAAGCCGTCCGCTTCAAGATCTAGTACCCACATAAAGTTGATTTTCATTAAAAAAACAATTAATTCTGAAAAGTTAGTGACTTTTGAGTTTTTATACAACCAGATGGGTTCAAAAGTTAGAGAATATGGGTAATCAGGTAGTCAGGCTACAAACCAGCATTTTCAGCCACAGAGCGGGTATAAAGACCTTGCCCATTCCCGTGGGAAGGTGGCTGTGACACAGTGATTTGTGTGTCTAACATACTGCAGCCCTGGCTGGGAGTGGGCAAGTGGAGCATTTAGAAAGAAAAAACTCCCCAAGAACAGCCTGAGATCTACAGTTCTTGCCACTGAGACCCTTCATTGGATGCTCCCATCAGTAAATTGGCCTGTATTCAAAACAGTAGGAAAAGTTGAGGTTTACTATCCATGACACCAGGGTGAGCTGCCTGGAAAGTAATCTTTTGCTTAGTGTTGGTGTTTTTCTAATTTCCAAAATAAAGCTTAAGCTTTCTGGTGCAAGAGTCGTTCCTGCAAGAGGACTCTTCTTAGAATGAAGGTACCTTTATTCTAGAACATCGATGGCGCTAGTTTGTTTTGAAATGAAGGCAGAGCTATTTCTCCTTGCCTTTCCTTTGCAAGAAAAACTTCTCAAAAGTGCTGAAGGGGAGGGCAGTTTCTCACACAAATGTGCACAAACCCCCAACATTCCAGCAACTGTCTGGAGAGAGGGATGAAACAAGCTCTGATGTCGAACCCCTTCTGCTGTAAGCTCGTATTTGAGAGACGCTTTGACACTATAATATAGGGTTGCAAATTGGAATTGCAACACCCTGCAATTGGGCCAAGTGATGAAGCAGCACAATAACTGCTTGCTTGATCTTACCACTCACTCTTTAATGTGCACGTAAAAGACACCGGGAGCCTTTCCAGGCATCTGTCAGAGTATTTGATGCTGTGAGATAGGGGACTGTAGTCTGTGTGTGGTTGGGGGATGTGTGTGTGTGTGTTTTTTTTACCAGTATTTTGTATGGTGTGGCAACTGCAGGGCAAAGTTTCGGGTTTTAAAACAGTTGGTTTTGTTTATTTTTAAAAGCTTATAGAAATAATAATCAAACTGGTGGATTAGTACAGAGAATGCAGTTCTTATGCTCTTGTCACAGGAGTTTCATAGGTAATTGGTCTTGACCTGTATGTCGTCTTTAATATTTCATTTGCTTCAGAGTATTATAACTCACTTCCTTTAAGGCGATTGCTGGGCTTTTTGCACAGCTAAACTTCTCTTTAACCCTGCGATGAGAATGTGACAGTAGGCTAGTTCAGACAGGTTAACATTCATTTGGTAACCAGGCTGCTTAATCAGCCTGCTTCAACCTGCAGCAAATTAAATCTTTGTGAATTCTAGCAGACAAGTGATAAAGTCATTCTGAATTATGTATAAAAAGTAAATGGGGTATTTTCAGTGCTCATGGCAGTAAATGAATTTAGGGCTCATGATTTATTCTTGGATTTTTGTTGAGTGTGATTGAAATGTGTTTTACCTTAATGTTTTTACAGTCTAATTAGGAGGGTGCTGTATTTCTGAAATACATAATGTAAGTCTTTCATTCTGTGTCCTGCAAAAATACTAATAAGCTTTATAGGATCTAGAAAATCCTTTTCTGTCTTGTCTGTGTTTCTTCTGAAGGAACCAATAGAAAAAATGTTTTATGCGTTCAGCCGGAACTATCTTTCTCCACTTTGCTAAGAATTGTACGGCATCAAATATTTTGTCATTGCCAAAAATGGATCAACTCTCTTTATTTAAAAGCTGTTCACATTGTGAAAGTGTGGTCAAGATAGATCTTAGGGGCTTCTGAGCCTGGTTACTCAACATCCCTCCTGTCTGTGCTGAGGGCAGTGTCACCAGCACTGTTTGGTTTCTGTGTGTCCATGCTCATGTGAGAGGCGTGGCGTGTGCCCCTCACATTTGAAAGGACCAGAAAGGAGATGAAATGTATGTTTTAAGTTGCCAGTGTGGTTGTGTCTGTGGCAGTGTCTGCTGGTAAGCTGTTCTTCCAAAACAGTATTTTTTTTCAAGGTGGCTTCACTGTTTTTAATGAGTTGTATCAGTGCTTATCATCTTCACTTTAACATTTACTTCTTGATTAGCAAGGAAAAATTTATATTTACATCGTCAGAGCATAGCACTGTGAAAGTTGACACACAGAAGTAATATTTCAAACTGATTTAGGAGAAAATAACATTTCAAGACAGTTTTGCCTTTGCAGTTCTACATAGTTCTGATACTCTGCGCATACACGCCGGTAAAACTCAGTTGGTGTTTCCTTGAATATTTTTACGGAGGAAATCCTTTTAGTTTTTCAGCCTTCTTTCCTTATGTTTGTCTGAATAATTCAGTCTTCTGCAGTGCAGTCTTTAGCGTGAATCTCAGAAGAACCTTAAACCCCCTCCTGACAGTATGGCTTTAACAAGGGATCACTGCTTGCTTTGTAGATGACTCTTGCTGTATCGGGACTGACTTTCCCTTGCCATCGACTGACAGTTGGAAGAAGGTCCTCACCCGTACAAACGAGGGAACAGTCAGAGGAGGTAAGAACATCATCCTTATTTTGCCAGCGTACTCCAGGGAGAAGTGGGGAAACCTCATTTTGCAGTGGCCACCTTCCCTTCAGTTGTCACGTGTGTCAATGAAATTGCATCTTTAAACAATCAGTTTGCAGTTCCTGTAATACGTAATTGTGATGGAGTAAGGAATTGGGTAAATGGCTCGTGGAAAAAGAAGAGGGAAAACAAAGCAAGCGAATCACAGCAAGATTGAAAAATGCTCCAAATTAAGTAAAATGTTGAAACGTGTTTTTAGTGTTAGCAGAATGAATGTTTTCATACTGTATAAACTCATGTTTCATTGTTTCTAATTATTGATAGTTTGGATTAAAATTTCCAATACCTTTGTCCTTCCTCAAAATGAGTTTAATAAAGGCAGTTTTCCATTTCCACATGCTTTTCTTAGCATTTTTTTAAAGAAAACTACAGCACATATGGTTTGCCTTGCTGTGCAGAAAGGATTTCTTTCAATCTGTTCAGCTCTTTTGAGTTGGCAGTTGAGAGCTGTGAGGTACAGTCAGGATGCAGGACTGGATATATGGTGTTGGGCTGTTGTTAGAAGTTCGAGCATGGTCAGACAGTGCTGTTGTAGCTATTCCTGAACCACTTAGCAGGGAAATTAATGATTATTTTTTTGTTTCAGAGATCTACCAGCATAACTGTGTATCATTGCTGCTTTATTCTTTCAAAAATGATCGGAGTTTGTTCACCGTGTACATTCATTTTGTTGACTAGTTCAGTCAGTAAATGTTCTTTATTTGAGGTCTTCTCTGCGTAGCCATTGTAGAGAGAGAGATCCTGCATGTTTGGAGTTCTTTGCTCCTCTTGTGACCACTTGCATGCTAGAGCTGAAATCCTGTGGGCCAGAATACCCTGTGCTGCACCTTCGGGGCTTCATGGAGGTTTTCTGTGGTGTGCTATCACTGTAACTTCTAGATCATGCAGAGCTGGAATAGTTGTTCATGAAAAGATTTAGAGGCAAATTAACATTGAATAGTTGAAACCAAGGTTCTTCTGAGCTCTTTTGTTTCAGAGGGCATGAGATCCGAAAGATCCGATGGTGGGAGATTTTCTTCTTTATATTGGTGTGCCAAATTACCAATATAAAAGCCACCATTGTGTGGCTTTTCTCACTGTTTCTTAGGCCCTTACACCAGCTATTGGTACCATTAGATGGAAATTAGCATTAGCTTTGGATAAAGTTTTCTCAACTGTGCACGTGCAGAGAAAGTTCCATCGTTCTTTAATAAGTCATTTTGCCACATTGTATTGCTGTCACCCAGACTTGTGTTAAAAATTAGGTCTTTATAGAAAAGTTTGATAATGCTGTATAAAACAGTAAAATAAAATGCAGTATACTGTGTTTTTGTAGAGATGTGTATTTTTCACTGTGCATGTATTGTGTGTTTCACTGAAGATGAGATCTGTCATAGAAGCTTACGGTGCATTTTGGGTTTTGTTTTTATCTAGCAATGCACTGATGTTCATATGGTTAGTGACAGTGATGGAGATGACTTTGAAGATGCCACAGAGTTTGGAGTTGATGATGGTGAAATGTTTGGAGTAGCATCATCTGCCTTGAGGAAATCGCCAATGAGTAAGAGCTAATTTACAATTAACTGGTGATTGTCCAGCAGTAGTGAGGGCAGAGAGGTGTGATGGGTCTGAGGGATAAGAAACAGGAAAGTATCTTTTGATAGGAGTGTTAGAGGTGTTTGAATGCCACGTCTGATGAACATGTCCAATGAAAATCCTGCAGACACAACTGGCAACTATGAAAGCATCAGTTTTGTAACCTTGTGTTTGTAGCTTACAGTTGAAGAATAATAAGTAAACTCAGAAATTATGATCTCTATGCAAGTATGCCCATAGGTAACTGGATTGCCACTTCCCTCTTTTGAAAATTCTACAGATTCTTCAGCATCTTATGGTGGTAAATATTTTAATCATTTACATTAAACCACTTTCTCGGTGATTATTTGCCCTTGAATTATGAAAAGGATTGAGCAGGAACAGTCAGTTACCTCCTACAGGCAATTCTCATATAGTCTTTATTTGCTTTGCCTTGCATTAGTGTTATTACCTTAGAAGTTTTTTGCCAGCAAATATATGTAATACATATATATGTAATGATACGTATAGCAATATGTTATATATGTAATGATACGTATAGCAATATGTAATAGGAGGTATATGTATGTATAATAAGGAAAACTTTTTAACATTATGTATAGGAAGTTTAAAAAAATATAGCGGGTCAAGCCTTTCAAGCCAGTCCTTTCATTTTAAAGTATTGAAGTAAGTCCAGAGTGTTAACTCTGAAGTGAGATATCACATTACACTGGATCTGAGGATTTCGCTGTTTGGAAAACCTGAATATTTCCATAAGACCCTCTGGAAATTTCATGTCTTCCCAAAGATTCATAGTCGATGGTCTTTCATGAAATTTATGTGGTCTCTTGGTAACCACTTCAGTAAGGTGGCAACGTGAAATATCTGTGAAGCAAATGAGTTTCCTTATTACAACCTACTTCCACAAGGATGCATTTCGTTTATATTTTTCATTTTTTAAAGTGCCAGAAAATGCTGAAAATGAAGGAGATGCCTTATTACAATTTACAGCAGAGTTTTCTTCAAGGTAAGCTTGGCCTGTTAACTGTGCAATTCTTGTTACAAACTAAGCGAAATTTAGTAAATAATAAAAATAAAAGTAAACCAAATGTACTTATTTTCTTATGGGATGGCAGCATATTTCGATATCCTAATCTGATTTATCTTAATTTTAACAATGTTAGAGCTGCTTCTGAAATAAAATTATTTCTCACTCCAAGTTAGAGTGGCAGATTCTTGTCTTATTTATTTTGCTGCTAATTAGTATCATTATTTAATTACATAAAGATCCAGAAGAATGATGGGGACTGTGATTATATATAATAATTTTATTACGATATACAGGAACAGAAAAGCTGAAAATTATTAATATTGAAAAATATATACAGAGTTGTAATAAGAGTTTTCACAGTAATAAAGTGGTTGTGCAGGTATCGATTTTTTAAAATCATAGAAATGCTGGGTTTTTATGAATTTATAGTACCAATCATACATTGTTAAACAGTTGCCATGTTTCTTTGAACAGGGAGGAGCTGCAAAGTAATGCAAAGTTTATTTGCCTTCTGCTTTCACTCCTCTGTGAGGAAATGTTCCTTTATGTATATGAGATGCATTAATGTGCAATGCCTTCAGGATAGCCTTCAGTTAACCTTTAAGAAAGTAATAAAGAGAGGAAAGAAGTTATGATTGAAAATTGTATAGAACTTAAGATGTCTATGTGTGTAAACAGTTATCTTTTATGAGAAAATTTGTAAGGTTGCTTTGAGCTTTTAAGTGTTGCCTTCTCAGTGTTTCCCTTCTGTTCTGTAGAAGTGTAATTCTTCATCTTTCTGAAGGTTTAGCCAATGCGTTATATTTACAGAATATATGAAGAGGTAGAATATTGAAATGACTTCTTTTCATAGTTTTTTATTAATTGGAAATTTGATCTCAAACAGATACGGTGACTGCCACCCTGTTTATTTTATTGGATCATTAGAGGCTGCTTTTCAAGAAGCCTTCTATGGGAAAGCTCGAGATGTAAGTGTGTGTTAAAGCTGCTTCATTTAATGTAGTGGGGAAATGGAAATCCCCTGAAGTGTTTCACCTTTAGTTTCAAAAAGCTAAACTGCATTTTGGAGTTACCTCGGATTTATTGCTCAGGAAGAGTTGTACTCCTTCAGTTGCCCGACTAGAACACTCACCTTAGCGGTTGTTAAAACTCCAGTGGATAATTCCCTTCCTAATCATTCAGGCTGTATTTTTGTTGGGGTCCTGTACTTGTCAAAGCTCCTCTTTTTCTTTTCCCCCTCCCTTTTCTTCCTGAAATAATGGTGTCCTAGCACCAGATAACGTTGCCTGCGAGCCTTGTGGCTGACAAGTTCAGTGTTGCATGTTGGTAACTCCTTTGAAGAATGGCTAATGAAATTGTAAATTTAAATGGAAAGGTCTCTGAAATACAATGTGCTGCTTTTTTTTCCCTTTGTACAGCCTTTATCTGCCAAGTAAGTTCCAGTACCTAAGGTTTGGTTATTTAGTTTTTCTGTACATCCAACCAGGCATCTCAAGTTTCTGTTATTCCATGCACAGTTTTAAAATCAGTATTTTAATAAAATTAGAACAGGGATAGTTTATTTAAGTTTTGGTGACTTTACTAAGGAGAAACCCAAAACCCTGCATAATTAAGCACAGATAAAGTTGAAACACAAACAAGAAAACCATGCTGTTTAAATTTACTTTTGTTTTCTTGATAGATGTTTAATTTTAAGATGAAGAATGTTGTGGCTTCCTGTAGTTGGAAGGAGCATCTATATTATATTATTAGGGGCTGTACTGATAAGTGTGCAGTGTTATGGGTCCACACCATATAGCTGAAGTTAACACATAGTTAACACTCTAAGTTTAGTGAATATTTTCATGTCTTTGCACAGATATAAGAGCATAAATGTGTATTCAGTGGAAAAGATTTTATAATAACTTGTTAAAGTGTTATAATGCATATTTTTAAAAAAATCATATGAATTCGACAAGAAAAGGGTTTGAGTTGGCAAGTTCCCTTTGTGTCGTTTTGTCAGAAATGGTTCGCAGTGTATCGGTGTAATAATGGATGGAAGCACATCAACAACTTCCATAAAGAGTTTTATCCCTATAAATCTGATACTAAGGCAGTGCAGTTGCTTAGTTTTTTAGTACTCAAAGTACTCCTTGTAATGCTTACACAGCACATCTGAAGCCCATGTCACCTTACATTTCTAATATTTTGCAGTGTATTCAGATCAGATCCTCATCACAATAGATTTATAGATTTATATATTTAGGAAGGTGTGTTTTTTGTTTGTGTTGTTTGGATTGAGCTTTTCTTTTCTGAATATTGCCTTATTTTTGAAAGATCTCTCTCCTACCTGCCCTGTGGAATGGCGTTATTGTAAGTTACATTCCGACTTTAAACAAAGGTATGAGAGTGTGTAAATACCCTTTCTTTTCACTGCTTTTTCCTGTTGCAAAGTAATTTTTTCAGTCCTGCCTCCTGGAGTGCATAATTGAGGAAAGGGATACATTATTTTATATTTTTATAATTGCATTCCATAAAATAATTAAATATGTATATCAGTATTTAAAAAAAGCTTAGGAGAAATTGCAACCTGTATGTCTTGTCTTCTAATTTATACTATGGAGGGCACTTAATTTTACCAGGGCAACAGATGAGCTTCAGGCACCAGCATTCTTCACTTGAAGTGAGAAATTGAGTTCCAAGAGTAAATAAAAACAAGATTGAAGGTTTAAATCCTCTACTAGGCTTTTTGAACTTATATACTCATTAAATGTTTATTGGAGTGGTGGGATTACGAAGGATTTGGGCAGCTTCATCAACTGGTATATACTTAATCACTAAGTAAAACACTACATTTGATAGAGTGTTTCTCACGATGCCACACTCAATCCATCTTAATGAAAACCGCTTCAAACTGATTTAATTTGAGAGCACTTGGCAGCTCGAGTGCTCCGAGATCTTTGCCTTTTCTTCACGAATTCTCAGCGCTGGCCAGAGCAGAAGGTGCAGTTCAGGTCTAGTGAGACAGCCATCAGCTCTGGTTTTAATCTATACAGTGGATGCTTTCCCCCTCAAAAACAATATAAACTTGAAGGTTTTTTTTTTTTCCGAAATATTTTAATTTGGGTTATTTTAAGAACACTAATGTGTGCCAGAACATGTGTTTTGAAGGCAGAATATGAGTTAAAATTCTTCTTAAGAAAACAGGTGTTCTCTTAAATCTCAATGTCTTTCTGTGTGTTGGAAAAGATGGTAATTCATAGTTATTTAGAAAATGTTATTTGAAAAGAATACCTTGCGAAAAAAGTTTAGATGTTTGTCTGTTACCTGTGTGTTTGAGTCATTACACAGTGAAAATTAACATATATCATGGGTGTAGTTTTTGCTTTAGAGCAACTGCTACTGCAGCAGTGCCAGTTTTTGGTAGGAGAGATGGAATGAGGTCAAATGTAGCTCTGCTTTAAAACCTGTGTATCTCTTCAGCACAAAAATACAGTACCCAAGATACAGAGCTTAGCCTTTAAAAACCAGTGTCTTTGGCCATGAAATCCCGGGTACCTCCTGGAGCCTGATAGGTAAGGGCATTGTGTGTTCATTTCCAAGGCTGACTGTACATGTAAGACAAGAAAAAATTTTCATTATTTTTTTTTTAATTGGGTCAGGAAGAGAAAGAGACAGAGGCTTATTAAATTAGCAAATAAACTGGGCTTTTTTGTGCAAGTCTTCTCCTCTACCTATTGTGCCAGTTGGAAACCAGCATTTCCCTGTTACATCAGTTTCTGAAGCACTAACTTCCGTAGCTACAATGCCATAGGTATTCTTCCACTGATGCCATGGAAGAAGTTTTAAAAAATATGTTTGGGGGAGATTTCCCTGTGCCTGGAAGCAGTTTGTGGGTGTCTTGTGTCCTGAGACTTCAGGGGGTTTATCCTGACTTAGGGTGGTATTCTTATTAATACTGGATCTTAATCTCTATATTGAATCTCACTGAGCTATATATATGAATAATACTGAAGTATTTTCTTTTATTGGAGCTTGTTTGCCTTTTCATTTTTGGAGGTGGTTGCTACTCTTTTATTATGAGAAAGAATAAAGATATTGCCTTTGCCTTTTCAGGATCTCTTATCTTTATATACCTCTGTCAGCTCACCTCCTGCTCCTCTCTCAACCTTTCTGTCCACTGACTTTTAATAAATATGTGAAACATCTCTCTTAGCACAGATTGGTATTGTCACCTCAATATATATTCCTGCATGGCTGAAAATGAACCGTGTTTTTCTTCTCCTTGAATTCTGTCTTTTAGGTTCAATTTAGTGGCAGCACCACCCCACTCACATATGGGTTCTTCATTTCCTGAATACCTAGAAGAACGTATGCTCCTTCCATGATTTGGCCTGTTCAAATAAAAGCCCTTCTTTTTGCCTGTTTTTGCCTTGGTAGCAGCAGAATATTCCTTCATACAGGGCTTTCTGTAGTATTGTTTTTAGCTGTGTAACACAGAAAAGTGTCCCTCGTTATTTCAGCTAATTAAGTTTATACTGAACTTACTACAGAGGATAATTATTGTTCAGAAATCTTTGCTACAACATACCACCCCAGTAGTGTCACTGTGTGCCTACACACCCTTTATTCTTCATATCTGAAGAATTGATTCATCTTCCATATTTGAAGGGTTACTCCTGGGTATGGGTCTTTCTTCAGTATTCTCTGTATTTAATATTAAATAAGGGAAGTTTTTTTTAAATTGTCTGCTGCACTCTGCATTTCCTCTTCTTTCAATCCTTGTGGTTTATAGATCTTATTTAAGTTTGGTGTTAATTACTGGATTCTTTTTGCATTATGTAAGTATCCCTACAAGTGCAATTGATTGAAATAGAGATACAACAGTATAATAGGATCAAATAGTTGGAAGATGAAAGTAGACTAAATCAAGCTATAAAACACACCTTTACCTGGGAGAGTGGTTTGCTGTTTGAACACCTTACTAAGGTTTATATGGATTCTTCCTCACTGATGGATTTTTGAGATTGGGTACTTTACTGAAAGGTAAAATTGCAGAAAGATTATATTAGGAAATATTTTAGGGATGTTTTATGCCATGTATAATACAAAATAGGGGATCAGAACGTTACAGGGATCATCTCACTCCGAATTTATGGACCTGTGGGGTTTATTTCAGATCCTTTTCTCTAAGGCTGGAGGCTGGTTAGTGCCCCTTGTCTCTCTGGTGAATGTCTCCTTTCCTTTGACTAGTGCAGGGGAATTTAATAATGCTTCTCTTCAGCAGGTTTTGCTCTGCTCTGTGTAATACACAGACAAGGCTCCCTATGAATCTCCATCTGCCCTATTCCTACTTTGATCCTTTTTCAAAGCAGGGCAAATTCAGAGGTGTATCACTTTGGTGTTAGAGAGGGTTTGCATTCTTCTTAGGGAAAAAGGATTGTGTGTGATGGAGTAGCTGTGTCCAAGCAGGGTGATCCTGTGATCTCCCAGATCCCTTTAGACAGGTGGATCAGATTGTGCCCTTCAAAGGCTTAAAGAAGTGCAAATGTGTCCTTAGCTCCCACTGCAGAAAACCTAGAGGAAAACGTTAAGGTCTTGATTTGTTGGCCTACCAGCTGAAAGAACATTCATTTTTGTCCCAGTCATTACTGGAACTTACGAACCTGGGATTCAAAAATAGCCATTCAGGTCTGGGTTTGCTGACCCTTATGACTATATTGCTATTCCCATCCAAGTTCATATTCTTCTGAGGTATCTAAATTACTCACAGTATTAGGAGCTGGCTGAGAAGCTTGGAAATCCCATTACCCACGATACCAATATAGTCACCTCATGAAAATCCATGTTTCTTTTTTGCCTCGGTGACAACTTTTCCATCCTTTCTTCTAATTCTGTACGAAGTGCATGAACTTTTCTGAAGCTCCAAAATGCAGAAATGGCCAAGTGGATGCCTGCAGTCTGAATGCAGCAAAGGCTGCAGAAAAAATGCTTGGGCTCTGGGATTTTTAAGGTATTTAGATAACGAAGATGCCGAAAACAGCACCTTATTCGTGTGGCCCTTTTGCCTTTGAAGCAGAGTGAACCCTGAAGCTTGGAGTTCAGGCTTTTAGGACCCGCAGCCTTACTGACGTTGATGAGTCTGACACTGCTGAGTGTGTTTGTAAATCCAGGCTGCTTCTGAAAATTCCAGTGTGTGACTGCCTGGCCTCCAGCATGCACATGCTCTGAAAAACCTCTCCCTTGGTGGTTTAAGTTCCTGAAGTCCTGAGGCCTTTGGAAGTCCATGAGATATTCAGTAGTTACAACCTTTTTGGTATCTCACACCTTCACAGTGACTACTAAAAGTTCTTCCCCTTCAGAGTTTTTTTTTCTTGGTTAAAATTTCTTGCTAAGTATACAGCCCGTGGGTCATGTTTTTGAGAAATCCAACACAGAACAGTCTAGTGCTACATTAGTAGGCTTTTTTTATGGACTTCAAGACTGTTCAAGTTTTGTAAACCTATTTTAATAGTATTGACTGAAAAATGCCCAGTATTAGTCATCATAGAACTCTAGAATTTACTCTGAATTTTCAAAGGCTTGAAATAAACACAACCAAAACTCGCTTATAAATATATGCTACCATGGGTCAGTAAAATAAACAAACACAAAAACAAGCCCAGACAACAACAGCAGCAACAGCAAACTCCAAGCTGTGAGCCTTTTGTAATAATGCCTTTTTTCTAAGGAAGAAATACTCCTGGCTTCCACTGAGATTTTTCAAAATTGATTTTCAGCACTTCAGTTCCTCCTGCTACCTCTTTGCATTAGTCATAGCAGTGTGCCCGTGCCTGCCTTTAACATTTTGGAAGAATTATCAGACACGGGTACAGTCTTTTCTAAGTGATGGAGTTTAGTCTTTGCACGGTGAGATTTGTTGCTGCAACACAAATTACATTCCCTTGGGAAGAAGCTCATTGTAAACCTCCATTGTGTTCGTGCCTGTTCTGTTTACTAAAATTTGTCCCTAAATCTTTAAGCCTAAAACTGTACATATTTTGAAACATTCTGTTGTATGGAATCTCATATTTAACAGTTTCATGGGGTTGTTTCTTTGGAAGTAAAAGTGTTTCTCAAGAGCCTTTTTTTCTGTCTGCTCCCAGTGAAAAGAGGAGAGCAAAGCCATCCGCTTACCACAAAGCAGCGCCACCACAAAGGAAAGATTAAGGGTTTAGAGAGAGGTCAATGTGGGTTTTTCTCTAACTAAACACTTTCCTAAAGTTTCCTTGTGGAAAAAATAATGAAGTCATCTCAGAGTTTTTAAAGAATTTTTATTTCTTTTTCACCGTCTGCATTCGCTTGTCTTCTCAGCATGGATGTTTAATCTTTCTAGGCTTTGTGAATTGGTCCAAATGAATAAGTGGTGAGCTGTCTCTCTAGGAGCTAGAGGCTTATTCTAAGGCCCTAATCACTGAGTAAACACATCTTTGCCCTCCCTCTCTTACAACTGCTATATAATGGTCGAGATTCTAGCACAGTAACCTGGATATTGCAGGGATCGACGCTTTGAAATGCAGAACGGCTGATCCTCAAAAACAGACAGTGCCAGATCTTCCCCTGCCTCTTTCTTCTTTCTAAATTAAATATCAGCACAGAAATGCTGTTTTATTGCATGATATTGTGCATCAGTGCCCTGGATTTTCGAGTTTAGTTTCAGTCAACATTGTTGGCTGCACTTATATGGATCTCTGCATGTTGGGCTTATTAATGGCCCTTCCTGGCACATGTGTACGTGGTTCTGAAAAACATTTAAATTAAATTAGACAAACATTAATGCAAATTACTAATCCCTTTCCCAAAGTCTAATGTTCAAATGTATTCTTCCTTTTTTAAACAGTCATTTAATTTTATCCAAAGCCAGTGTATGAGGAAAGACTCATACAGGTTTTTTTTACAAAGGCAGCTTGTCTCAAAATTGCATCCCATGTCTTGCTGTATCAATGTACATCAATATCTAGGGCTCAGTGTTACTTCTGATGAAGAGATTTGAAATTACTTTAATTAAGAGTCTGAAAATAGCATTTACCATATCATCCCAGCAAATACGTTCAAGTAGCACTTTAAAACAAAGTCAGTAGTAAGGGGGAATGCAAAGCTGTAATTTTCTGAATTTTATTTGTAATTCATTGAATACCAGCTACGGGGTCACAGTCCTTTATCCCCAGGTGCCACATCTGCACTTCCAGGGATGGGGATTCCGCTGCTTCCCTGGGCAGCCTGTTCCAAAGCCTGACCAAGTGCAGGTTTGGGGTCGGTAGGCAGCTGCACCGTTCCTTACTCGTTTCCCTCTTTATTTGGCTGAAGAGGTGGTGATAACAACACCCTGAGGGTTTTTTCAGGTTGTTTTGTGTCATAGATGCTGTTCTATCAGGAGGCAGGTTCCTGGCTCAGGGAACTGGTCCAGATGTTATCTTTACTGGGCAACAAGCCCGAAAAGTTCACTCATTTCTTAAGATTAGCCTGTTAATAAGGGTTTTGTTTTTCATCAAACGTTGTCATTTTCATGTTCTAAGCATGTAAAGTATCATGTTTTGGAACCCGAAATAAAACATTAGGAAGCATTGAGAACATTTAAAGATTTGGAGAGGTGGACCATTTGACTTGAAATCTGCTGGGTTTTTTGCCCCTGCGTGCAGGTTGAGGTACTTGTCACCCTCGATAGACCCCACTGGGTGTACTAACACACTGGTCTGCAGCAGCAATTCCTAAATAAATGAGGAAGTTTTCACTCACCTCTGCTCATGTCTTTTGCAGAGAAAGCTTCTTGCTATCTACCTCCACCACGATGAAAGTGTACTAACCAACGTCTTCTGCTCACAAATGCTTTGTGCTGAATCTATTGTCTCCTACCTGAGTCAGAACTTCATTACCTGGGCTTGGGACATGACAAAAGAAGCAAACAGAGCAAGGTAAGGTTCGTTCTTTGGACTGGGAGTGGAGCAGCTCTTCTCTCCAGGAAGACCTTTATCTCTGGCTATCAAATCTTTTGTTGCTTGATATCTGTTTGAACTAAGAACTTCATGCTTGTTCTCAGCTGGTCAGTGAATCTATGGTGAGCGATGGTCACTGAGAACTGGACTGGCCTTGTTTGCATTGCAAAGTAATAGAAAAAATTATATCCTTTTGTTTTTGAGTTTATTTTCAAACATGGTTCTAGGAATGTGTCTTCACAGTTTTGCATTGCGGGGCCATAAGAGCTATCTGGGATAATAACTATTGTTGTTAATGAAAATTCTATTTTAAAAATAACATTCATGTGATAAGTTAATGTTAAAAACAGATTATGCAAATAATTAAAAGCTTGCAATACATATGAACTTTTTTTGAACTACAGTTTTCTTACAGAACAAGCCTTTGGTTATGTTCACATAGTTTGGGTTTATTATAATAAAAGCTGTCCTGTGTCGTAGAAAGGCCAACATTTTATGGATCAGTAAAGAAATGAAAACTGTAGATTCCACCTTCGTCTACATCTTCTGTGTCTTACCAACAAATTTTCTTACTATTACCCTGAGACCTTTTTCTTCTTTAGTTGTTTACCAGTTGATCATAATCTACTGAAAACATTAGTTTTATTATTATTATTATATTTAGAAATCAGACTTGTTTGGTGTTTCAACTTGGACCTTATTTCATCATTTCTATTTACCCAGAAAATGACTGTGTAATGTCTTGGCAGGATAATACCTTGTATATGTTATCATAATTAGAGTTATTCTAACTTTTGACCAAAAGATGCAAGAGTCATTTGGAATAAGGTTGTCACTTCTTTACACAATTCCAGTGATGACTGTACAATTAAAATGATACATTTATGTTTCTTTCTCTTGTGCGTTACTGGAATAGAGCATTTATGCATTTCTGTTCCTCACTATGTAAATTAGAGTGAATATTTCGTGGTTGAAAGTGAGCTTGGAGAATGGAACAATCTCTTTTTCCAATGCACTTTTTAAATGCCACTTGTGTTTCTCAGGAATTCCTCACTTGCTGTTCTGCATTTTGTCATTGGAGGGATCAGCAGCAATGTTTCTAGTTTAAGTTGTTCTAGAGAAGAGTAAAAGATTATGGAAAAAAAGCAGTTGTGAAAACAGATGAAAACTTGCTGAAAAAGAAAAGAGAGGAAAAAGAAACATCTAGGTTCTTTCATGGGACCAAATACATAGACTGGGAAGTTGCCTAAGTCTTTTGGTATTGCCATTCATGGGCAGTAAGGAGCCTCCTCCTTTTCTTTCATCCACAAGTTGGTGTAGAAGGAAACACTATTTCTAAACCATCTGTAGTGGCTAAGTTCAGTTGACTACCTGCTGTTCTATTGTCTGCTTTTCTATTTAATTCTCTAGTTTCTTTTATTTTACAATGACAAAAAATTGCAGTGTAGTTTCTTTTGAAAAACCGTGTTTGAGGGGTTTTTTATGACTGACGATCAACAGCCATGTAATTGCTTTGTTGTGTTTTACTAAAGAAATCTATTAAGTAGCACAACTTTGATACACTAGTAATAAGAGTTTGCAGGTTACACAGACACCTGTGGTGACCAAAGCGACAGAAGCTGCTTGTTAGAAAGAGCCTGTACAGCTGTGTCCTATTAACTCCTTATGACACTTCTTAAAACACAAAATAAAGGGCTTGTTTAAGGCTTTAGAGCTGTTCTCAATGAACCTGGTCACTGATTGTGCTGGATGATAGGGGTTTTGAAGGCTTCATTTTTTTGCTTTCTATTAAACAACAACAAAGAAACTGTCATATTAACAGTGAGGTCAAAAAATAGTAAGGGGTAAACAAGGCATGCTGGCTCGAATTAGAATAATTTCTTGGTCGTGTTTAGTGTCACATTCTGCTCCTTAGACTGTGATTTCTTCAGAAGGGGCATGATGCTTCCTTCTCCCTTTGGAAAGTGCCAATGCACTGTGGGCATTCCCATAAATAAATAGTGAGTCCCTCTGTTTAATCGCTGCCCCTCATGATGTGACACAGTGCCAGTGGTCTTGGAGCCCTTTCTGTTCCCTATCGCTGTGAATGCACTGAAATGTAGCTTTTTATTTGAAGGGTGAGAAAACAGCAGCAACAACAGAAGGAACTGCATTTTGCCTGCTGGTGTAGACTAAGAGCAGCTCATTTGTGCTCTTAAAATTGCATTGTGAAATGCTGGAAAAGCCAGGGTGGGACAGCAGAGGAATCAGGCCCACTTGATTTACAGCACTCCAATGGGATGCCTCAATGTCAGTAGTAAAAGGCACGTTTTCTATACCGTAGCATGGCATGGATAAGTTCAAACAGATATAAAGACTTTTCTTGTATAAGCCAAAAAAATCCTTTGAATATTCTCATTTATAGATGTCATTCTATTCCCAAACTAGTCCTAATAGTTCTTTACGTTTTTCTCATTCATGAACTGGGGTGTCCATCCTGAACACTGTAGAACGAAACTGGCTCCAAAATCTTGTCATTTTTTAATGTGTTTCTCGGTTGATACTGATACAGGAATGTGCTTGGAATCCTGCAGTGCTGTACACTAACACTTTTCACCTGGAATCTCTCAGTCTTCTACACCCATTCCAACAGAGGGAAGAGAGTTCTGTAGGTAGGACTAGAAGTCAAACACTGTGCAAGCACCGGGTACCTCTTGCAGTAGTGCAAGAGCATAAGAATTAGGACTTTGGGAGTCAGATTTTAAAAAATTTCGGACTGCAGCCACCCAGGACTGTTCTTGGTCAAAATGAAGGAGAACTCCAGTTATTACAGCAGAAAGGAGGTTTAGTTTTGGCTTCCTTATGCCTCTGACATAAAGTTTGCGGGAAAGGGAGCTGTTGCTTTCAGTAACTCCTGTGATTATGAATATTTTCATTAATCATAATAAAGGGGACAAATTAATCTAATAATTAGCCTTCATTTAGGAAATTAACATGGTGCTTTTATAGTACTGTTAAGGAACCTACATGAAAGCTGTATCTCCTCTAGCTTAGACTTTAGACGTTAGTGAGCATATGTTTGTAATACACTTGTATACATGTGTATCTTTTACTTTAGATCTTGTTAGATTCCACTGGGCATTTGCATCCAGGAAAGATAGATAGTGATATATATACCTTATACTTGTACACGCAACATTTACAAACATATATAATGCATAATATGAAGAGAATTCCAGCGTACGTAGCATTTGCCAAGCAAAGCAAAGCCAAAACTCTAAGGCAGTGACTCGAATGTTTGTAGCAGCTTTTTAGCTTTTGATATCGTTGCCCTTGGGCTCCACATTTCAAGGCGCTGCCAACGTTTCTCAGCTCTGCTGACAGGTACTTGTTAGTTTTAATGTTCAAATGATAGTTTTTCACTTTGCCTAAGCTTCGGAAAGAGCTAATTCGCTAAAGCTCTTCTCAGCAGCAGGTTGTCTTCGCCTGCAATTTCCGTCATCAAGTAATTAGCCATATTCACAGTTGCTGACCCTTAATACTAACCTACCGAAGGATGCATGCCTGGATGAAGACCAGTTGACCATATTACTCCAGCTCCCCAATCCCATTTGATCCTTCAGCAAATATATTGCAGGTGTGGGGTCTGTGAGAGCTGGAAGTGGTGAGTTAATTTCTCACTGCCTCTTTGGGAGTGACCACAGATTCTGTATATGCTTGCAAAACTGTTGGACGTGTTCTTTAGGCACTAAACCCTTAACAGGTTTCACAGAACCGTGTGAAAACCTTTTCTATTGTATTCTGCAATATTTTATTTAATTTACTTTAATAGCAATACAGTGCCAGTCAATAAAAACAGGTCAGAAGTCTAATTAATGTTTTAAAAATAAAGGTTCTCAAACACCAGGCGAGTTTGTCATTTTCTGTATGGTTTGTTTGAGGAGGAAGAGGAAAGAAGGTGAGGAGGGAACCCTTCTGTTCCATGATTACATCCCACCCGCTCATTTTCTCCTTTTCTCCTTTGCTTTTGATTTTAGTGGCGGTCTTAACAGAATGTCAAGATCAATTTGCAGCATGGTTTAACTCAAGGTTTGCATTCTGCCAGCAGCAATTGTCCTAAGCAACAATGCCATGTGTTCTTGTAACTTCAGAAGCTTTTAGAAGGCTCATGGCAAGGGCAGCATCTAATGACTTTATTAGTGTAGGGTTTCAAAATGGGCTCAGTAATTGTTCGCATCTCTTTGTCATTTAGTCATAATTACTGCAGAGTATTGTTCGAGGTTGCACTTGTGAATAGTTTCCTAATAGCACTGAAACGGAATAAAAAAGGAAAAGGATAAAAGGTGATTGTCTCTTTAGATGCAGAACAAAACAGCCTGTATATAGATGATGGTTAAACTGTTTATTATCTGCCCACCAGGAAAGGTAAACTATCCCTCCTGAAATATTTATGCGCTTCAAGGTAATTTCATGTTGGTAATCTAAAAATGTCCAAATTTGGAAAACTAAATATCAGCAAAGAATGCATTTTAATCTGGTCATGATTAGTAAGATATGGCTGTCTATAATATTCAATTATAAATAGAAAGCAGCCTCTCTGATGTTATCAAGGTTTTCAGTGCATCAGTTTATATGCCTATAGCGATGTTTTAAGGTCATCTAAAAACCCCCGACTGTTAAAACCACGGGAATTAAACTGATGCATCTGTGAGCATGTTTTAAGTCCGAACTGTAAATCCAGTTCCCAGAGGAAGTTCTGTCCCACTGTTCTCAAAGTACAGCCTAGCTGGTTGAGCTTCTTGAACAGGGCAGATGAACTAAAGCTCCGTAGTGTCCTGTGCACAAGAGCTGAAGGCAGAAGAACAGGTATGGAGGCAGACTTGATGGGCTGCTTCGAGCAAGGATCGCTTTGTATTCTCTTACTGCTTGGGTTTTAGGGGGTATTTGTGCAGTTGCTCCTCCAATGTGGAGACTTTCTTTGATCTTATGGAATTGCATTTTACCTGTCACGATGCTTCTCTGATTTGTGAAGACTAATCTGAATTCTCCGACTGACTTCTGATGTGCTTGTAGCTTGTCCCCCTTTACTAACACCTGTAAAATAACTAAACACTCGTATATTTTATTTATCTTTTTACCGATGTTTTTGTCTGGTGTCCAGTGGTATCTGAAAGGATGGATTAACGCGTTTGTAGAGGGCTGTGTTTTAAACAGGGTTACGAAGTATGTTACCTAACCTGTTTGAACCTTGCAGGGTGGAAATCAGATCTTCTATGTTTTAGGAAGAGATAGATAGCCTGCTTACATAGGCTTTGCTCTCACGTAAAGTGGATAAAATCATGCTTTTTAACATCTGATATTGAGCAGAAGATACCATCATAATTTGATTTACTCTGCTTTATCCATCCTTAAAACATGTCTTGTATCTGTTGCTCGTTCCCCCTTGTGTTTGAGTCAACACTTACCACCCTACCAATGTGGGTAAGGCAATAACTCTGTATTGTGGAGACCAAACTTATTTTAATATGCCAATTCAGGACCTCAGCTTTTATTCTTTTAAAAATGTAAATACCCAACACAAAAATGTTATTTTTACATTAACATTTTAATGAGTCTTGTGTTAACTTTGCACAGTATATAATTACTATTAAAAATAATCAGATATCTTGCATATTTAATACTCATAATTGTTTTCTTCGTGTTCAACAAAGAAGTTACATTTTTTTCCGAAGCCCTTTCTGAAGTGTTAAAGCTTCTCAAAGTAAGGTTAGCTTTGGAAATTATCTGGCCATAAATAAATCACACTTTTTTGGTCCAGAATCATCCTGGCCGTGTACTGAACACCAGTTCATGCTGAAAGGGAATAGAAGTTTTAGAAGAGGTGGTCAGATTCTCTGCTGTTGCTGCTGCTTTTTGAGGAGGAATTCAGGCCAAAATGATACAGCAGAAAACATCTCTGGTGCAACCTTTCTGTTTAAACATCCTTTGCAAGAAGCCGAGTGGGCACCGTGTGCCAAAGGGCCTCATTTTAGGAGGAAACTTCCAAAGTGTTCCTGCCAGTGTGTAAAAATAAAAAGTAACTACAAGAATGTATATGAATAAGACTGCAACAAATAACCAGATCTCTGTTATTTCTGTTGGTACAGAAAATAAAGAAAATTTGATCTAAAATCATATGCATTTTTAAAATCTTTAATATATTTCCCCATACATTTGAGAGCTGGGTTCTCTTTTTGTATGGAAGAGAATTTGCCCTTAAGTGCTCTAGACAGATTTTCTAATACAATTATTGAGTAAGCTGAAGGTGCTGGGGAGAGTTTAAGAAAAGCAAAAGCAAAGGAGAGCTTGCAATTTTTGCTTGAATGTATAAAAATGATTCCAAATGTAGCACCAGGTGTCCCCCTTTGCCCATTCCAGGAGAACACTAAAATGTAGGAGATGCAACTTGCTCTGCGTTAGTTTCCTTTTGCAGGTGTAGCTGATTCCCAAAAAAGAGCTAGAATTAACATTTAAGATTTCTTTCTGCCACTGCCATGACTGCCTGAGCTTTTTCTTTCACTCACAATGTCTTGAGAAGGCAGATTAATTTGGGGATATACGCAGAGTTATTCATCTTGTCGGGTCGTCCCATGAGATTCCCGCAGGTAACTGAAAATGGGTGTCACGAGGGAGGACAGGCATTGAGTAGTTAATATTCGGGTTCAGTGATGACTGGTAGGTGGTGTCCATGTCTTTCAAACATTCCTCTATTTCCACTGTTGGTTGGAGATCACAGTAATCCAGTTTTTCCCTGGAGGGACATCTGGCTCTTTGATGGACTCCACAGGCAGTTCTCTTGGCAGCTGTGGAGATGGCACTGCAAGATCTGGCACACTTTTGGTTTAGATGGCAGTAAGAAAATGCCTTGTTAGTGATGTGCAGAGTGAGATGCTGGTTATTGCACCAAATTGTTCTGATCCTACTCCTATACTTCTAATAGGAAATTTTAGCACAGAGGACATTCTTTTCTTGCTTGTGAATGTGGAATACAGTAAAAAGGTCTGCAAATACAGATTCAGTAAAGGCAGAAAAGCAAAAAAAAATTACAATTAGTTAAGCAGCTGCAAAATCTCTTAAAAATTCCATTCCTACCCATCTAGTAAAACGAAGAGGTGTGTTAAGACTGATTGCCACTGACCTGGCGAAGAGCAGGTCTGTGAGTGATTGCTGCTGAACAGGAGTTGTACCTCCGCTTTTTTGTTGGCTTTACTGCCTTTTACTTCAACAGATCACGGAGGTCTTAATTGGTTCCAAAGGGCAGGTTCTATTTCGATGTTCCTGAGCAGATGTTCTCGTGTGCCCTCACTGTGCTCTGAAGATACACGTTGATAACCACCAGGGGGTCATTCACCCCCCTCAAAAAGCCCCATCCCAGCTGCCTGTGCCGCGCCCTGGACTTTCATTACTCGGCGTTGGAAGTGCTGGGAAGATGAGTTGTTTCTCATTCCTCCCCCAAGAAAGACGGACCCTGCCTGATGGCAGTGGTGGCAAATCCGTGGCATTCACACCAGATTTGGCACGAGCTTGTCACTGGAGGTGTTGGCATCTGTTCTGGCACGGCATGTCACCTTCTGAATTGAAACCTGTTCGCAGCATGGATTGTAAAGGACCCCAAGGTGTCATAACCTGTTGGTTCTGTGTAGTCAGCCAGAAGTTCTGCATATAAAAATTCATCTCCTGGTATAAAGCTAATTTGGAAAATATTTTAACATACTGAAAAACCTACTTCATTCAGAGCTCTCTGTGTATTAAACCCATACCTATAAAAACTTATTTTGGCACTGACGTATGGGTTGACCAGTGCAGAATTGATTAAAAAAAATAAATTAACAAACCAACATCTTTGACTAGCACAACTAGTATTGTAATAGTTTCTTTAGTTTTATTCCTTCTAGCATTATTTTCACAGCAGTTTTTCACCTCCAGTGAATTCTTTTGTTTTTCCATGAAACCTGAGTGCTTCTGTGGTGTGTTGAAGACTCTTAGACAGTTCAGCTGTCCACTGTCTTTATTTCTTCCAGAAGTGAAACCTTGAACTCACAGAAGTAATTTTGCTGTGGAAAACCACTGACTTCTGTGAGGCCGACATTTCACTTACTGTTCCCATCTTGAAAAGAAAACATCAAAAAAACCATGATTTAGCTTCAGAGTTAATACGGCCAGGCTTTAGACAATTTAATTCTTACCTGGTGGTGTGTCTTTATGTAGTTGTTTCTGATAGAACAGAGTCTGGCTGGCTTCTTTGACGTCATCTTTGTGTGTGATTGTTCTGAATTGCAAAAAACAGAGGATTAAGGAGTAACATTTATGGCCTTGAAATACTCAATTGCTCCCCCTGCTCATTGCCTTCCATCCAACTACAGCCAGAGTCACATAAAATTGCCTCTGATGAGAGTTTTTTTAGTACTTCAGGTGCCTCGACTAAGCCCGGTGCTGTACTTGCCAGGCTTAGCCATTTTTAGCCATTTTATTAGTTGCGATAGATATTGATTAAAGAAAATTACAATTTTGAATCTTTTCAGTGTCTTTGAGAAGAAATTACTCAGAGTGCTTGACATTGTAATGCAGTTTGTCTTTTCAAATAGATTTGGCTTCTAATGCATGTGACAACAGGACTTTGCTCTTCAGTTAGAGCATACATTTCAGAGTAGTTGTTACCTAAAATATTATCATAAGGCGTAAGAAAACACACGATTTAAGTTGCCTTTCATGAACATAATTAAGAATTAATAAGCCTGTACCAGTGGCTAGTCCTCAGAATTTCCACTGTTTTGCCTTTTGTGACCTGTGTTATTAAAAGTCCATTATTTTTACAGACTTTATTAAATTGGATCTTATTAAAGCATTCTATATTTGCATTTGGTCTTTCATAATTCATTATTATTATGACATTTACTTTTTACCATCAGATCTGAAAACATATCATAAGCTACCCTTTTCTCTTGAAAGAAATGCTAATTTCAAACAGTCCTTTAATGGAAGAGAAAAGCTTTATCAGTTTTTTCATTTATTCAAGATCGTGTTAAGAATACTAATGTTAGACTTCTGTATGCTAATATCCAAGAGCTTTTTTTGGTCAAAAGCTTAGAATTATTGTTTTTGAGACCACACCGCTAAGTGTGTCGCTGGCAGGGCACTAGTACAAAAGAAAATACAATTCTGAAGTGCCGTGTTTCAATTCTGTGACTGTTAAGACTGATTTCCTGATCTTTCATTATTAAATCATGCTTTTGTATGAAACGTATTATTTTTATGCCTCATGTTTTTTAGATTGTGGCTCTACTTAGTTTCTCTTTAGAAGTGTTTAACAATTGCTATAGCATGATTATTTTGGGGTGAGGGGGGGTAGTTTTGAATTCTAACCTGCAGAGCAGTGTAACAGGAAATAGAATTCTCCATAAAAATAAATCACTGTCTCAAGCAGTTGTTAATTATTTTAATTTAGACAATTTGGGCCTAATCACGCTTGTAAATGTTGTAATAATTTAGCCACAAAAAGAGCTGAAGAGCTCTAGAATTGAGTGCAGAAGGCTCGGTGTTAAACAGCAGGTAACGCTCGGCTGAACTGCTGAATTTAGCACAGTTATTTTTTTCTAACCTTAACTTCCAAAACACCTCTGCAAGGTTGACTCTTTCTCCCCCCAAGGTTCCTGACCATGTGCACTAGACACTTCGGCAGTGTCGTCGCCCAAACGATTCGGACTCAGAAGACAGACCAGTTCCCACTTTTCCTTATTATTATGGGCAAACGATCATCTAATGAAGTACTGAATGTAATACAAGGTACGGTTCTCACTTTGTGTCTAAAGCATTCCGTCAATGAGCGTTGAAACTGCTACAAGGGGTCTTTTCAGGTTGTTTCTCTTTTGAGATGTTCACAGGATGAATTTGTTGCACAGAAGACACTTCCAGTTGCCAGGCTATAAATATCTACTACTCATAAATGTATTAATTAACATGGTATTAGAGACTGGAGTTGCCATGGCTGTAGCAGAATTAAAGTTTTTTTGTTTTTAAAGTGGAAGCCCAATTTAATAAAGGAGCTACACTTAGTTTTCCAAATTTACATCCGGATACCTCCCTCATTTTCTAAAGATTTTGGCTGTGATTTTGCAGAGTGCCAGAACACACGTGTAGTTCCTTGTTGAGGTGTGCTCCTGTTGCATGTAGGGAGCTAATATTTGGGCATGAGTGGCTTATTCAGACCTACCTGCATCGTAATTACCCCAAATCAGATCAGGATTTAAATTGCCAATGTGACCTCACATAAATGGAGCTTTCTTGCTTACATGAGCAGTTCTTCCTGGCGTAACCATTCTTCAGGTGGCAGCAGGATGACTGAGGTGTGGAGTGCTGCCCTTTGACTGCTGATCTCAGGAACTCTTCCAGTTAGAACACACGTTGGCCTTCATGACCATGTCCCCATTTATTTATTGCTTGTATCTAGCAATCTTTATTGTAACCTTCTTACTTGCCTGAGGAAATTCAGCCTCAGGAAATGCTGCCTTTTGCAGACGGCATTACTGTTTTGCATTTCTTTCTGCATCTGGGATTAATAATTTTCTTGAGGAATCTGCAGTGCTCCTTCCTGTGAGAAAACTGGTTAATTTTTGCAGGGGTTTTGTCTCCTCAGTGCAAGGTACAGCTCAACCCTGATTCGTGGTATGGCTGTCACTAAAAAAACTTACTTCATACAAATAAGATTATTAATGTATTTTCTTGGTTTTCTGACTCTGCAGTACAGTTCAGCACCTTTGTCATCCCACTGAAGTCAGTGGTGCTACTGACTTAAATTGCTTAAATGTTTTAGCAACTTGGTGACTCAAAGTCATATTACAATGCATCTTGATATTATAAAATGACCCAGATTATTTAATTGCATTCATTCAATTTTAATGCTTAGTCGGGTTTTCTGTGATCTTTTGTACTGGACTAAAGCAATCACCTATTGTGGCCTTACTTTAAATTTATCCTTTAATAAAAATCAAGCAAGCCGTGCTTGTTATTTTTCCCAGGAATCGGGGCACTGCTGTCTTTTAACAATATGCCCCCAAATGAATGGTAGTCTCTGAAGTCCTGCGTGTTGTAGCGTGTGGGATAACATTTTCTGCTAAGGTAGCAAATGTTAGGAGGGGGAACAATGAGAGCCTTTGAGGGCTGGGTGAGAAGGCATGTTTACAGAAGAGATACGGCAATATAGAAACTTAAGTCCCGGTGGCGTTTGTTGAAGTGCAGGCTGTCTAAGTTTGCTTTTGATTTTTATGGTTTTTACTGGGGTTGGAAACTACGGGGACAGTGTTGTTTTCTTTAGTGGTACTGTGGCTTCTGGTTAGTTTCTTCCTTTTAAAGTTTTGACCAGCATCACCAGTATAAATGCAGCTCTTGTTGGTATTGTTCTGCTGTGGTCTGACAGCTGTTTAGGCTGGCAGATGTTGAGACTTTGTGGTTTTAGACCATTTCTCGTGGTTTAAGACCTTTTCACTACCATGACAAGTGGCTCGAATGGGTAGTCTAGTCTTTGGCTTAGAGAAAGCAAAGAAGCGTCTTGGTAGGAAACTAAACTAATCTTTCAGTATTATTGAGGACTGGAGGCACAGTGGGAGAAAAATGTGAGTTATCTGTTTGCCTGTATATGTGTCCTATTTCTTGGTGTGTGTATATATATGGGCGGCTTACTTTTCTGCTTTATTAGCTTTGCAAATTTTATCAGAAGTAAATACACTGAAGAGAATATTTTATATTTGGAATTTTACTAGTTATACCTGAGTAAAATATGTGCGAACACATCCATTCCATCATTGTATTTTAGTTTTTTCCTCTTTTTTAAACCAATTCACTTGGATGCTGCTGCCAACATCCTACTTCTTGTTACCTGACTAAGCAATTGCTTCAGTCTCCCTGATTATACCTGGGGATTCTTAAACTGTAAAATCACTTTCACATCAGGGAATCACAGATCTATTAGTTTCCTTTAACATCAGTGATTAATAGGAAATGTAGTTTTTTCATGCAAGCACAAAAGTAGTTGTTCAGATTTGCACCACTTGAAATTTTAGCCTACAATCAACATTTCTTTGTAAAAACGATTCGGAGTTTTCAGTAAAAAGGCAAACTGAAAGCATTCTACTGAGATATATGCGTTTTCTACTCTCTTTTTTTTTTAAAGTCTGGCTATTTCTTATGGATTAATTCTAAAATGACTTCTTTTTTGTTTAATAACTTTAATGAAATGAAGTTCAGCTATCTTCCTCTGTTGCTAGGTAACACAACAGTGGATGAGCTAATGATGAGGCTGATGGCTGCGATGGAGATCTTCAGTGCCCAGCAACAGGAAGACATAAAGGATGAGGTGAGCGTTGAAAGTTACTGCAGATACCTACTGCCGTCCACTAAGCACTGGGGATGTAAATGAACCAGGTATTTCTTTAGCCGGTGGAGTTGGGTATGATGTGTTGTAGTGTCTCCTCCGTCATCAGAAATTGAAAAGGTTAAATCTCTTTTGTATGTTTACTTGGATCTCTCAAAACAACTCCTCCTTTTTGGTCTTGTCATTTTCAGTTCCTCTCCTTTTCCTGGACATTAGTCATGAGTAACTGTTTATGTTATAGTGGTGTCACAGAGCTTAATATGTTCATACAAGGAAACAACAGTCAGGTTTTTCCCCAATGACCAAGCTCCGAGCCACAGGTAGAAAACAGAAGTAGATTAATGTATCTTAAATGTGTATGTTTAAAAGGGGGCTGAAACCAACTTTAACCAGTACACCAGGACTGAGCCACCTTTCAGGGCAATGCAGAATGTACGAGTGGTGACAAGACTTCTCAAAAGCAGGGTTTCAATTACGCAGAATAAGGCACAGTGAGGAATACAGCTGAAAGATCTTTATCTGTTACTCTCTAAATTGAGAGTGACATTTTGAAGTAATGAAGTACTTAGGAATTTATAATAATAGGTGTGTTGCCATTCAAGATTATTCTTATCCTGTTGTATAGGCATTGATTGACAATAATTCACTGAAAACATTCTTCACGTTTAAATCTTGTATCTCATTAGTACAAGATTTACTGATTATAATATGAAGGCACGGTATCTTCACAATATCTGTCATTCACTTTTTCTTCTTTATTTATGCTACCTGTAATTCATTGGTAAAGAAATTGACTTTAATTTTGTTAATACTGAACACGAATTTAAAGATGGGGATTACAGCAAAAATCCAAGGCACAATATAACTGAATTTTTTATTGCATTTTAACAGGAATAAGTCGGGTACCGGAGGTTTTTTTAATGCTTTAATAAGAAGGTAAAATACACATCACAGATGAGTTCCAAACCATAAAAGTTGATAAAAAGGAAGAAAACTGAGGGAAAGAAAAGCATATAAAGGCAAAGAGATGAGAGCAAATAAGGGGCAGGAGAAGAAACTAGGAGTGGTAGGATTGCAACAGAGGGAGGGGAGGAACAGGACACCAGAATGGTTGGCTGGAGCAGGGGACACCAGAGTTTAGGTGGGGCAGGAGGGACAGTGATGGGCCTGCCCTAAGAGGATAAAACCAAGTGGGTTTGCAACTGGATAGAAGGGAAATAAATCTTAAACAGGAGGAGACTTGTGGCCATGATTGCAGAGCAGGGGACTGCTCCTGTCCTGAGCTGTTCTCAGTCCTTCACTGGGTGACCAAGAGCAGTGACAGTCCCCACGGTGGGATTGTTGTCTTCTGACTCCTTACCCCAAGCGCTCTACCTACGTAGGAGAAGGGAAAATTAATTGTCACACATTTTTCAAAAATCTACCTCTGTCCAAGTCTTCTGTGGTCTTCTCCTTTTGTTTTTCTGTCACTGAGAGCACCAGTGACATTTCTTCCCCAACAGGAGCTTTTTCTGACACACTTTGGCATTCAGAAAACTACTGCAAAATTTCATAAACTTTGGGGGCAGATGTCCAGGCACTCTGGGTTCTATACACAAATAGGATGTTTACTTACACCTTGCCTCCACTTGTTACAAGCACACTGAAAAGGTGATCTGAGGCGTTTTGCCTTTGAAGGAGGAAGTTTAAAAGTAAAAAATAGCCTCGCTTTATGAAATTACTATTTCAGAGAGGGAGTATTTGCCAAGCAGTCTGTACTCAATAGAGGACTCTAGACTGAAAACAAAATACTGCCTTTTTGTGGTTTGCTCCATAACATGTAGCTTTCTTGTAAGCCTTGTACTTGACAACTTCAAGTGTTCAAACATCAACACCTTTTCTTTTTCGAGATCTTATTACAGTTGGTGCAATTTTTTCCCAAATATTACAATAGCAAACAGGATGCAGAGTCCGGTTTCTGTTACTGTTTTCTTAATAGCAACAATAAGTCATAGTAAAACCGCAAGAAGATAAGCAAAAAATTCTTTTGTGCTTTAAAAAAGAGAAGTCATCTATATAGCGTTGCTGTAAACAGAAGTGTGTGTGAGAGAGAAACAGAACTGGAAACATTTGTAAATAACAGCATGAAGTCATTAATGAGTGAGTTTATGCAGCTGAACTTCTCCAGCTTGGATTTTTAACTTGCATGCACACGGAAGGTTCCAACAGAGCTGTTGCATAATCCTCTTTGGCACAGCATGTTTTGCAGTGCCCTCTGATGGTTATTTTGGTACAGGATGATTATTCCCACTGCCAGCTGATGGTACAGGTGTCCCCTGTGGCGTTGGCCGTAGCTACAGTCAGTAACGTGCCACTGGCCATCGACTGATGGTGTGGGCAGGATGCTCAGAACAGCGTCACCAGCTCACCTCCCATGAGCAAAGGGAGTCACTTCAGCTGGTGGTGATAGTATGTTTAGCTCAGTCCTGTGCTTTTGTATCCACGTATTGGTAAAATGTACCGGTTTAGCCTCATAAAATGTTTACAGGGCAAATCTGGTGTGTATTTCTGTAACATCAAGTTCTGAAACACCGTGATTTAACTCGCAATTGGATTTAACTTTTAGATTTGTGTATTGCGTTTGATTAAGCCTGCTCTTACATAATCTCCGAAGAAATACCTGAAAAACCTGGAGATGTGTATGTGTGTTCATAGTAATGCAACACGCCTGTCCTGAGGTACGATGGAGCGTGATTTCAGGACCCATTTGCTTTCCCAGCTTCCCTAAAGGGAGATCAGTGTGCTGTCCCATTCTGTCCCCTGCCCCTCCAGGGTTCTGAGTCAGTCATGAGCTGTTGCTGTGTTGACCAAATGACATTTTGGAAACATCCTGCCTGTTCTAGACCACACTGTTGATGTGCCATTGCAGGTACATGGTCTATGGGCCCTGCTGTCTGTTTTTATAAGTTTGCTCCTTAAATTGCCATGCTAACAAGCTACAAATAGCAAAATCTGATGAGCAGCACACTGATGTGCTCATGTGGCTGCTCTGATAAGAAGTGGCCATTGGATAATTCAGTGGTGTGTTCAGCAGCATCACCAGCAGTGAGGCCAATTAGCCAGTGTGCAGTCCCACCCTTCCCAGTGCAGTCTGGTCCGGAGGCTGAATTCCAGCCTCACGCCGTGTATGCAGAATTATTCTGTAGCTGCACCAATTATTTAATGCACCCAGTGGACGTATTTTCTTTATCTAGCTATGTTTGCTCCTCTGGTCCCCACTGCAAATGCTGATACCTCAGCTACCGCTCAGGCAGCAGGTTGGGGGTTTTTGCAAAGGGGAAATAAATGTCACTAAGGAGTTTCTCCTGTAAGCAGGAGAGGGTGTCACAGAGCAGGGACAACCAGCCTCTGCCACTGTTGATCAAGGTGTGAGCTGAGATTTTTCGGGGACTGACTTTGAAAAGAGCACGTAGTATCAGTTCCTCTTGAGTATCAGTTCCTCTTAAGTGTCAATGCCCGCTGCTGAGATTAGGAGAACAAATAATAGTCGTAAAATACTGTACGCCCTGGAACGTCCGTTTTCGAACACCCTGAGAGCTTGCTTACTTTAACTGGATAGTTCAGGAATCGTCCCAGCGTGGCGTGACGGGCCCGGATAGATCTCAGGTAGTTCCTTTGTGAGATTAATGTGAAGAGACCTGTGATGAAATGCTGGCGTTGGGGCCCAACACACCTGTTCTGGGCCAATCCTGGCCATTGTTTCTCCATTGCCTGAGGAGGAGGCTTCTCAAAGGATTACAGTAACACTTTTTGACAAGCTTATACAGGGTGGAGTTTCCATGTAATGACAGGGCTCATTTGATGATGCCTCAGTAATGCATTCTTTTTATTTTTGCTGTCAACATTTATTACTGTAGAAGCATTGACTGTTACACAGCTGGTCCAACTTGTCCACATTTAAGTAACAGTAGGTCTCTCGTCGTGTTTATTTTTGTCCTTACGCAACACGAGCGCTCCTGCTCTTGGATTAGACTTCAAGGTGGAATTGTAATACCCACAGTTACTTCAGACACCTTTTTATTTTTACAAACACCAATTAAAAACCTTCAATTCACTTTAAACTATGTCTGCTGACACACTGGTCTTTAGTGTAAAAGAGAGGCTCTTAAGAATTCTCACTTTAGAATTTTTAAGCTGGAAAAACTATTATAAGTGGACTCTGGCTGCAGATAAGCTGTAGAAAAAATGTAGACCTGCAGAGTCACCGTCTTTGCTCTCTGTTCTTAGGTGACATCTCATCTTCCTAGATACTGCTACAGCATGAGGAAAAGGTAGTTCCTTCCTGACCAGTATCTGGATGGAGATTCAAAAATACGTGAAAGAAAACAAAAACTCCAAAACAGCAACATAAATTCACCCTCCTTTCCCTACCACAGTGTGTTGGGGCTTTTCTGACCAAGTGTTATTTTTATAACTGTGCTTGGTATCGCCATGTCTTTTCCTTCTTTCCACCTTGCTGCTGTCAAATATAAAGAATTTCTTTCTTCTTTTTTCTTTTCATATATGGTATTTTAAAAGTTTTAGCTTCCAGCACCTTTTCTCTTTCTCCTTCAAAAGATACATCTCACAGCCACCCAGGCAGCTCAAGAGGGTCAGTCCTGATGTGTTTTCTCTTAATCTGTGGTCTGTTCATCTTTTGTCCCTTCAGATCAGTCGCTTTTCTCCACTCCTTACCCAGTTGTGTTCTCCAGTTAAAGGATGGCCCAAGTGCTTCTCCCTGCAGGAGACACCTGCAATTTCCGTCTAGGAACTGAAACTCACATTAAAATCAGCAAAAATCAGGCATCTGTATACTTTGGATAATCTGTGTTCCATCTAACACTATCATGTGTATCACGGTGTGCAGTATTTGCACAAGAGGTTATGAGAATAAATACATGAAATTCATTAAATTCCGGAGCGCCAAAGCATTATGGTGATGATAACCATCTAACAAAGATTGGGATTTAACCCCTCAAAAATCCAATTAGCACATTTACTAATTATTACTAGTTATAACTAATTAAACTACAGTAATCAAAATTTATTTGATTAAATTTTCCAATTCTTTGTTTGTAATATGATAGCAGCCCGAACGATGGGCTTCCCATTGAGCACCTCACCACGGCGACGCACCAGTGCTGCCTTCAAGAGCTTGCGGCACAGTTACCACTTTGCCAAAATGCGAGGTCATGGCAGAGGAAAGAAAGAAGGAGGATAAAATATCTTTAGCTCCTGTGGCTTTTAGGCTGTACATGTTGATGACTCCACTCACTGAGGAATGAGCCCAGTGGGCAGATGTTGTGGCAGAACTGGCTGGCTCCTTTCCCATGGAAAGGCACTGCAAGACTTCTGGAAGGTTTTGGGTTTGGTTTTTTTTCCTTGTCGCTTGAGTTGATTCCCACAAGTCAGTAGCTGCACCTGGGCTTCCAGCCTTCGATATGGACCCTCTGATGGTTCTGTGCCGTTCTGCCCCCTTGCCCTGCCCCATCCTGCCCATCCTTCTGTGGTGCTGCCATCACTGAAATGTCCATTTGCTTTGTCTTCACTGTTCTCATATGCCTGACACGCTCTGGGTACGCTTTTGCCTTCCATATATTCCCCATCATGTATGTTTAAGTTATACAATGTGCAAGTCTGTCATCTTAGTGAGTCAAATTAATGCCTTTCTTGCACTGGTTTGTTTGGGCAAAGGGGTGTTTCTCTTTAATGCTCCCATGAATAGCCTTAAGCATTTGCAGATTTTAATTTCAGGAGTGGTTCAGTGAAATGAACTGTCTTTCAGATAAGCATTCAGCATTTGTAAATACACTTCTCTTTTTTTTCTTTTTCTTTCTTGTAATAGCCCTTTACTTGCTGGTGTTCTGAGAAATGTCTTCTGTTCATGGTTGTCTTCTCAAGTTCTGTCTCGTCTGGTTTTACTTCACAGTAAAACTTGTCCCGAAGGGCAATGGGAAATAATGTGTAACACAGTTCCCTGAGACCAATCAGGTACAAAGCTGATTCCTGGGGTTAAATCATTAAATCCTGTCTTCAGAAATGACAATAATAAATGAAATTTTTTAAAAAGCCCTAAAGGGCCAATGCTGACTTTTCCAGCAAAAGACCCCATCCAAAAAGCCAACATATGTATATTTTTTCCTTGTAGAATCTGCATGGGAATCTGTCCTAAATTCAATCAGGAATCCCTTTTTTTTCCCATCATCCTGCATCTGAAAATGCCTGTTATTAGGTGCTTCAGGAGTAACCAACAAATGCTTTACTAGAGAGGGTTATCCTAAATTTCTTCTTAACCTTATCTGTAAGTTTTCCTTAGTCTTGATGCACATTGGATATCACTCAGGAGAAGGTTTCCTCTGGTCCGTTGTAGCCATCTCATCCATATAAGTGTTTGCTCTTTTTGGTGTGACTCGCATCAGTAATATGCAGAATAGCAAAGGAAATTCAGAGCTGAGGAAGATATTCTGCGGATAAAAGCAATTTTTAAAGTATCGACCTTCCGTTGAATGAATGTCCCCGTTGTCCCATTGTCAAAATGGGAAAGCAGACATCTGTGACTTTTTCCCTTTTAAGGGGCAAAGGAGAGTTGTCTGCTCCTCTCATGCCCCAAAGCCCTGGCGTGTGGGTGGTTTACATTCACACCAGCCTTCATTCAGTCTCTGCTGTGGAATTCACAGTTGCTGTGTAACCCCCATTTCCAGAGAAGGCTTTTTGAGTGACCTGGGATGAGCTGTGTCTCTTCACACTTTGATTTCTGGACAAAGGAGGATGGCAGTTCTGCCTTCATTGCCAAACCATTGTGGAGAGGTCGTGATGTTCCCTCAATGCTGCTGTTTGTGTAGGGTCCAACAGGGAAGTTGTCAGTTGATGGATAACACTTCGGACATTTTTTATATTAATTATTAGTGGCGTGACTATCCTGCCTCCAGTATTCTTCGTTAGTGCAATGAAAGTTTCTCTACCAAGTGTTTTTTTCAGCTTTTCCTGTTTTTCGCTATTATGAATTTCCTTGTGTTGCTTTCTGGTGAACTTGAGTCATCCTCATACTTCATGTGGTTTCTCTAGAGGAAGAGATTACTAAATTAAGAAACTGCTTACAAAAGGGAGAACTGCATTGCAAAAACAAGGACTGCTCTATCTAATGTTTCAAATTTGTCCAATGTGTAGAAGAACCAAAGAATAATAACATTTGTCTCATAAACTCTGTGGAGGAGATGGTTCCTGTGGAGCGTGGGCATGAACAAACACAGAAATAGGTACAAAGAGGCATTTCAAGGGGTTACATCTGCTGCTTACCTGAGGAAATCTGGTTTCCAGGTTTGCTTTTAAGGGCTGTTTGGGTAAGAACAGTATTGTTTCAGTGCAGTGTAAAACTCAGTGGCACGGTCGTTTACTTTTAGATGTGGCTCACATATTTCTATGAGGACCGGGCAGTCATGCATGGTAATTCTTCACATTCCTGACATCTTTTTCATAATCCACTTTTAGGACGATGATAACTGCAATGAATGGGGAGAAAAGAATTTTTTATTTTCTTTTTTTTAATGCCTGGAATTCGTGTTTCAATTCTATAGCATCAGTATTTTTCAGTTATCAGCCAGCTTATGTACTTTAAACCTGTTTTAAAAATTCTTCAGTGAAGCTCTCTGGAGGCAAATGAATCCTGTGCTCATCACAAGTGACTTCTAATAACTTCCTGGAGTTTTCTAGGCAGTTTGTAAAATGTAAAATAAAAGCCAGTAGTCAATTTCTTGTTACTCTGATTAGTATATGTATTTTGAGTGAGTTGTAGTAGTTTTTATGAAATTTTTGAAGATTCATTTTGGGTTGGGTCGGGGAGTTTTGTGGGTTCTTTAGGTTGTGGTTGGGGCTTTTTTTGTAAACTACAGTAACTCTCATATTTACTAGCAATATTTGGTGAAGAAAAGAGCCTGTAGTTGCAATAGTTGGTTCTGATCTTTCGGTGTTCTTTTTGACATTACTGGACTGGTGTGACCTCTGAAATGCACTGTGGGAAGTTAGGTGTGATAGACGGAGTTGCAAAACATGGAAGTTAAATAGGTTCTCTCTGAAATAATTCAAAATACTTTTTAGAGGTTTGTCCTCTCACAGATCACCTGAAGTAATCTTCCTTCAGTGGACTGATTTGGGAAGGTAGTTTTGGTTCTCAGTCTTTGAAGATAAATTTTTTGTGTGCGCGTGGAAGGTCTCAGGATGGACAGCACAAAGCTTTTTCCTTTACTGTTACATTCCATCTCTGAAAAGAATTGGAAGAACCTCTGTGTATTCAAGAAAGTTTCCTCATTTTTGGATAACGTGAAGTTAGAGCTGTTTTAATTATTTCAACACCCCCTCTTCTCAGGAATTGAATATTTGTGTAGGATAGCTTTTGCTATCAGGTTCAAGTTAATTTGTGAAGGTATTCTGTGAGCATAGCACATCAAACTTGTCAATGTCCAGAGTAGCCGGGAAGGGGAAATGGGTTAGTCGGTGGTTATTGTCCTTTTTTATATTTTGGAAGAATTACTTCTACTCATGTTTTAGCTCTGCTGAACAAAGCGATGGCTTCTGCGTCTTCTGTGAGTGAAATTCAGGACGCGGTAATTTGTGGAATAATTTTGGGTCCTATTTCTGCAAGGAAGAAGCGTTTCCTCTGAAAAGATCTTGCTGCTTTCCAGCTGGAGGTTGTGTAGCTTTCCCTGCAGTTTGTCCTTTCCTCTTGTGGCTGCATGCTGCTTTGAGAGATTTCACCACTAAAATGCTCGAGTTTCATTTGAGGAGCATCTTGGCACGTCTGTGTGTCATGATAATTACGGTTCCCCTGAGCTCCTCCCATTTAGAGCTGAGTTTTTGCCAAATGGTGACATTCTGGGGGACATTTTGCAAAATGATTCTTTTAGGTGGAATCAATGTTGCGGCCGAATGGGAAAATTAACATAATCCCTCAAGAAGCAGTGGGCAGTAGACTTTCATTTCTGTGGAGCACAGGGGCCAGGTTGCCCCAGTGCTGTGTTGCTGGGCACGGTGCTGAGCCCACCAGCCGCCTCCCAGCTAAGTCCTATTGATTTTTGGAGGGGCCAGTGCAGCCTCTGCAGGGCTCTGGGAGGATTAGGAGGTGTAAGAGGAGTAAGCACAGGGGAGCGGCCGCTGCCTCTGCTCCAGAGGCAGAGTATGAAACTATTGATTGTACGCTTCGCTTTATTTGACATCATCCCAGCGCAGTTATTCCAGCTTCTGGGGATATCCGCTTCTTGATCCTCCACTGTGAGGACGGTGCCTCGCTTTGTCATTCCTGTGTTTTTAGTAAACCTCCATTTCTTTGTGCTCTGGTTGTTGATAAGATACTTTGGTTCCTTGCTTGCCTGCGTCTGTCCATTTGAGGCACTTCAGAACAGGACGTGGTACTTTCTCATCTCTGTATAACGTTCAACACTCTGAATTGAGGCCTCTGGATGATGTTTAGTAGTCGTGACCGTGGATGGATCCTGCTGAGGGCTTTTGGAGCAAGGAGGGACCGGGGAGCAGGACAAGCCATGACCCAACCCACTGTCAGTCCGAGCGGACAGCAAATCAAAATCCAACCTCAGCCTCTAAACCACGGTCTGTCCTTCCCTGTTACAAGACCATCCAAACTGTTGGCCGCACGAGCGAAATCCTCCCAGCACCAGCCCACACACCCCCCCCTCCAGTGACCCCCTCCCCAGGAGGCTGCTCCACAGCCCTCGTAAGGACAGCAGGGGGGAGAGCCTGGGTACCAGATCCAACCCTCAGGCTAGAGCTTGGACACACCAGTTGTGTTGGAGCTTCAGGGAAGTCATAATTTTTATAGCCAAGGTCACCCTTGAGGCATCTCTGAACTTTAGTTACAGTTAGATGGGTGATTTGGAAGTCACCGGGGTTAAAGGGTGCTTGTGAACATGAAGTCATCTATCATATTGTGCAGTGCTTGCTGAATTCCTTTAATTGTTTGGGGTTTTTTGTTGTGTTTTGTTTAGGATGAACGTGAAGCCAGAGAAAATGTGAAAAGAGAGCAGGATGAAGCGTATCGCATCTCGCTGGAGGCTGACAGAGCCAAGGTGTGTGTGGGGGGGGAAGTGGCCACATGGGTGTTGGGATGGGAACCCCTCCACAGTTTGGGAAAACTTTCTGGTGCAGAGACACCAGGTAAAGTCACTGGGACCAGACTTGACTGCATCTTTTAGCTACAGCTTTCCTGGCCCCACCTAATAAAGGAAGTTGGGAAAGGAATGGCAGGAGAAGATCGTGTAGTAAATACCCTATTTCTTATATTAATTTCCACAGAAATGTTGAGAAATGTCTTTGCATTTACACTTCTCACATATTTATGTGTGATTGCCGTTTGTGTTTGTTAGAGGGAAGCACAGGAGAGAGAAATGGCAGAGCAGTTTCGCTTGGAACAAATCCGGAAAGAACAGGAGGAGGAACGTGAGGTGGGACGTTTTACCTTTACTCACAAATTGGGATTCATGAAGGTTATGAACATTGCAGCTGTCATTTAACACACATTGCAGTTTAATTCAAAGTATACTTTTTATGTGGCCATTTTTATTACTGTTATTGATTTCTTGCCATAGATATGTGAAACATAGCGAGCTAAATCATTTTCCTCCATTGTTAATAACTTTTCTGTTCTATCATCTGGATCTCAATTTGAGCCAGATATAATATAGGTCTGCTCACAAAAGTTCCATGAAATGAGCTCCATAAATGGTGGAATCTTTGGGAACTTCTAACCTTTTTCTGCAGCCGCTCCTTTTAAAAACATAATACCATGGAGGCCTTTCATGTCTTCCAGGAAGCAGCACAAAGTCTGCCCTCAATATTGATTAAACAGGTTACCAAATTTAATTTGGGAGACAAAACACTTTAAAAAAAATTGAGAAAATAAAATCCAAAATCTAGAAAAAAATCTTTAAAAAAATTTTAAACAGTCTCCTACAGAATCTTCCTTAGAATGAGAATTGTGATTAAACAAAGACTATGTCGGCTGCCTCGGTAAGAAAACAGAAAGCCTGTGCCGTGAAGATCTAAATTTTGTGGGTTCTGAGGATCCCAGTGCCTGTCAGAGGTGGCTCCTGCAGCCTCTTTCAGGATGTAGGGGAGCTCCTGTCCTAGCTCTGTGTGTGTGTAGGTATGTTCATAAAGCATCATGTGCACAAATTTACTTGCGTTAGTGATTTCCTCTTTTTCACATCCTGGCAACTACGAAATATGCTGAAAAGGTTGGAGAACAAGCCTTGTTTCTTCCTCTGAAGTCCCACCACTTAAAATGGACTATTGAAAATATTTTCAAGTTCTGTGAAGTTCCTGACGTATAAGTCCTTACAGAACTGCTGTGAAATACACCTGATACTTGAAAATTACTTAGAAAGCTTGGAATACTTTTTTCAAAATAAAAGTGATATTAATATAGAAATGACTTGGCTGAAATCAGAGTTGATTGGAGGTTGTCCTTTGAATTCTAGGCATATAAGATTCTCTGAGCAAGTTGCTAATGAATACAGAGCTGTATCATCATCCCTATTGAATATGTATTTTCTGAGTATGTTTACAGTGTTATATAAAATATAAATAAAATATACATAATCTTTAATATTTATTCATTTATATAAAATATCAGAGTTCCAATAGTTTTGGAGGGCTTAGTATAACTTCTTTGACTCTTAAAGATTATGGACACTGGAAATTTGGAATTCTATTCTCAATTAATTCTCCACTTAGTTGAAGTCCTTGGACCTCATGGAATCCTGATAAATAACAGCCTTGCTTATCCCTCCCTGGATGTGACTTAAATGTATAGTTGACATTTCAGTCATGTGTACTTTGCTGATGTATGAAAAAATTGGATTATACAACTGCAAAAAAGTTGGCTGTGAACACATTTATTATTCCCTGAGATAAACTCAATGAGCAAACTGTGTGAGCAATGCATTTCCATATATATTTTTGACCGAGATAATTGCATTAAAAAACCTGACCTGTTTAAGCATTCAAGGGACTTTCAAACAGTACTGCAGTCTAAATACTAAATTCAGTCCTGACAGTATTCAGTGGCTGGGAAAGGGACAGTCCAGTTCTTTCTTCTCCTACAGTATCTGGTGACTTATGTAGCTCCTGTTGGCAGCGTAAACCAAGGTAGAAGCTGCAACACAACTGAAGGAGAGATGTGCAAGGCTGGACGGTGAGAATTGGGTCAAGAATGATTTTAAGACAGCAATTCCGTGAGGTTAATAGCAATGGAACACACGTCACCACTGTAGCAGTATAACAGGCTGTTGAGCAGTCAGCTCAGGCTCAAGTTAAAAATATGTTTTTCTTTTCTAAGTAATTTTGCATGCATAGAAACAATAATTACTTCTCCTTTGTTATACCTGCTGCTGAACCTTTCCTGATACCTTGGCCTTTTGGAAGTGGTTTTCATATGCAGAGGCTGCAAGACTGGTCCATGTTATCAAAATATACCTGGGCTTCCCTGTTTTAATGCAGAGTGCAGTAATGAAAATAATAGGCGCTGTTTGCTTAGTGGAACAAAAGGGATTTTAACAATAATGTTTACTAACACTCCCCATTTTCAAGTATACAGATTACTTGTGCTGAATTGTTCTGCAACAGTGTTTACTTACAGAAGTGGCTTTACGTTCAGTTCATATTTTAAAATCTGACTATTGAGCTCTTCACATACTGAACATCTTTTTATCAACAAACTGAAATTGCTTGCTCAGGTCCAGGAGTTTTTAATGTGATCCATCACATCATTGTTTTCTGCCTTGGTTTGCTGGTACAGAAGATCCAGTGTAAATTGCCATTTTATGTTGAAGCCTTGGAGACTGGTTACTTTGGGGAGCGACGCACTCTTTGCACAAAGAAAAGAGCTCTAATGAGCTACTGTTGTTTATTTTTCTATAATATAATTGATTGGGTTCAGTAAATAATGTAGCATCTGTTGTTATACTGTGTGGGGAAATGTCAAAACAGCAAGACAGTAAGCAGGTGGTTGAGAATGGAGAGAGAGAGAAAATTAAAATAGAATCTATTTAAAATATAATCTCATAGTAGATGAGCAAAAATGAACTCCAGTTCTATGTATAAATATTTATACTGAGATATAATTTGCTCAGAGGTGCGTGTGTAAGAAGTAGACTATTTAAAAGCCGTTGTAATCTTGTTTCTGCCCAGTCCTTCCTCTGCAATGTAATCACCCTCCATCGGTTTCTCTTACGAAATGACCTTGGGGAGGTTTTCAAAGGCACAAATAGCAACTGTGTAACTTGAAAGTTCCTTGAGAATCTGGGTAAATCCCTGCCTGATTGCCTTTTTAATCTGAAAAATTGTCTTTTAGGCGCATTTTGGAGGAGGCAGTGGGATTGTGCTGCTTCTTCCATCCCTTTCCCTTCTCATTAAGCGCTGCCTTAAGAGAGGTGATAACCATAACAGAACTGCTTTCTAAGGATGCTCTCATTTTTAACAGGTGGCAGTGCCTGCCCGTGAGTACTGACAGCACTCAGTACCCTCAGACCAAACCCACCTCGTTCAGCAGTCTCATACCAGGCACTGATCTTTAGCAAAAATACCTGACCAAAGTGTTAATGCAGCAGCAGGTTCCAGAGGCAGAGGGCGGAGAGCACAGACCTTAAAATCGTGACATCAGCAGTACATGCAGTGTTAGCAGGAAAGCAATTGGACACATTTTTAGATACGTAATGTTATTGCAGTTTTGGGGCTGGTTTCATGCAAATTGTTGCAGAAAGTGTGCACGCCTGTACTTGGACCTATCCTAATAATAGCAGCAATGATGTACTTTAAATCTTCAAAATCCCATTTCTGCCCTTCCAGTTTTCTTCCCTGACCATTCCTACTGTTATATATAGTCTGTGTTTCTAATGCTGTACCTTCACAGCATTTTTAATTGTGTCTTTTAACAGTGTTTTAGTTTATTTATAGTTTATTTCTTACATGTATTTCTTTTCACTCTGAACTGCCATGAAGGGTCTGGTCTACTGCAAGTGGTCAATTACTCTCTGCAAAAGGAAGGCAACTTGACAAGTGCATTTAAAGAAATAGTTTTACTGCCTTTTAATTTATACCCTTTAAGGAAGCAATTGGCCACTTGACAATTATTCTCTCATTCAATTTTTTTCCAAGGCTTTCTGCCAAATGATTAAATTACGTATCCCATCGTGCATTAACTGTAGACCTAATAATATGTGTTATAAAGAAGGATTTATTTTAATTAGTTGTCTGGTAGGCTGTTATTAAGGAATGAATAAAAATTATGTTGTCATTGAGATAAAAAGCACAGCCATGGATCTGGAGCACTGTGACACGTCTTGAAGTTCTAGAAGAAATACAAGGGAAAAACTTTCTGTCCTTTTCTGCTGTTGCTGGCATTGCAACCTAAGTGGTTATTTTTCCCTCCCCAGGCTATCAGGCTCTCTCTCGAGCAGTCTTTGCCTCCTGAACCAAAGGAGGAGAGCACAGAGTCTGTCAGCAAACTACGTATTCGGACGCCCAGCGGAGAATTCTTTGAGCGACGTTTCCTGGCCAGCAGCAAGCTGCAGGTTGTCTTTGATTTTGTAGCTTCCAAGGGATATCCTTGGGAGGAGTACAAGCTGCTGGGCACCTTTCCGAGGAGAGATGTGAGTAAATATACCTTTCAGGAATAAATGCCACTGCTTCTTAGTCCTGTGTGTGAGATGACCGGTGTGTTGTGGCGCAAAAGGTAAGAGAGATGCCTGAATATGTTCGAGTGCTGCCGAGCTGTGAGTGAGCCAGGGGCTGACCGACCTGTGCTCTCAGGTGTTACGTACACAGTTGTGGTGCAAAACCTGCCTCCAGTGGCATTGGAAAAGGTCCTCCATTTCTGAAACAGGTTGTGGGCCATATTTGCTGAAAACTGCTTGAATGTGCTGAGCCAGCATCACTCACGTCGTGTTTTGGAGGAAGCTCCGTCGATACTGGCACACTGTTTAGGACTGGTATGGGCTGGCACTTCTGGCCTTTCTGGCTTTGCCATTTTGTTGCACCTTTATGTTATGAATAAGACTCAGTGTCAGTATCCAGTTGTGAACTAATCAGTACATTCTAATGAATTTTTCATCCACCTGCTACATAATGCCAGTAGATAATAATTTATATCTCCTAACTTGAAACTCTAATGATGTCTCTGCTGTGACTGATTTTCAGAATCAATACTTCTCACTGCTTACAAAAGCCAATTAAATTCCGTTGATAAATCAACAGATATTTTTATGCTGGCTACCAAGTTTCTTTGAAAATATACCTCTGTGTTTTCTGCCCTATTACAAATGAGCTTTCATTTCTTGTTTAGCCATTGTTATAGCAAAGGTAAAACTGAGTAGGTCCAACTGTGCAGCAATCCCCTGGGACCCTCATAAAAGGTGGAGGGAATTGGCCCTGCAGAGGTGGGTGAAGTTCAGCAGCTTTTTGGCCATGATGCCTCAGCACTGCAAGTGAGTGGAGGCAGCTCTGGACCAGCTGGGGTTTTGTTTGCTGGAGGCGTCTCCAGGTGGCAGGTTAAGCCATTTTTCACCGACTTCGGTTGCTCTTCCATTTTGTTCCCCATCACTGCCCCTGGAGGAAGTTCAGTAGGAATAAGGCACTAACTAATGTGTTTGCAGTAGTTTGTAAAAGATTCCTCTTGGTTTATCCTCTTGTTTGTAAGTTCTCCAAAGGGAAAGAAACCAATGTCCTTAGCAGGCATTGAACCTTGAGAGTGGATGTTGTTTCTGACCAGGTCTGGCCATAACTCTGAACAGGATTGCAGTGCTTGCAGCTCTTCTTCCACTTTGTCCTATATTGAGAATCCCAGTGAGTCAGACTGGAAAGTAGCATTTAAGGAATCTCATTAGTTACTAATTAACTTTACTGCTTAAGCATGTAGTATTGTTTCCAGTGGAACCAAAGACTAGAAATCATCTATGTTTCAGGATTACTGTTCCTTCAGTTTATTTGACAGAAGAAGAACAATGTTTTACAGTCTAAACAATGAGTTTGCGTGTTTTAAATATTCTGCAAGTCATTTCTCCCTACCTGTGCCTCATTTCTATTACAGTACATACATAATATAAAAAACCTACAGGAGTATTGCTCTAACTTTGTACATTTTTTTTCACTTTACGCTTGCTGTTTCTGTACTTAATCACATCGTCATCATTATTAATTTCAGTCCCCTGTAACAAACTCAAAAATTGATCAGCTGAATCACATAAGAACCAATTGAAAAAGGAGTAGAAAAGCAAAAATAGCACTAAAGTGAAACTGGCAGGGAGAAAACGCTGGGGCAAAAGAAAGGAGGATTTAATGGCAGGGTACAGAGCTGTTGGTCTGCTGTGAGGGAAGCAAAGACCCTGCCATCGTTTTTCTATGATTCCAACCTAATAATGCCATGTATGAGGAGTCACATAAATGATTCATGCCTATCGACTCGGCGGCCACGTATGAATCCGGTTGCCATTGTGACCACCAGAGCTACAACAGACAAAAAATACTCCCCAGGGGTTTGCTAACCACGGAGAACTATAAATGACATCTGTCCTACTCCCTGGGTTTGGAAAGTTGGAAGTATGCAACTTCATGTGCAGATTAAAAGAAAATATGTCATTGAGAAATGCCTTGGAAGTACAGTGAAAGTGTATTTTCATTGCCTGAGGCTTCATGATATATAGTCTGTTAAAAATACTCTCGAAGTTGTCGAGACCCTTCTGCTGTATGATACGTATCACAAATACCAATTGAAATCTGTGCAAGAACAACAGAGTGCTTGGGATGCTTGTGCTCCAGAAAACAAAATGTCTGTTTGTATTTAAACTATACTTAATATTTTTAAAAAAAAATACATTTGAAAGTATCAGAATTACTTTGCTGCAGTTTTGTTGCAATAAGATGAAAACATGTCTTCTAAAGTCAGGGTTGTTTGTTTTTTTCTATCCTAATCTGTTTCACAATAACAAACACACCCTCAAAAGTGTTTCCGTCTTATCAAAACAAGGGTATTATCTTCAACCAAGTCAACATTTTCTTGTAATAAACTTGTTAGAGCATTTTTACCTGCTTTTCAAAACCATCAGTCCTGATACAGTCTTGTCGAAGTATTTTTACTTCTTTGGTAAATAAAAATTCATTAGTTCTTAGTCCTATGTTCCAGTTGCTTACACAGATATCCTTAGCTAACTTAAAGTTGGTATCATAACCCTACTGTAAATACAAACTTCTACACATGAGTAAATACACAGATTAACCTTTTCCAGACACTACTTGTAGATTTTAAAGCAGCAGTGACATTCCAAAGCAGTTAAGCACATGCAGTGACTTGTTATTGGGTCTTTGTCGCTGAGTGTGTTGTTCTTTCCACTGGCACTGAAATTAGATATTAACCAGCTCCTCTCTCAGTGCCTCAACCACAGCAGCACTTCATGTCTTACCAGCAGAGTGTCAGGAGTGACCCTGGGCCAGCAGGGAGCTCGTACCTCTAGCTCTGAAAGCATTTGGCAAGCGCATCTTCCACTGTGCTCTGTGTTCTTTGCGTTATTCTTAAATACATCTGCAGAGGCTTTATGGTGGAAGCAAACGTGTACACTGTGAAAAGCGTGTGCTGATTTCAGAAGTATAGTTCCCTTTCTTCCAGAAATCCATATAACTGAAAGAGCTCACCCCAAGCATATTAGTGTGCCCTGTCAACCTTCTAGTTCAGTATTTCTTCTAAGTCCCTTTCTCAAACTGTTTTTGGTAGTCCCCTCGATCTGCCAGCTGCGAGATCCACCTTCTCCCAGTTCCCTGGAGACTTCCAGATGATCCGTTCCTCACTTACTTCAGTGGGGGAGATCTGCACAAGTCTCCCTAAAACCCTGATCAAATATGGAGCAGGCATTTCACCACACTTAGGCAGGAAGCTGGAGTGGACCAGGTCTGGCTGAAACTGCGAGAGGAATGTGCAGAAATTCACCCAAACTGGGCTTCAGCCTCTCTGCTAGGGTTCATACTGAATGCTTTGTGGGATCTCTCCCAAAGGGAGGTCCTGGCATGCCTTCTCCTTTTAAAAGCTATTTTTGAATGATTGAATTTATTAATTTCTTATGAATTATGATTTTTTCTGCTCATTTCTCCTTAAAGTGGAGCATTAGTTATGTATTTGAGAGTATGCCTTCTGCAGACATGGTATTAGAGACTTAAGCTCTTTATTTACTGTATCTGGAAGCCTTGGTAAGCCAAGACTTGTACAGTATTTCACATTTTATTTTCCTGAGCCACAGCTTAGGATCAGGTGGCAGTTAAGTCACTTAAGGTTATTTAAATGCATCTAAAATGTTGCTTAATAATTCAGAACCAGTTTGCTCTGTTTAGAGTATTAAGATTTTTTAAATCCTTTTAATTAACCAATTTCAACAGCAGTTTAAATAAACAGAAACAAAAAATCTGTCTCCCTTGAAAGGGCAGAAAATAAATTTAACTCACATTGCGTGTCAATTTAAATTAGGTATGAGCAGGATTTCAGTAAATTTAGGGCCAGAAAATGCTTAATATTACATGGGAGTATAGAATAAGGTATTCAAACCCAAATGGGATCATTTGTTCCTGCGCTCTGGCGGGAGTAATTCCTCTTCAGTGTTCACAGTGGTGCAAATAATGTCAGAGGATAGTGAATTTATCAGCACTTGGCGCACAGAGTCCTCTGAGCAGGGAATGATCCTCTGGTGTTCTCAGAAAGGTAATGTTAGAGCATGATCCCTATATGGCAGTGCCAGGTAGTTTAACAGTTTTGTGTATCAGTTCTGGTAGCTGTCCTTTGTAAGGATTATTCTGCATTTCACTCAGTGCAAACTGCTTCCTTCAGATAACCTTGTTTTCAAATCATTAGGTCATGTTTAAACTCTCTAAATAGTTCATGAAAGAGTTATATGTCCAGGACCATGTTTGGCTCTTAACATTCTTCCCCCTAATCGTCATCTGGATAGAAAAATGGAGGAAAGATGTTATTGGGAGAAAAGATTCATGCAGTGTCATGTTTATACCAAATAGCACTTTTAGTAATTTCATGTAAATCAGGGAAGTATCTTGAATATCTGTCTGATGGCAGAGGAGATTTTCAGATGAATTTTTCTGGTATGTTCAAAACGTTTTGAGAATTACATGTGATTCATGTAATTTATCCAGTCATTTAAGTTACTGATATTTGTCTTTCCTACTACATAAAGTAGTAGATAGCCCTTTAATTCACATAATTTAAGTTTTTCAGGTCAGTATAGATCTGATGGTGCCATGTGTTTACTCTGATCGAGTTTACATAAGGCCACAGCCACCTACAAAGGTAGATGTCCCTCCTCCTGTCATTTCCAACTGTCCTTAAGTCAATACTACCTGCCCTTGTCTTTCCTCTCTTTTCAAGACACGTTGTTATTTTATTTATTCAAGCAGTTAAGTTTAGTTTAGTTAAGACACTGAGAAGTTGCCTAAGCAAATTGGCCATACCAGACTGGCATGTTCCCATGCCTCTTTGAAGCATGATTTCTGCCAGTTCTTCCTGATGACTGGTAACAGTAGAACAATTGGATTGATTAACCTCGAGTGCAAGAGGAATGGACCACGGATCATTGCAGCAAGAACGCCGAAATATTTGTAAATCCCAAAAACTTTTAACAAGTTTTGACTTCTAACAAGTTTGTTGCTCACAAAGAATAGTATCACAGTGGTTTTTTTCAGCACCTACAAAAAGGAGTAGGTGGTATTCTTGCCCTGTTGAAGTCAATGAGAGCACCTTACAGAATATTGAGTATATTTTGCTTCTTAAAATGCCATGTTTGCTTTTGTGGAAGTATAATTTTCATATAGGTGGTCAAAAATTCTGTAAGTATTACAGAAAGATTTTTCACAATGCCTTCTTCCAAGAAAGACAGACTTGTCAGACCCACTGTCTTTACATAAGTAACTGTGATATCCAAGGAGAAAGATGAAAGCCCTTCACGTATCAAATCACTGAAAGGCGATCCCGTCTCATAGATGTAAGTTTATTCTACAAAAGAAATAGAATTGCATTCTGTGCATCCATATAGTTTCTGATCTGTTGCAGCAACTGTATTTGAACTCAGGGAATGTTTAACCAACTTCAGGAAATAGGTGTGCATTTCAGAGGAGCTGTTTTCCTTTAGGCTCGCTGGAGTAAGCAGGCATTCACCACAGCGCTGAGTGCTCAATGCTCTCCGTTGAATCATCCTCATTAGTTACCCAGTGACTAATGCCAACCGTGTGATTAATATATTCCGCCCAACATCCCTTCAGTGCACATCCCTTGCACCCAAAGTGTTCCTTTATTCAGCGCTGCCCCATTTTACAGAACATTTATTTCAGGGGAGGCGCGGTATTGTTCACAGGAAGATGCCTTAGTTAAGCTGCAGAGCTTTGCTCTTGCGTATGACATTATCCAGCAGCAACTGGGCCTAAGATGTTTTGTACTTTTTCCCCAAAATTTATTCTTAGTGTCAACTTCGCGGGCTTTTTTTTTTTTTTACCTTCCTAGGAAGAAAATGTAATGATAAAATACCAGTAAAGAGCCTTTGGAATAGTATGATACTGAGAATGCTGTGTCTGGTTACCAGAAAATTTAATGATCTCCTGCTGTTTTGGTAATTGCATAAGTAATGCATCAGGCTAAATCACCAAAGCAGTCCTAGGCACTCTCTTTATTCCATTTACCTATCTACCAATCACAATGTTATACTGTAGATATCATTGTGGTATCTGAACATCTTAATCCTTTGAACTTGTGATAAAAATCCTTTCGGATTGTTTTTTCATGCAATTATAATGAAGTGCACATGAATCCAGTCCTGGGTCATTCTCCTGTGAGTGACTGCGTTCCCATCCGCTCCCCTTTGGGATGTATGCAAAGCAAAGTTCTTACAGTTCATTTGGAGCGCTAAATGTATATTTTCAAACTTCCAGAGGATGTGGCTGTTTGCTTCGTTTCAGCTCTTCCTCAGTCTCCACGGTGAAAGCTGTAGTATTTCTAGGGATGTGATCTATTTTCTCTGTAGCTAGCACACTTTAAAATAATGAAATGCATGGATTATTGTTAGTTCACTCTACACACGCGGGCAGCAGTGCCCGCCAGTAAGGGATTGGTTTGCTCCCTGGCACAGCAGAAAGGATGCCTACCATACAAAGGCTCTCATCTGTAAAGGCCAGTCCTTAAACCTTTGCTCTGCTCTGCAAGAAAAATGAAGGTAAATAGTGTGAAGGAGCGGGTGATGGAGCTCTTCTGCCTGCAGGTTCTTTGGCAGGAAAAGACCCAGTCCAGGGTGTTCTGTTGGTTTCTCTTTTTCCAAGAAACCGCACAAAAAATTCCTAAACGCATCAAAGGTTTCAAACCAGAAGGAGTGAAGGGAGAAAAGCAGAAAATCTGAGGAGGTCTTTGCAGCACCTTCTTCTTCCCTCAAAGTCTGAAGTCCTCCAGTCTCAGAGGTGTTGGTACTGTGGAGACCAGCGTTGTCCTGGTCAGTACCTGCAGGTGACTCCTCTGACTCCAACTTTATCTTCTTGCTCTCAAGGCAACTTGTGTAATACTTTAATGCCATCAATGCGACCTTAAAAAAAAAAATCACATTATTAATTGAAATACTTTTGTGTTTTCACTTCTGCCAAAATCAAAAAGTGCGTTGGTTCTTTTGTCATTGAAAATGAGCTATTTGAAAGGCTGGAGGGAGATGCAGCTTTCTGGTAATGTTTTTTTTCAGTGAGATTAGTCCTTGGCAATAAATATAAAATTCTCAGTGATGTTACTAACGGGATGTATTTTGGCTGTATTTTAGGGGAGTAGTGATCACTAAACAAAATTCCTGATTGTGGGCTAAAAGGAAGCTCAGAGCTACCCAGGTGGAGCTGCTGTACACAGCACTTCCTAAGGTCTTTTATTGGGCAGTAAATAAGCTACAGTTATATATTTCTTTTATTACCCACTGTTAAAAAGACGTGGGGTTTGGGTCAAAATCTGGTATTTTTTTTAAAACATCATTAACATTGGAGCTTTATTTAGTTTTGACACACGAACCATTAGTGTTTGTGAGGTTTTTAAGCTTTGGTTTACAAATACTGAGGTGTTTTTCCCAATTAAAAAACCAAATTTTCGTGTGGAATCATGAATTCATAATGTTGAATTTTTAGGTAGTTCAGATGCCACTATATAAATACAGCAACACTGGACTTGGGCTTATCCTTGTTATTTACACTGCCCTATTGTTATGTTTAGTGTTTTAGAAACCAGAAGAGAACACAGTTACTGTCTTAATTTAATGTCAAAAAAAACCAATTCATGGAAGAGAGGTCAGTAAGCCTTCACTTATTAAATTCTATGCAACCAATTATTCTTTGATATGAATTATGTTAAGGCAGTGAAAATTTACACTGTGTAAAGGTTGATGGCATTTTGGGTATCTCGGAGCACTGCAGAGCTTTTCCAAAGGAAGAGTGGGAAGCTCAGAGTAGAGGACGCAGCATCACAATTTTCTGTTTTATCAACAGCTGTTACTTAGCTTGGTAAATGTATTTTTAAGTACACTTAAGCTCAAATATGTTTTGAGAAAACCTCTCCAAAGAAGTGAGACAGTAAGAGCGTGACATATCTGGATTAAGACTTTGTATTTGGAAGGAGACTACAAGTCTTTTACTATGACATATTTTTCCTTGTTTGTGACGGCTTTCTTCAATTCAGATGTAAATTATCTCCAAGTTTATTCAACTAAGCCCGATCTAATTGCATATATTTCTGTAAAGTAACCCTACTTTTGTTTGTTGCTCAAGTTGAGCGTATTATCTGTGTAACCCAGAGATATTTCAATAGGTAGAAAGGATTCACTGTATTTGTTTGTGTGTCGCCCTGAAAATATAGTTTTTTAAACAGATCTGGTACTTTACCAGGTGTGCCTTTAAGTAATTTCTATTGCATTTATACTTTAGGAGGATTAGGAAAGAGAGTAAAAGAACTCTTTGTCCGTTAGATTCATTAAATGTACTCATGCGTGTGTAAGTGGTATAGAGGCTGTGCTGCTCGGGAATCAGATCCTTGTCCTAGGGTGGAGAGAAAGGTGAAGGGTGTGATATTTACTGCTTGTGTAAGTGTCATAATAATTGTGTATTCGATTCTTTATTTTTAAATTGCCTTCCTGGGCATTGAGCCATTTTTTTGTATTTATCTTTTCCCTGCAGAGTTAGGGAGGGTGAGGAACCACACCTTTGAAAAGGGAAAAGTACAGCTGCTCAGGAGGTGAATGTGTAATAGAACAGATAGATCAGCAAAGGTGAAGACAGAAATAATACAGAAATTATTCTACTTTGCTATAAAAATGTATTCGAATGTTGTTTAAATTAGTATTAATTTTTATTGCTGGGTTATTTTAGAACCTAATGAATTTATTCAGAATGAAGTGTAAGTAGCTACTACATTCTTAGAGAAGTATAAGCGTTAACATTACTACCTCCTGCATTTGTGCAGTCGTAAATCATTTGAACTTCAAAGCGCCAGAGGAGGACTTCAACCAGCTAGCGCTTCGTTGAAATGCTCACCAGAGAATTCATTGAAAGAAATACTTATTTAAACAGTAACTTCCCCGTGCACCAAAGCGACATCAGTTCTAGAATGGAGCTGGGAGCCGTAGCCCCGGTGCAGCAGAGCCTAAGGCTCTGCGAAGGTGTAGCCATGGCTGGGAGAAAAGTGGTGTTTTCCCAACGGAGACCCGTTTCAGCGACAGTGAAACCTTTCACAGCTCGGTGGCAAGATCTAACGCTGACAGAAGGAAGGTCCTGTTAGCACCTCTGGTCGCGCTGCTGGAAGGAGTCTTCCCTGAAGGGAAGGGAGTGTTAAGGTTTGCAGAGATAAAATCTCCCGGGGCGCTCTCTGTGTGTGCCTTGGGACAGCCCTGAGTGCGCCTGCACGTTATTGCACGGAACTCTGTGAGCTGGAATGTCAGTGCTTTTGCTGCCACTTGTGTTGCACTCTCTTAGCTGCTGAACATTGTGTCCTTCCTCTGCCGTCTTCCTCGTTATACAGACTTGGAAAGGCTTGCAGTCTCTTTTTCAGGGGTTTTAGTTTATGTTTCATTATAATATAAAGTACTTGCCTTAGCAAACCCACTGAAGGTATTTAAAAAATGCATTCACCTCATCAGCTGGGAGAAAGTCATTGCAGGACTTGGAGATGCATTTGTTGAGGCCTTTATCAGTTGCTGAATGCTTCACTTGGTGAGTTCTGCAACCTCAGGAAAGCATTGATTTAACCACGTAGATGAATCTCGGTGAGTTCCACAGGATCTACTCAGATTCGGTATATAAAGGCACGCTTAGATGCTTTCCTGTGTAGTTGCTCACAGTGTAGAAGAATCTCTAAGTTCTAAAGGCGTGGGGTTTGGGACAGTGTAACTTAGATAATGTGCAGGGCTGTTTTGAAACGAGCATCATGCAGTGGGGTGCCAGCACTCAAGTGGGCTCCAGAATTCATCCTGTTGTTAATGAAACAAGGTACACAGGCACAAATTTGAAGGTGTTTTATACCTCACAGTGTGAAATAATACATGTGAATTTAAGTGAGTGAAATTCAGTAGAACACTACATTGAACACACTCTTGTGGGCCACAGCTCTTACAGGATCCTTTGATCTCTGTTATAGATTGTTCTTTGGTTTCTAGTTCTGTTTTAAAGTATTGTAAGTTAAAATGCATCTTAGGTCTTCTATTTCATATATTTCCAAGAGAAACCATTTCTTTCGTTAGAAGGTGTGTTCACTAATAATTATGGCTTCTGTTCTTCGTAGTAAACAACATATTTACAAGCCACAAATAACAAAGTAGAAGCTGCAGAAGGGTTGTGGTGTGATAATTAAGTACAATGGCGACCCATATGAACAGAAAATGCCAAGGAGCTAAAACAAAGCAACAACAGCTTTGTTTGTTGACAGATGCAGGAGCCATATTGTTAGTTAATTGGGTAATGGTGTAAACATTTGCAAACTCTGCTGTCCCTCAGTGAATTAAGCAGCACACTGAAATTACGGTGGAAAGCTGCACAGTCCCTTGTGCTGCAGGTACTCCACCAGGCTTCCAGCTAACCTGCCAAGAGTGGAGGCATCGAGGAAGGGACATCATGCGTTGCTATTATTTAAGGCACTTGAAGTTTACAAAGCATCAGCTAGGACACATATCTTGAATTACACTCAAGTGCATAACAGGTTTCCATGTGGCTACGGTCTGGATGGTTGCGTTCAGTGCCTGGGCTTGCTTTTCAGATTTGATTTGATTCTATCCAAATGTAGAAGGGACTTGTTATGTCTTTCCTGGATTTTCTCGGGGTAAAGAAAGCAAACAACAAAACACAACCAAACCAAACCAAATGGTTGCAGGATTGGAAAACAGAGAGGTCTAATTTAATACAGGCTTGAACCGAGAAGAAGGAAAATTGCTTCTCTCAGGTGCCCGATAGCTCAGATACTGTGAGTTGCACAGACCCCTCTTTGCCTCTCTCTCTGTGCCTACCTGCAATAATGGACTGTAGCAGAATGCCAAAACATTAAAAAATGCAACAAGGTACTTAATTAGCATAGTCCTGTAATCACAAACTTAAATGCACTACTTTGGCTGTTTTTTACATAACAGGTTTGCTTTCGAAGATAATAACCTTTCAATAATTTAAGCAGCATCTGTGCAGGAATGCATAATTGGACTGTAGATAATAGGAATCTAAAATTGAGTCTGGTTTTTATAAATTATTTTTCTCCTCAGACATTTAGCAATAGCTGAGCGTGGTACATGAAGTCTGAGAAAATACGCTCCTGCTTTGGGAATGAAAATAATGCATCTGTTTGGTTTTTTGGGGTTGGTTTGACTTTTTTAATTCTGTCTTTTTTTTTAAATTATGCTGCAGTCAGGTGAAATTCCACTGATTTCGGTGGGCTTAGGATGTGATAAGCTTCGAATGTTTGTTTAAATAATAAATTTTCTCTAATTATTCAATAAGACAATAGAAATGCAAATATATTTTAAGTTTGCTTGATTTAGTTGGGGGGAGGGAAAGAGAAGCAATACTGGCTTTGTTAATAGATAACAGGATTAGTAAGTTATGCTTTTAAGAAAAATTGCATTAATATTTCTTCCGACTTCATAGTATTTGGTTTGCTTGACCCTCATGTTTTCAAAAAACATTTTTAGAAAGCGACAGGCTGTGATCATAGATGAAACAAATGTAACTGTGGAAAACAGTTTATTGGCGTGCATTTGCATTTATACTTACAGAATAAGACTATCTATTATTCACAAGTAAACTTCTGATAACTGATGTGCTGACACAGCAAAAGACGGTGAAAGAGAATTTCCAGGGAAAATAAGTTTGAAAACAGAAGGGAAATATTTCAGAAAATGGTTAAAGAAAAAATATTCGTCTTTCTACATGGAGCTTTGCAGCAATTTTCTGCAGGGTGTCACAGCATTGGCATGTAAACTTTGACATCTGAAGGGCACTGGGACCCTGGCCATTATTTTGTCTATATAAGTAATTATGTTATGTAATAATTAAAATTTATTTCCATAGAAAAGACATCCTACAGGCAGCAGTCTGGCTTCTAAATAGAATCCTGAACACAAGAGTTTCTTGATGACTCTGAACTGAGAATTGCTTATGTGCCTTTAGTGAAAGTCAGTAAGGGGATAGTCGGGATGTTGAGCAGCTGGCAGGGTTTGGTGATAGGATCCAAACGTTGAAGAATTTTGGCAATAATGGTGCAGATTGTGCCTGTATCAGTATTTTCCAAATGGCATGGCATCTAACTCTCGGTGCAGTTCTCTTGTATGCCCACCTGCACAAGTGATTGCCTAAATACCTTTACAAATCCAACAGGGAGTCAAGACTCTGGGAAACAATCCTGTAATACAAATGTACACACCTGGAAGTCTACATCAATGATATATAGGCACACAGTACTTGTAATGTATATATATATACACACATGCATAGTGAGTATCACATCAGGAGCAGGTTGAGGTGCAGTCTCACCATGCAGTGACCTGATTCAGCATCTCACTCCCAGTGAAAGCAGGAGGGCCCTGCTTCCTCCTCCTGCTCATTGCTCGGTGCTTTTGCTGCTCACCTCGAACTGGATTTGGTGCTGGCTGGACCTCACCAGTTACACTCACTGCCATGACAGACAGGAAAATAACCAACCAGCTAAAGGTGGACAGTTTTCTCCCAGCCTGGGGTCACTGAGGTGGCTGATAAGCAGCAGAGTTCACCACATGCCTTGGAGCAAGAAGGGGAGTAGGAAAATAAAGGTAGAATAAGTCTCCCCTTTCAATGGAGAGAGATCCTGTTGGATTGGCTATACTGCTTGCACCATCAGTTTCATTGAAATTTTAGGATATTTATCTGGGATTACAGTTTTAGTTTTCACGTTAACTCCTGTGTTCTGGTAATCCTTCCAAAAGTTCTTAAGCTTTGACAGAGAAGAATTCATGCATCGGTTTATGGTAGAGAACAAGACCTTCTCGGAATTAATGTCAGGGGTTCTGTTTATTATTATTCTATTTGTTGTTATGAAAGAATAACAACAACAGAAAATACAATATATATTTCTTAATCTGCATCCTGGAAAATCACACTCAAAACTTCCGTTATCACCGATGAAGGGACTCAGAAATCTTCCCAGTGAAAATGTGTGCTGTGAAGATAAACAATTCAAAAAAGTCTACTTACACACACCTTTGTGTTCGTCTCTTTACAGGTGACCCAGCTGGATCCAAATAAATCATTACTGGAGGTAAAACTGTATCCTCAAGAAACCCTTTTCCTAGAGGCAAAAGAATAGATAAACGAGATTGTAGGACTAATCATCCTTTGATAAGCCAGAGGCGCAGCATCGAGAGGAAGACTCCCATCAACACCACCTTGTACTATCATCCGGCTCAGTTCCATGTCACAAGTTTGCCTCTTGCAAGAATCTGAAAAATTGAAAGAAACCATAGCTACTTAAAGTTTCACATACATGAGTATATGTTTCCAACCTCATTTAAATGAGCAGAGGATAAAGTTCTGCTATGAACACTGAACGTTATGATTCTGTTGCTCACTTATCATCCAGCTTTTGTTATAATTAATGCACTGTTAAAATGTGAGTGATTGTTAAGTAGAATTTTTACTCCTCAAATGCCCCTTTTTCACCAAGAAATCTTGGACATTTCTGCCTGTACTTTTGACACTAGAATGCTGTATATTTGATATCTCACTGAGCCAGTGCTCCCATATATATGCATTTTATTTCTGTGTTTGAATTTCTACTTTGCCAACTAATTTAAAAAGGCAGAAAAAAAATTAATGGGACATTCTCAGCCATGAAAATGTAACAGTATTATAGTAGAAAGCATATAATTTTTGTTAGTACTTTCTGACTTCTTTGATAAGATGTAAGGTTTTGTTTGGAGAATATAGTTTGACATATATGCAAGATATTTATTTACTGGTTCTGCTTTGGGTCTCAGTTCCGATTCAGTTTAGGAAGTATTTTCCATTACATTGCAGTGTGAAACTGCTTATTGCATGATGTGAATATTTAAATAACATAAGAAATGGCCAGTACCAGAAACCTGGTATCTTGCCAACACTTCAGGAATCAGCTGATATTGAATATCAGCTGTTAAAAACCTTTCAAATACCAGATACAAAAGTTCTTTATTTCTCATTGTGAAAGAAAGGGCAGTTCCCATTTTAGCAGTTTTCCTTCATTCTGGCACTTGCTTGTCTCCTATTACTCTGCTGGTTTAAAGCACCTTGTTTGGCTCCTCAAACAATGGGTGTTTTAAGGGGTGGTGTAATAAGAAATCTGCCTTATTGTTGCACACTTTGGACATTTTAACAATACATTATTGATCCCGTCTCAAATTAAAGAAATCCTAGTTCTCTTGTCTGAAATGGATGCACCAGCTACCTGCTATCTGATGTGAGAAAATCTGGTACTTTCAATTTCTCAACCACAGAATGAGCGCACCGAGTCTAAGATGATAATGTGCAGTTGATGCCAAACATGCATCAAAACTGGTTTAGGTTTTTTTTTCTTTCTTTTTTAGTTTAATCTCTGGGCTTACAAGATAGTGCACAATCGCACTAAAGGTTCATCATCTGCGAATCAAATTTCCTTTTCTTTTAAAGCCTGGCACACTGTTTTCCACCTCTGTTTATATGTCATTCGTTGTGTGTGTTGTAGCTAAATGAATTTTGATTTGAAAATTTTGTACTAAGCAAAAAAGAGTTGCACACATCTTTTAGTCTTTTTTTCTTTGAAGGGATGGTGATATAAAATTAAATGTATGCCTATTATTAGGGTGTTAGTGATGCTGATATATTGTTACCTTTACCAAAAATGCAAATTTCTGAGCGGGGAAAGCCTTATTCTACCTTTTTTAATTCTGTAATTAGTGAGTGCTACACCAGATACTTTTAGAAGTGAAGTATCTGTGACAAACAAAAGGTTTGGAAGTGTAAGCAAATCCTAATAATTTGCAGTTCACAAATAAAAGAATTCATAGCCAATAGAATGATAAATGTATGTGTAATGGAAAGCTGAATGCAGACGCTTCATTCTGAGCTTTTGTTTTCTTTTTAAAAAAAATATCCTCTGTGTTTGTTAAATAAGAAATTAACATGGGTTGCAAATTGGGGTGATGTTGTTCTACAAACAATCACAGTAACACATACAGCAGGATTTTAAAGTGATGCATATCTTTTTTTTTTTCCTTCTAAGCTGGCAATTGAGGAAATGAATACTGCTACACCAAGCAAAGCGACCTTTCAGCTAACTTGTTTATATTAATCTGTTCTGGTTTAACTTCTGTTTGATCTCATCAGGCTGTTTTCTCTCACTCAACTTTATTTCTGTATTTTGACTATATATTCTTTACTTTGATACTAGTTTTATAAAGTTATTAAATGTGGCTTGAATATTTGTTGAACTTGTTGAAGTCAGTACTCGCAGGGTTGTTTGGCCTTTTTTTTTTCTCTAAACTCTTATTACTTTCCCCTCATTTTGTTCATATTGCAAAATACACTGTCATTATCAAAATGTTCTAGTGATAATTAACTGGAAGTGTTCAAAGTAGTGGCATTACTGCCCTCTGATATAAAGATAGTGAGATCAGTATACAGGGATCATTCTGCCACAAGGTAAACAAGTGTATCGCTCTTTAAATAAAACGTTTATGATTTTGGTCCTAAAATACTTTGGGCCTGTTTTCAAGAAGCAACCATCTCAAGTCACCTTTCCCTCAACGCAAACCAATCCCTTTGTAGAAATATTAACATTCTATGCCATCATTTTCTGCTCTCCTAAACCATGGTATTCACTTCACATGCTCTGCTGGCACAGATAATCCTCTAGTCAGTCTAATTCCATAATTCAGTGTTACCCTAAAAGTGGAACATCGTTGCTACGGAGCATAACTCTGATTCTACCTTTTTATCTTCAGGTTCTTTAAAGGATTGCCATTAACGTGATTAATGTATTAGTCTTAAGGAGATACTGTTAATGAAAGGAGTCCTGTGCGATGCGTCAGCTTTCCTTACTGGCCTTCGGAGCATGGGGGTGAAGGTGGGGCACGCTCTGGCTTTGGGAGAAACTCTGTTGACAGTGGTGTTTGAAATCGTTATGAGAGAACACGCAGAACCCCCGGTGTTTGCTTTGTGCTCTCTGCATGTGCACCCTCCGGTTTAGTGGCAGTGCTGAGGGAGTGTCCAATGGAGCTGTGTTGGGGAGGGTTGCCTGGGTTTTTTTTTTAATGTAGCAGAAAAGGACTTCGGTTTTCGTAAACTGTACCTACTCGGTGACATTAGAAACTTAAAATAAATTTTAAATTACAATAATATTTCTACTAAAAATTCATACGGTTTTGCTCTTCCAAATGTGGGGGAAAATCAAATTGCCATGACCCAGGTTGACAGGACTGAAACACTTCATTATCCAAGCCTTGTGTCCAGGCTCCTAAAAATGCACGGGAAGATTTTGGTGCCCTAAAATGGGGTCCACAGCAAGCACAAAACACATAAATAGGTCTCTCTACATGTGACGTGCCACTGCCAGGCAGAACCAGATCCTGCTGGGAACAGTCAGTAGGAAATGCTAAAGATGGAGATGTCATGTGTGTGCCATTCCTCCTTGGAGCAAAGGCTTCCAACCCTTCTGTCCTGGTGTGTCCCACCCCTGAGGGCTCTCAGCACTCAGGCCATGCATCAAGGTAAGCACCAAGACCTTCCAACACTGGACAAAGCAGAAGATAGGTTTTCATTTGGAAGCAGTGATGGTGGCCTTCTCCTGAGGAAGAGTTGTCACTGAATTTTACGTCACACTTAATTTTTTTCCAATATTGGGAGTCATATGGGCCTGAGGAGAAATGAGCCCCTCTGTTGGACATTTCAGAAGATTGCTTCAACACCACCATAGTACAGCTCCTTCTACTGTGTGTGCTGGCCGTGGTCAAAGCTGTTTGAGTGCCAAAACACGGAATTCTTCAGGCTCTTTGAGGTACAAGCAGGGGCATCAGTGTTCGGGCTGGCAGCTGGGTGCTTGCCTGGGAGGAGACATCCAGCACTTGCCAGTGGATGTTTATTGCAACCATTGGTCTTTTTGAACAAAAGACCTGGGAGGAGAGACTTGAATGTTGATTCTGCAGCTGCGTTTAATTTTATCATTCTACTTGTATAAAAGAGAAGGCAACTGCCAGGTTTTTTTCCTGGACAGGTCATGAAAGAAAGCAGAAATTACTGTACACGGTACACAGTGTGATTCATTCTTGTCTACCTGAAACCATTTCCCTACAGATGACAGAGGTGGGGGAATACCTAACTTAGCACTAAAATTTCGAACATCCCAGCAGTTTTATACTCAGTTTGATCTGATACAGATCTGTGCTGCTCCCAGCAGAGCCAGCTCTGCCCCCATCTTGCACTGGGACCAGGCAAACTAGTTAAAAACTTGACCATTTTTTTCCTGGAGCAGTTTTCAGGCAGATGTGGCTCCAGGTGAGTGAATGAAGATGAGAGGAAGAGGAAGGCTAGGCTGCTCCCCTGACAGCACTGCTGATTCATGTGGGATGAAATTGGTTATACTCCTTGAATATTTTCCTAATACCTTGTTACTACCTTTGCATCTTACATCCATTTTTTTTTTTTTTATTTCGAACAAATGCTATAAAGGTTTTGCTGTCTGAAATTTCTGTAAGTTCTGTGAAAGCAGCCCAGAATTCAGAAAGCCAGATGAAGGTCCCTTGGGTCGGTGTGGTGAGGGCTCACTCCAGATCTAACTTGTGAGTCACTCCAGACCTGCGAGAGCACCCTACCTGCAGGAAAAATTCCAACAGGTTTTAACGTCTCATAGATACCAGAGAATTCGCTCCTTAGTCAGGGCTTTTCTCTGTGGATTCTTTTATGTGTAATAAAGACTGAAGTCACACTGCAGCCTTAATATCATTCAATTAAAATGTCACTCAACTGCTGGTTATAGAAGGAGGCTTCATTAGTTCCTTTGCTCACAAAACTACTGGTTAACAGGATCGTTATTTTGTACTCACTATCAGTGAGTTCCATTTAGTGTTTTCCCAGCTCGGTGTTGTGACAGTGTTCCACAGTTCATCGCCATTCGCTTTCGATCCACTCATCTTGAATGACTTTATATCATTCATTAATATCACCGGCTCACCACTGAGCTCTTTTTCCAGAGAGTGGTGTCTGAGTACCTTGAATAACGGAGGTTCCCACACAGATCCTTGGGGACATTGCTGGAATCCTTTCTCACTATGAAAACTGTTGCTTGCTGCTTCCAGCTATCAGTCTCTGAGTAATACTCCTTTCATCTTTTTTTTCCTCAAGAAAAGATGTTTCCACTGTAGTAAACGCCACTGCAAGCAACTAGCTTAGTTTTCCTATTTCCTTATTGCCTATTTTTAATAAAAGGAGCCTTTTACACCCTGAAAATATAATAGTCCAATTCCCTTCTGGCAGGTTTCCTGTTTCTGGTATTTTTAATGATCTTTTACACCTTTGGTAATTGTTCCTAAAGGTCTGTCAGTTCTTTAGTTCTGGATTTGTTTCTTCCAAAAGTTAAATTGCCAGGGATTTTTTAATTTTCTGTTTTCCTAATTTGTGTCTGTCTTTTAATTGCATCCTTTAATGTGCTGGCTCACATGGCCCAAGCACTTCTTGTAGGCCTTCTGCAGTCTTTTTTTAAGTCACAAGTATATGAACGCTGAGGATTTAAGACAGCATCTTCAAATAGTTTTGGTTACAATCTTAGTCTTTTACCTGTTACTTAATTTCTCTTTATTACCTTCCTCTTTCTGCAGTTTTCTTCTTGAAATAGGTGCTACTCTGGGAATTTTTTAAAATATTATTATGTTTTAGTATACTAGTGAATATAAGTGTTTTATTTACCTCGGAATATGGTTTCTTTAATTTTATTTGCCTCTATGCTTTATTTAACCTATCGTCACAGTCCCCATTAGTGTAACTACCGCTCATAGGTATTTTATACTCTCTAACTACGGTGTCCCACTCATGATTTTGCTTTTTCTAAATTACAGATAGACCTAATTTGTTGTCATTTAACAGCCCCCATTCTGCTGCAGCCATTTTAGGAATTTAAAAATTACTTTAATGTGTATGGAGAAATATTTTTCGTTTTGTGTAGGTCTGTTTGCCTGTTTATCTGCTCTGATTAATTAGGACTTTGTGTAAAGGAAAACAAGCACGTAGTGGAAATGGAGAAGGATTTTTTTTTAAAATGACAATTATAAACTCACTGATACACAGGAACTTCATAAATTAATTTGGGGATCTAATAAAGAAAAAAGGAGGGAGGTGTTTTTTAGAACTGAATTGCAGAGAACTCTACCTTGCTGAAATACATTTCTTCAAGGTTTAGGCGAAGATGAGGAAAACATTGAGTGGCTGTTGCAGCACCGTCCAATGTAGCAAAACCAACCCAACCACACAAAAACACCAAAAAGAAGTTCCCAGCCTTGAGACACGTCCCACCGCGCCTTCGCACCTCGGGCCGCCCGCTCCCCTGGAAGGTGCGGGCACAGAGGAGCAGGACGGGGAGCGAAGGCATCTGCCGGGGGTCCCCGGGGACCGGCCCCGCCGGGATGAAGCCGTCGGGGACAGAATCCCAGGGGCACCGGAGCGCTGCGGAGGCCGCGGAGCCGCTCCCCGCTCTCCCTTCTCTCCGCGGCCGCCCTGGCTCCGCACCCGGGCTCGGCTCCGCCGCCAAAACCCAGTGAAAATTAATTAAAGAGAAATCGAAAAGAAGGGGAAAATCCCCGCGGGCGCCGCGCCTTTCGTTCCCCGCGGGCACGGGCGGAGGCGGAGCCGCTCAGCCCGGCGCTGGGCAGGGAGGAATTGGCCATGGTGGTAAAAAACCAAACCAAACCAAACCATACCCCCACAACCAAACAGCCAACCAACCAAACACACGCCCGGGCATCTCCCCGGCGCTGCCCGGTCCCGCGGGGCTGATCGCACCAGCGCGGCACGGCGACGGGGCTGGACGGTGGCGTGGTAGGTTGCGGATGGTCCGTCATTAACGAGAGAAGTCTCTGTTTGTATAAGGGCCCCGCTAAATTCCGCGAACTGTAAAAAGAATACAAGGATTAATTTTCTTCCCGAAGTGCGTGCGGGTTTTGATGATGCTGTTAAACCGGCTCTGCCGCCCCTCCGCGAACACCCTCGATATGTCTCTTTAACCATATAGGCTGCTTATCTATCGCATTCCGTCAGGATTGTTCAGCTCCTGAGCTCCTGGGGCAATAAACGTGGAGGGCGGGGGGGAATCCTCCGGCAAATCCGACCGGGGCTGTCATGACCGTGAATAAAAATAAAAGACTTAATCTTCTGCTTTCGGCTAATGAAACAATTTAGCCTCCAAAATATGGAAGAGCTCCGATGTGCCGAGCCGGGATGGGGCCGGGCAGATGCGGTGGCAGCGCGGGGTGGGGGGCTGCCCCGCACCTCGGGGTGTCCGTCCCACTGCCACGGGCGGGGGAACTTCCCCATCGCCCCCACCCCGGACGGGCCGCCGGGCCCCAGCAGGCAGGAGGGAGCTCCAGGGTTTTTAATTACACTCCTTCCCTTTGCTGCCTTCATTTTTCTGCACCCTTTGCAGCGAGACACACTTGGAATCAGAGTGGTTGTGACATTTTGGTGGCAGCTTATTGTGCGGAACACTTAAAGTTTAAAAAACAAGCCCCATAGAAGTTGAGGGGCTTAAAGCAGCCCCCTTTGTGGGGCAAGACATAGAGTTTTGATTCTGGACAATGGTGTTTCTCAAATTTCTTCCAAAAACCTGCACCCCATCTGTGATCTCAATGAAATCGCTTTTCTCTCTCCCTTCAATTCATTTGGCAAAGGCGAAGCAGATGCATGGGACGGGGTCTGAATTTTAATTATTAGGTTTTACCTGAAACAAAACAGCAAATCCTTTTTACCATGTGTTTGAAGTTGGGAGACGGGTAGGGGAATATAAAATATAATTAAAAAGCTCTCCGATCGTTAGGGAGCTGACAAGAGCCTTTTTAATGAACCTCTCGGAGCGCCCCATAGTAAATTAGCAGAGCGGAGCTTTCCCGAGTCATTCTGGCTCTGAGCTGCCGCCTGCGCTGTACCTGCGTGCGCCTGTGAGTGCCAACGCGTGTCTCCGCGGCTGCCGCGGGGCTGCGGCACACGCGGGTCTTCCCGTGCCGCGGAAAGCGCCGCGGACACGGGGGTTCCCAGCGGAGCCTCCGCTGCCCCGCAACCACCTGCAGGGTGTTGCGGGAGAGGGAGCGGGGCAGCCCGTGCCCAGGCGCCCCCGGCCCGCGGCCGCGCCGTCGACCCGCTGAGGTTCGCAGCGCTCCCGGGACCCCTCCGACCCCCCTTCCCCTTCCCGCGCATTAACTCAAAGTGCATTTAACCATCAATAAGGTGCGAGGGGAAAATTGTCTGTCACTTTAATCCGTGCCCGAGGGGCTGGGAAATAAAAAGGGAGAGGGAGAAGGAGGGAGGGAGAGGAAAGCAAAGGTCTTAAAGAGCCCCAAATACACAGGCGAGCGGTGGGAATGCGGAGCCAGGCTCCATTCCCTGGCCGGCCCACCGTGGGCAGCGAGCCCCGAGCAGGCAGCGCTGGCTCCAGGGCTTGAGCTCGTCTGGTTTAGGATACATCAGCTCTGTAGCCCTCTCTCCCAGCGCAGAGCGGGGCCGGGGACTCTGGGGGCTCTGGGCTTCCCCCGAGCTGTCCCGGCCCTCGGCGCTCGCCCCCTGCGCGACAGTGAAACTGCTCAGCTCCTCAGCTGTGGATCCGCTCAGCTTGTCTTTCGGGCGGGTGGAAGATGGAAAGAGCAGAGCGGGGGGCGACACGGGCACCCCCAGAACCCCCCGTGCCCCCGCAGAGAGCTGCCCCGGGCCGGGGCGCGTGGCTTCCCCCTCCGCGGGCAGAGGCTGCTCACCCGCCCGTCCAGCTAAAGCGATTAAGGTTTCCTTCCCCTCCCTTGGGAAGCCCCAGCTCGAGCCTCAGCCAAACCCGGGGGACACCAGGCAGCGCCAGGGGCCCGAGGGACGGAACACGGATTTTTAATTTTTAGTTCCAGCACACGGGGGAAGGGGGTGGGGGTGATGGATGGATTTTTGCGTGCGTGAGCTTTTTTTCTTCTTTCTGTGTGTCGTTGTGCGTGTGTGGATGGACACAAGCTCTCAGAGAAAAGAAATTTTAGAGTAACAACTAAAGGCTTTCTTGTGCAGTTATTTTAAGGGCTTTGTTCAGTGCCTGAAGGGGGATGCGCCCATTTGTTCGGGAGGGGATTCATCACATGCCCCTTTCATGTGAACCAGAGGTTAACAACCTAATGAGCACTTGGTGAAGAGATGAAGCGTGTAAAGAGCCCGATTTTCCCAAATCCTGGGCTGCTGTCTTGGGGATGTGCTACTCTAACCTCTGCTGGGCTAATAGTCTCCGCACTTCCAGCGGGGAGGCCCCGGGAAGCCCCCGGGTCCAGCCGCGCTCAGGCGGGGCAGCAGCAGCGAGGCGGCCCGGTCGCGATGCCCCGCCGAGGAGCCGGGGGGGCCCGGCCCCACCGCTACATATGTTGGGTCAAGTCTCCCCATTGTGAGCGTGTAAAAAGGTGTAAAAACTCAATCATCTGTAGCTTTTTTAAAGGGAGGGCTTACCCTGGATTTGTTGCATAATGGATTGTTAAAAAAGTAGAGGGTTGAATTAAAACTGTTCCCTAGTCACTTTTAATTAGACCACTCTATTTAATTAGCAAAGTTGAAACATGCAATTAAAATTAGCTCAGTTTAGCACATATTAAAGGAAATGGGGGACGCGGCTCCGGCTCATATTAAAGCGAGTCGGAGGAGAAATGGCGGAGAAGTCTGGGAGTAAGCGAAATGACTCCGTGGAGGCAATTCAGCCGGCGGCCATCTGTCAGAGGACCCGCCGTGCCCCTTCATTACGGCCCCGGGCCCGATGTCCCTCTAATGACCGTCCCCGCGACGCCAGCGCCATACACGCGGCCGGGGTCGGGGGAGGGTGCGAAGCGCTCCGAGGGCTGTATGTCTGTGTATTGACGATGTGCTGTTCTCTAAAAGCCGGGTGCTGGGCCCTGCGCCGGGCCCGCTGGATCCCGGAGGGGTCAGGCAGCCCCGGCTCCGCCGCCTGCCCGGTGCGGGTCCCCGCCGCGGGGCAGAGAGGAGCCCGCACAGGACTCTGCGAAGCCCCGAATTCCCCTTATTTCCTTCCACAAATCTTTCTCCCTTGTCGCTTTTTCCTCCCCCACTGGGAGCCTGGAAATCGAGTTAATAATGTTTCAAATACTTGAGAAGTCCGGACTAACGGGAGTTGCGTCTCTCTTTCCTCGCTCCGTGATCTGGAGAGGTTGCCTGGACTAGGAGGAATGTGCCTTTTTCTTGAAGTGGGGGTGGTGGTGGTAATTTTCATTCTTGTAATATTGGTTTGGGGATAATTACTTTTAATGTCAAAAAGATTTAGTTTAATATCATCTCTATTAGGCTGCTGGGCGGATAATTAAAAGTGAAGATGATAGCAGCAGGGAAACAGATGGCATTTGCTTACTTTGATTCAGTAGGTAAATAATGAAAAAGTCAATGGCAAACCCCCTAGAACAATTGAAACCTTAAAGAGCACTAACATTAGCAGGTACTTACAAACTGTCTTCCGCTAAGAACGAGATGAAAATACACTAATCAAGAACTATATTTCTCTGGGATGCTTTCGAGCGCTGCGCTGCCTGCGGGCGTGCGTGTCCCTTCCCCCGCATGGCAGCCAATAGCCGGGCGCTTTTTAATTAAGATTTACTACTGCACAATTGGGGGAAGCTGCAGAAGCACCGTTGCTGCAGCCCTCTCAAACTTCGGCACCGGAGCAGCCATACACGGGAAGCCTTTAGATGAATCAAGGGGAATGAGGAGAGAAATAAACACCGGGGAAGTCGGGGTTTCTTCAAAATAAATATATTAAACCTCTCTCGAGTTTTATCGAGCTGACCCAGATGTGAGCGCCGAGCCGTGGGCGCAGAGTGGTGCGCTTCTGGATGCTGCCAGAGTCGCACGCACAGCGGGGATAACCGAGCAGCAACCGGGGCACCGCGCAACGAAACGCGGCGTTTCTGGTCACTCCTGTAACGAAGTATCGTCGATTTTCACGTGTCTGGAGGGCGCGGGCTGACCTGACCGTGCTGGGGTTTCGTATCGGGCCCTCCAGCCCGGGGGACTCCGGGGGGGCCGGCTCGCCCCGCGTCCTGGAGCTGGCCCAGGGCCCCGGTGCCAACTCGGGCTGCTCCTCCGGGGAGGAAAGCGAGGAGCTGGGTCCAAGCCTGGGCTCCTCTCGTGGTTTGCCGACGGCGGAAGTTGCTTCCAGAGCCAAGCAGGGAGCGAGACCAGTCTCGGGGGGCTTTAAAGTTGCGTTTCACCGGGTTTAGAGAAATGAATTTCTCTTTCCTTGTCCCGCCAGGGCAGCGGGAGCGCGGCTGCTCTGTGCGTGCCTAAAACAAACATCCCTCCCCCAGAAAGACACGGGAGCAGGGATGTACAAGAAGATTTTATTGTGCCTCCTCAAACAGAAATGAATTGCAGTAGGAGAGAAGGGGGAGAAGAAGGGAGGGGTGGGGGGAGAGCAACATCCACCTCCCCACTGCCTCCCGTCCGTGCTCTCACACACACAGGCAGGCCGGGACAGAGCTAGAGAGAGCCCCGAGACCGTGGCAAGTCCTGGCAGCGGCTCTGCTGGTCCGGGCTAACTCACAGCTCAGCGGTGGTTTGTTTGAATAAATCCGTGAAATGTGCGCACTGTGCCTGGGTTCGCAGTGAAAGCTTCCAAAGGAAATTACGGACAGGGGAGAAATTATTATTATTAAAATATCAAACCGGTTAAGAAGTGAGATTCGGGGCTCTCCTTTTCTGAAGGCACTTTTTAGGAGAAGAGCAACACAGGAATAGTTGGGTCTCGGTTGGAAGCGGCACCTTTCCTCCCGGAAAGCGGAAAGGCAGAGTCTCCCTGATCCCGGAGCAGGTACCGAGCCCGAGAGGAGGCCTCGGCTCCGGGTCCGGAGTGATCTCGGTGGAGAGCGGCGCTTCCCGGGAGCGGCGGCTTCGCCTCCAGCCCCTGCCAGCTCCCGGCGCTCACCGGGTCTGCTGCTGGCCCTGGGGCGATGGAACAGCAGCAGAGCGTGGGAAATCGCTAAACGTCCGCGAAACTGGGGGGCATTGGGACAAATATCCTCAGAACTTGTTGAATCCTAGAGCTGCCTTACGTATTCTTGTAATTTTATTTTCTTTTTTTAAATAAACCCCGACTATTACGGTGTCTGATGAATAATGAGTGTAACATTTAAAACCAGTGTATGAATAAGGGTTTTGTGCAAAGAAGTGCCTGTGCTGCTGGTGTTGGATAAACAGCAGAAACAGGCAGTGGGTGTTTACGAGCCCAACGCTAGGACACTGTACCCCAACTCTCCCTGTTACAGTCACTGGGGACGTGCTGTACGGGAACAACCTCGGGATAAGAGATGCTACACGTTGTGTGTTCAAACTTGGACACTGCCGTTTGCAATGTTTCTAGAGGCATGAGGCTCTGAGCAGAAAGCACCGCATTTCGCTGGCTGATTACTGTCCCTCTCTTGGAGCTTTTTGTTTGTTTTTTTGGTGTTCCCCCCCCGTGGCTTTTTCCAAAATAGATCGTTTTAAATCGCCTTAAACGGAAAGGATAACCCAGTCCTTTAATTTAAATCAAAGCTGAAAGACAAGAGAACGGGGGAAATCGGCGTAGCTCATGTCCTGTGTTGTTGATGATGGCAGGCTGCGTCGGGCTGGGAAAGGGAAAGGTATTTGCAGAGAAAAAAACCCCACTGCAACCCCAAACAAAACTGCCACGAAGAAGGGAGAATATTTTTTCCATGTTAAGCCAACATAAGGCAATGCTTAAAATGTTTCTTATTAGGTCTGATCGAGTTCTACTAATTCACAACTAAATCAGATGGTTAGAGTAATACTCCCCGGAGAATGAAATCAGTGGTTGCGAATAAAATTAAATCGGATATTTTGACTTTGTGGCTATATTAAATAAAGGTGTTATAACACCTAAATCATGAGGAGTGGGTGGCAGCTCCACACACAGAAAGTCGGGTGGGAAAGCGCTCATTTCGTGATCAAAAAATTGAAAAAAAAAAAAAAAGGACAGAGAGAGAAAGAGGGATACAAGTGTAATAAAATTATTGAAAAGTTAGAGGGCTCTGCAACTGTGCTTTTCGCAACCACGCAAGGAGAGTGACCAAGGGAAAAAGTCGGAGAGTGACAAAGGGAAGAGTCACCGGAGCATCAGCGAGCGCTGCGTGTCCTGCAGCGGGGCTGCCCGCGGCCTTGCGCGCTCCTGTCCGCGGAGGGAGCGGCGGGCAGGGCCGGCACTTCTCGAGCAGAGCCAGGACTTTCTCTCCTCCCGGCTCTGGGCCCAGGACCAGCCCACCCGGGGAAGCGCCGGGAGAAGGTCTCGCAGCGTGGGACCGCATGTGGGGACACTGAGACGGCGGAAGGAGGCCCCAGCAACCGGCAGGCAGTTCCCGCTGCGGGGAAGGACTTACGGACACATGTGAAAAAGAACTTCAAAATGTGCCGAGGAGGATGGAGATCCCTCGTGGGAAAGAGAGGGGAGAGCCCTGGAGAAAGGAGCCGGCGTTATTTCCCACCGAAGTGCTACCTCCTCCCGTTACCAGCGAAGGTGACGTCAAACGCGGGTGGCTGATGCTAAAACAAAAGCTCCGGGGTTAATATACAGTTACCAGCCCGGCAGCCTCCTCCTCCTCCAAAATCAGTCCCTCGAGTTTATTGTCCCCGCAAGGAAGGCGCCTGTTGAACATGTAGTCACCAAACAGCTGGCAGGAGAAAGAACGAACTTTACTTTCCGGGGAGCGAAGGGCGGGCAGGGCTTCCCCAGGCTACAGCACAACGAAAGGATGGAAAATCATACTCACCTCGGGCTTCTCCTGCTGTGGCAGCACTTGTATATTCACCTGCAGATGTGGAGTGAGAGAGAGAGGAGGGAAGGCAGCAGAGTGAAAAAGAAGGGTGGAGAGGAAGGAAAGAAGGAAAGAAGGAAGGAAGGGTGGAGAGGAAGGAAAGAAGGAAAGAAGGAGGGAAGGAAGGAAGGAGGGAAAGAAGGAGGGAAGGAAGGA